>JBBDGP010002020.1:552500-1104205 GCA_037952835.1 Lithobates septentrionalis | reverse complement strand
TCCCCACTCCAGTGGCTCTTGAACCAGCGTTGTATGAGAGGTCTTCTCCTACAAGTCAGGCTCATTACCAGGTACCTAACAGTACGAAACAGCCATGACTGAGCCTGCAGGAGAGACCTCTCTGATGAAGGAGATCTGCACGCACCTTGCGGCCCTCACTCAAGCGGTGCAAGCTCTTCAGGACAATTATACCAGACTTGAGGGACAAGTTCAGAATCTCGCTGGCCTTACTCCCATGGCTTCCTCCTCACCCGCAGCTCCAACACCGCCTGCTCATGCTCCCTCCGTGGTGAGGCTCCCACCTGAACCAAGGGTCCCCATTCCAGAGAGGTTTTCCGGGGATCGGTCCAAGTTTCGGGCCTTCCGCAATGCCTGCCAACTCTTCTTTGCTCTACAACTTCGAACCTTTTCACTGGAAGCCACCAAAGTGGGGTTTGTGATTTCCTTGCTACAAGGGGAACCCCAGACCTGGGCTCACCGTTTACTGGAGGGGAGCTCAGCCTTAACTCAATCGTTACCCTCCTTTTTTGAAGCCATGGCTCAACTCTATGAGGACCCTCAGCTGACTGCCACAGCTGAGTCAGCCCTGTTCGCGCTCCAGCAAGGCCGCAGACCGGCTGAGGACTATGTCACTGACTTCAGATGCTGGAGCGCGGACACGAAGTGGAACGACGCGGCCCTGCGTCATCAGTTCCGCATGGGCCTATCTGAAGGCCTAAAAGATGAACTTGCTCGAGTTGACATACCAGACACTCTTGAAGCATTGATTTCCTTGGCTATCCAGATTGATCGTCGTCTTCGAGAACGTCGATCCGAATGCTCTGCCCAGCAGACCCGCCTGGCCTGGATGACAGCACGAGCTCCGGTTCCTGCAGCACGTTACCTACCTTCATCCAGTATGAATCCAGTCAACACCACGCCCGACACTTCGGAACCCATGCAGCTAGGACGAATGCGACCTGCTTTGTCCCCTGAAGAACGAGCACGTCGTCGTCAACTTAACCTATGCCTCTATTGCGGTGGAACTGGCCACTATGTCCATAATTGCCCAGTCAAGATAAGTAAGTGCTCATCCTCTATGTCTACCAATCTCTCTGCTTTGTCTGCCAACTCTACCCACCTTGCCATTCCTCTCTCGTTACAGCTCCAGGAAGAGATAATTCCAGTCAACGCCATCATTGACTCAGGAGCTTGCAGCTGCTTTATTGACTTGACCTTTGCCAGCCAACATAACATTCCATTACGGACTAAAACCCATGGACTTTCTGTTTTCTTAGCCGATGGCTCCCGCATTAGATCTGGACAAGTAATTCAGGAAACTCTTCCCTTGCCTGCTACTACTTCTTCTCAACATAAGGAACTGCTGACCCTCGATGCCATTACATCTCCTCTTTTTCCAATTATCTTGGGCATTCCCTGGCTTCAAGCCCACAATCCGCACATCAACTGGGTCTCTGGAGAAGTAAAGTTTGTATCATGCTACTGTCAGGAACACTGTCTGGTGGGAGACTCCGATTCTTCAGCTACTCTGCTATGCCTTGACACTGACCAGAAACTATGCCAGTCCATACCTAAACATTACCATGAGTTCATCGATGTTTTTAGCAAGAAGGGGGCAGACTCTCTTCCGCCTCATCGCCCCTACGACTGCCCAATTGAGTTGTTGCCAGGATCCGAGATCCCATTCGGACGTATCTTCCCTTTATCGGAGAAGGAGCAAGAGGCTCTAAAAACATATGTTGATGAGAACTTGGCTAAGGGGTTCATCCGCCACTCAACTTCCCCAGCAGGTGCCGGAATATTTTTTGTCACCAAGAAGGACAAGACCCTTCGCCCGTGTATAGATTACCGGGAACTGAACAAAATTACGGTTAAAAATCGGTATCCCCTACCCTTGATACCTGAACTGTTCCAAAAGTTAAGGACTGCGGTTATCTTTACTAAACTCGATTTAAGAGGGGCCTACAATCTGATCCGCATTCGGGCCGGGCATGAGTGGAAAACAGCTTTTCAGGCCCGATTCGGGCACTACGAATACTTGGTTATGCCCTTCGGACTCTGCAACGCCCCTGCGACCTTCCAACACCTGATTAACGATGTTCTCAGGGACTTTCTAGACGTGTTTGTGATCGCATACCTGGATGATATCCTGATCTTTTCTGAATCTCTTGATCTGCATCGAGAACATGTCTGCAAGGTGTTGGGTCGCCTCCGTTTACACAGACTTTATGCAAAAGCAGAGAAATGCGGGTTCGAGCAACAAAGCATCCAATTTCTGGGACTAATAATCTCTCCAACAGGCATTAAAATGGATCCCCAGAAAGTATCCGCCGTGCTGGACTGGCCGGTACCCCTAGACAAGAAGGGGATTCAGCGGTTTATCGGGTTTGCAAACTTTTATAGAAAATTTATCAGGGGATTCTCGGCCATAATTGCACCCATCACGCAGCTGACCAAACAGAATGCCCGTTTCTCCTGGAACCAATCAGCTCAAGATGCCTTTGAGAATCTCAAAAAGCTATTTACCTCGGCCCCAATCCTCAGCCATCCTGAACCATCACTACCGTTCATTTTGGAGGTTGACGCTTCTGAAATAGCGGTGGGTGCAATACTATCACAACGAAGGGGCAGCAAAGACCTAATGCACCCTGTGGGGTTTTTCTCCCGTAAACTTTCTCCCGCGGAGAAGAACTACGATGTTGGCGACCGGGAGCTCCTCGCTATTAAAACTGCTCTGGAGGAATGGAGATACCTGTTGGAGGGAGCTTTGCATCCGGTACTAATATACACTGACCACAAAAACCTAGAGTACTTGAGATCTGCTAAACGCCTGAAGCCTCGGCAAGCCCGCTGGGCCCTGTTTTTCCCCCGTTTTTGTTTTCATATAACTTACCGGCCAGGCTCAAAAAATATCAAACCGGATGCATTATCACGCATGCATGACAACCCGAAGGACTCATCCATCCCTGACACCATCCTGCCGGCAAACAATTTTCTACTCTTGCAAACGGATCTGCTCTCTCAGATTAAAGGAGCATCTTCTGAGTCATCTAGGCCTACAGGGATTGCTCTGACATCCAGAGATGGATTGCTATGGAAGGGGAGTCAAATTTTTGTCCCTGAGGAAGTCCGGATCAAGGTCTTGACGCTTCTGCATGATCATCCACTAGCAGGCCATTTTGGGGTTCGCAAAACCCTGGAACTTGTGCAACGCACATTCTGGTGGCCCAATCTGAAGGACTTTTGTGAGAAATATGTCAGTTCCTGCCCTACCTGCACCCAGAATAAGACGTCTAGAAAACGAGCTTGGGGTCTGTTAAAACCTTTGCCTGTACCTGATAGACCCTGGAAAATGATTTCCATGGACTTTATAGTAGAGCTTCCATGTTCTGACGGGTGTTCAGCCATCTTTGTGGTGGTAGATCGCCTAACCAAGATGGCCCACTTCCTTCCATTAAGGGGAACTCCATCTGCTATTGAAACCGCCCGCATATTCATTAAGGAAATCATCAGACTACATGGAGTACCTGCAAGCATAGTTTCAGACAGAGGGGTACAATTCACCTCACATTTTTGGAGAGCCCTGTGTGAAATCCTAAAAATTGAACTGGCCTTGTCCTCGGCTTATCATCCCCAAACTAATGGGCAGACAGAGAGGACCAATCAGACTCTTGAACAGTATATGCGATGCTTTACTTCATTCACACAGGATGATTGGGTGTCCCTGCTACCCTTAGCAGAATTCGCATACAACAATGCCAAACATTCAGCCACCGGTCAATCCCCTTTTTTCGCCAATTATGGCTTCCATTTAACCTTTCTACCCGATTTCCTTGCAGAATCCTCGGTTCCGGCAGTGCAGAATACAGTGGATTTCCTCAACCACAACAACCAGCTGTTGCAAGAGGCGGTGTCCAAGGCCCAGACGGACAGCAAGAGAGCCTTCGATCGAAGAAGAAGAGGAGAGTTGAAGTTACAACTTGGTGATCAGGTATGGCTTTCTACTACCAATATCAAGTTAGCATGTCCATCTAAGAAGCTGGCACCTAGGTTTATGGGACCTTTTCTGGTTAAGAGAAAAATTAATGAAGTGTCTTATGAATTGACTTTGCCTGATTCTCTCAAGATTCACCCAGTATTTCATGTGTCTCTGCTCAAACCTGCTATACCTGATCCCTTCCCTAATAGAGGAACTAGACCTCCTGAACCCGTCTTAGTAGATGGAAGCGAGGAATTTGAGGTTGAGGCTATTCTTGACTGTAGAAGAAGACAAGGACAAAATCAATTTCTCATTAAATGGAGAGGTTACGGCCCAGAAAGTAACTCATGGGAACCAGACAGCAATGTGCACGCCAGGCGTTTAGTCCGCGCTTTCTTCTCTGCCCACCCTGAGAAAAGAAGGCGTATGGGCATCCGGAGGCTGCCCTTTGGAGGGGGGCAATGTCAGGGACCTGTCAACACCAGACCGGCGCATGTGCGTACGCCAATGCGCCGACGCGCTCCTGCTCAGGCAATTCAGCAATCTCCAGCTGTTGCCGTGCGTCAGAGGTGCATAAAAGTTCTCCTGTTGCAGGAATGCGCTGCTGTTTCGTCTCAGCTCTGTGGATCTGCTTAACCTGTACCTGATTGATTGATTACCTGTTGACCCGGCTTGTCTGACCATTCCTCCTTCTCCAATCCGACCCGGCCTGCCTGATTCTGCTACTGCACCTACCAATACCGTTGCCGACCTCTGCCTGCCTACCGACTCTGCCTCTGCCTGCTGTATTAACCGCCTTGCTACCTGCTGACCCGGACTGTTTGACCTTGCTAGTGCCTGCCGTTTGTTTGCTGTGCTGTTGCACCCTCAGCTCCAGCTCCAGTGACTTCTGCATCTGCATCTTCAGTGCTGCAGTCTGCTGCTTCCTGTCATCACCTTACCTGCAGCCCAGCCATCCCTGGAGGGATCTCTACTCTGCTCCAGCATCAGAGCCTTCATCTCAAGCAGGCACTCCTACCCCACTGTGCTCTCGAGACCACTGTCCCCACTCCAGTGGCTCTTGAACCAGCGTTGTACAAGTCAGGCTCACTACCAGGTACCTAACAGCTGCAGGCAGCGGTACAGGGTCCTCAGGTCTGATTGCACCCTACTTGGTTGTGGTTCCCCTCCCCTCAGATAGCATTGCTCTGGGACGTCCCATCAGTAATTACTGAGGCTCTGTGTCTCGTGATGTATGAGAAAGAAAATAGGATTTTTTATAACAGCTTACCTGTAAAATCCTTTTCTTTCGATGTACATCACGGGACACAGAGGTCCCACCCCTCTTCTAATACACTTATATTGCTTTGCTACAAAACTGAGGTATCCCTGTAAGGGGAGGGATTATATAGGGGGTTGAACTTCCTGGTTAGGGTGTGCCAGTGTACAATCACCTAGTGATACCTATATAACCCATCAGTAATTACTGAGGCTCTGTGTCCCGTGATGTACATCGAAAGAAAAGGATTTTACAGGTAAGCTGTTATAAAAAATCCTATTATTTGGAGGGCAGATTTGTATTGGTTGAAATCTTTGAGAGACTTAGTCTTGTGCCACAGACGCTCAAGAGCACGACTACGTTTTTTGAGAGTTCTGGTGTCATCTGTTTGCCAGGGTTGTAGGGGCCGAGGCCTGATTCTGTGTGTAGTGAGGGGAGTGAGCTTGTCCAGGGTGGAGGACAGGGATGTATTGTAGATGGAAGTGGCTTGGTTGGGGCAGGACAGGAATGAGATTTTATCATAGAGGTGGTCAGTAGCAGAATAGAGGAGAGATGGATTGAAGCGGTGAAGGTTTCTACGGGTGATGGTTAGGCGATTGAAGGGCAGGGTGGTGGAAGTCAGGGAGAGAGAGAAACAAATAAGGTGGTGGTCAGAGAGAGGGAAAGGATTGTTTGGAGAATGTTGCATGGAGTGTATAGGTAGGAGAATACAAGGTCGAGGGTGTTGCCATAAGAGTGAGTAGAAGCCTGTACCCATTGATTCAGGTCAAATGAGGAGGTTAGACTAAGAAGTTTAGAAGTAGCAGGAGTGTTTGTATTAGCAGGGATGTTGAAATCACCGAGAAGGATTGTGGGAATTTCAGAAGAGAGAAAATAGGGTAGCCAGGCAAAAAACTCATCAAGGAAAGTCGATAATGGGCCAGGGGGCTGGTAGATCACAGCAATTCTTAGAGAAGTTGGGGAGAATAGACATATACAGTGAGCTTCAAATGATGAGAGGGAAAGAGAGGGAGGGGAGTGAAGAACCTGGAAGCTGCTCTGTGGGGATAGGAGGAATCCCACTCCACCTCCCTTGCTTCCATTAGGCCTAGGGGAGTGAGTCCAGAGAAGGCCATCGTGGGAGAGGGAAGCAGATTCATGGAGCCAGATTTTGGTGACAGCAAGTAGATTAAAGGAATTAGTGATAAAGGGGTCATGAACAGCGGTGCGTTTGTTGCAGACAGAGCGGGCATTCCAAAAGGCACAGAAGAAGGGGAGGCTGGTTTTGAAAAGAGGAATAGAGACTAAAATGTGTAGATTATTATTATTATGTAAGGTACTTGTATAGCGCCGTCAATTTACGCAGCGCTTTTACATATACATTGTACATTCACATCGGTCCCTACCCTCAACAAGCTTACAATCTAAGGTCCCTAACGAACATTCATATACCAGGGCCAATTTAGACAGAAGCCAATTAACCTACCAGCATGTCTTTGGAGTGTGGGAGGAAACCGGAGTACCTGAAGGAAACCCACGCAGGCACAGGGAGAACATGCAAACTCCAGGCAGGTAGTGTCATGGTTGGGATTCGAACCAGCAAAGCTTTTTACTGCTAGGAAAGAGTGCTACCCACTACACCACTGTGCCGCCCATGCAGTATGTGACTACTGCCAGAGGGTGTGGGGTGATGGGTGTGTTGGGTACAGTTAAATAAGGGAGGCCCAGGGTTTGGGGAAATATCTCCAGAGGTTAGGCGAAGCAGAAGAGTAAGGGAGGTAATTTGAGAATATGATTTGTATGAGGGGACATGCTTCATCATCCTGGGGGGGGGGTTGTTAGCATATGGGCTTGTAGTTAGAAAGAGGTGATGAGTGCAGTAATAGGAAAAGGGGAGAAGTGAGGGTGATATATACAAAATGTGGGGTGGAGAAGAGGGGTGAAGAAAAGAGAGATTGAGGAGACAGGCTGCAATTGTGAAAAGGAGAGGTAAAGAGTGCATGTTTCAGAGAGGAAGGTGAGATGATTTGGAAATGAGGTAATCTGCAGTTTTGTGTTTTGTAAAGTAGTCTGCTGTTGATGTTTGCTTTGTGCAAGTCGCTGAAGTGGCACTTATTTAAAGAACCTCACTTCTTTGGAAGAAACCCCTGCATGTGATACCCCCTGTACATGTTCCCCCATAAAGAAGGCCTTGTTTTATGCTGTGTTGGGTGTGGATGGAATCTGGCAATTAATCAATCAGGAGGTAATATCAGGCACACAGCTAGCAGAGCAGAACTTTTCACACCACAATCAAACTGCAAGAGGACCAAAAGGCCAAAATTGTAGAGATAAGGGAACCCATAATTTTGGTAACCAAATATACATTTGAGCAGTCAGTCAATGTTCAGTTTAAGGTAGATGGAAGCATAAACGCAGATTTACTTGTGAAGAGAGAGAAGAAACGTTCAGATGGATGATGCAAGAGCAGAAGTGCCACTTACATATTTAAAGAACCCCACTTCTTTGGAAGAAACCCCTGCATATGTGACAAACGCGGGTGTCAGATCCCTGCCCTCCTCTCTAACTCCTGATGAAGGGCCGGCCAACCTCACACCACGCTGTCACTTGCGTAACAATACCACTCTGAGCTGCGCCCAGCACAAAGATTTCCCAGCTTGCAGGACCACAATCTAGGTGCCAGCAGCCTAATAGCGATTGTCACTGGGCTAATTAGGAAATTAACCCTTTAACTGCCACCACCGACCTTTGATTAGGAAGGGTCAGAACGTCCATCCAATTTAGCAATAACAATTATGATTTTAGAATAAGTGTCTGTAACACACACAGCCACCACAGACAGGTATGCTCAAAGGCCTTACTGTAAAACAGTAGCGCTCTTCAAGGAGGCAGTTTCGTTTATAGCTTGCATTAAGAGCTTTAGAGACAAGGTTAACACTTTTCAAAATAAGGGTTTAATAATGAAAAGGTCAAAATTGGTGCAAATAGAATGCGCATGTCCACCGTCTGACTTTTATGAATCAGTCCTGCAGTCCTGGATTACCAGCAGCTATGAAGCCCCTGATGCCAATGTTGCTGATTAGGTGATTTTGGGATGTGGAATCTCTGCAGGACTTCTAGGCTGCCTAGTGTTGTGGGTGTTGATTTCATCTGGAAGAATGTTTTTGGTGTAGGTTTTATGAGCACAATTAACACCCAAAGAAGAATTTTTCCACACCTGTTTGACAGGGACTGTATTTTTTTTTCCACTGCAGCAGATGGGGCAGAGAAATTTGCTGGCTATAGTCTACAGCTGGTGGTGTGCTGCAAGGACCTGGGACACCCTGCACTATACCATTATCCCTGTCAGTGGAGGCTGCTGAGAGGTAATGAGGTATAGCAGGGACAGACTGAGGTGAGTAAGGAGGAGGGACAGATTTGTGCCCCTTTTGTGTGGCTTTCAGGTGCTCTTGCCAACGGGCTGAGTGGTGGGAGGTTAAATGCCTTGTCAAGCATGTGGTACCCAAATGGTTGGTGTTTTTGCCACGCTTGATGTGCTTGAGATAAAGTTTGCAAATAGCAACAGTGTGATCAGCTGCACATGTACTAAAAATGGCCCAGACAGCTGAGCTGTGGGAAGTGGGCCGGGAGATAACAGCTCTACAATGTGATGGAATAGGGTGGATGCTCTCTAATCTTCCATGATGGCAGCCTCGTTGGGGTTGTGCCTCACCCTCACTTTCCTCCTCTGCTCTATCCGGCACCCAAGTCGAGTCAGTGACCTCATCATTATTATCTCCTCCATCCTCATTACCACTGGAAACAACTTGGCAATACGCTGTGGCTGGGGGAACATGAATGCCAATTTGTGTACCAGTGTTCTCCCCTCTCTGTATGTTCCTGCCTCCCTCAACCTCAGAACCAGCATCTGAATCGAGTATTGGCTGTGCATCATCAAGGAGCAAGTGGCTGACGCTGTGTTCAAATAATTCCGCTGACTCCTCCATGCCTGATCCTGAGACTATGGTGGAAATAGCTGTGGACAAGAAGGCAGGTTTTGCCACTCTGGAAGCTGCAGGGGACTGTGCACTAGTCTCTGCTTGGGCGACGGAGAATGAGGAGGACGGTTTAGTAAGCCAGTCCATAACCTCCTCTGCATGCTGCGGGTGGATAGCACGGGCAACATCACTAAACAGAGGAAACAATGCCCTGCCTGAGGACTGACCACATCCACCTTAGCCTGTGGACACATATGCTGCTGGCCCCCTTACAGTGCCATGGGAACATCTGCCTCTCCTTGTTGTCCTCCCAGACATGATAGGGGGAGTGGGGGGTGCTTAGTAACAAAATGTAATAAAGATGTGTAAATGTGTCTGTGGATGCACTTTAAACAATGGAAAGTGCTGTTTGGTGCACTTTAATTTGAGTATTCATTACACAGACACACTCCACGGATACACTATAATATACTGCAATATACTGCACCATTTGTGCAGTAACTCACAAAACTATTGGTGTTAACCTTGCAGTAATGTAATGAAATATACTGCGTTAAACTTGCAGTAACACGCAGAACTATACTGCGTTAAGCTTGCAGTAACGCAATGAAATATACAGAGTTAAACTTGCAGTATGCAATTAAGTATACAACGTTAAACTTGCAGTAACGCATAGAACTATACGGCGTTAAACTTGCAGTAATGCAATGAAATATACTGCGTTAAATTTGCAGTAACGCACAGAACTATATGGCGTTAAACCTGCAATAATGCAATGAAATATACGGCGTTAAACTTGCAGTAACGCAATGAAATATACGGCGTTAAACTTGCAGTAACGTAATGAAATATACGGCGTTAAACTTGCAGTAACGCACAGAACTATATGACATTAAACTTGCAGTAACGCAATGAAATATACCACATTAAACTTGCAGTAGCGCAATGGAATATATGGCGTTAAACTTGCAGTAACGCAATGAAAAATACAGCGTTAAGCTTGCAGTAACGCACAGAACTATATGGTGTTAAACTTGAAGTAATGCAATGCAATGAAATATACGGCGTTAAACTTGCAGTAATACACAGAACTGTCAAGGCCATGGTCAGTTAACCAGTCAGAGAGGAGATGAGGAGTGGACAAGCTATGTGAATGTGTCTCATGCCCCTGGGTAATTACACAGCAAATGGCAATTAGCAGAGCAATCAGCTGAGTGATCGGCACTAGCAGAGCAGCAGAGGAGGAGAAGGGGAGACGTGCTTGCCACAGTTCAAGGAGCGAGAGATGACAACTCGCAGATGAGTGGCGCTCCAGCCAGGGGGAGGTGGTAACAGAAACTCTGCAGGTGGGCTGAGAGCGTATCTCACTGTGCAGAGTGTAGATCACAGACGCCCGAACCAAAGGAGGAGAGGAAGCGAGGGAATATTGAGACAAAGGGAGGTCAAACAACGCCGGGACGAGAATCCCCAATGTCGCGAGGTGGATCACAGGCAGAAGCCCGGAGATTATCTGCACATGGACGTGGCTACCAGGTACTGGGTGGTGGGATGGCAGAAGCTGGCAGAAGATCTTTAACCTTTCGATCATGGCCATAGCCCCCATCAGACCCTTGGGGACAGCGGAGGCATAGTGGATGGAATTAGGGGGGGGTGTTGCGGTGGCTTGTGGAGAGACCCCCATAGGGCATGACTGTAGCCCCCTGATGACCATTGAAGATGGAAATAGTGAGCAAAGGCTTTATAGCCCTGAGCAGAGAGAAGGAGAGACAGCTGGAGGGGATAAGGGGAATAAAGAGTTAACCCACTTAACCCAGGCAACAACAAAATCCAGAGGTAATACTCCACCTGGGAAAGAACAGGGCGCATTGAACACCCTGGGGAAGATATTCAGTTAACCAAATTGGATTGGGATATCAAAGAACATATAAGAGCGCTTCCCACAAAAGCAGATATCCAACAATTGATAGCAGCAGTGGAACAGTCATTTAAATAGGTAATAGAAGAGATAAAGGAAGATACGATAGCATTGGGACATAGAGTGGAAAAGTAGAAAAAAACAAGAAGAAATTATACAGGCTGTGGCGGATGTACAGGATAACACCAAATGTCAGGAGGAGGCGATGAACTTTTATATGGATCAGTTGAATGATTTTGAAAACAGGGAATGTAGACAAAACATACGCATACGCGGTCTCCCTGAAGCATATCATACTAGTAAATCTAATAGTTACTGTACAAGGCTTATTTCAGCAAGTTTTGGGGGGAACAGAGCAAGACGCTTTGGAAGTGGACAGAGTACATTGTGTTACACCTTATGCCCAGGCCCAACATAATAAGGATAGACCGAGCAATGTGGTTTGTAAGATGCACAAATACTCTGTGAAAGAGGCGATTATGAAAAATGCATGGGAAACACCCATGATTGAAATTAAAGGAGCCCAAATATCTTTGTTCCCTGATATATCACGACGCATTGTTGGAGGCCCTGAGATCAGCAGATATTAAATATCGCTGGGGTTCCCTTTTCGTTTGACAGCCTCATGACACGGCAAAATGGCAGTGCTTCGTACTAAGGAAGATTTAAAAAGATTTTTTAGAAATACAGGAACTACCCCAAGTGGATTTTCCGGATTGGAGAATGGCAACTATAAAATCCACTCTGCAGAGCCCAGAACCTGGTCACGAGTCCCTATTAAAATACAGCACAGGGTCTGCGCAGAGAAGAATGAATCTTTAATGCAAGGATCAATGCAATGAACTGAAAGATTAAGAAATAACTTTCTCCCTTTCCCCTATTTTTTTTGGGGGGGGGGGGGGGTATACCTCATCACCCCCCCTTTTTTTTGGGGGGGGGGGGGGTAACAGGCCATAAGCCTTATACGTTTACCTCATCGCCCCTTTTTTCTTTGGGGCCTTTTTTTTCCCTCCTCTGTCATAGCTATAGAAGCCATACAAGAAAAATAATTGGACTGAAACTATGCCCGGGGGCGATTTGACCCCTCACATGTACCAGATATATGTGTGTTTTTACTGGTTTGCTCTTTTTTTCTTTTTTCTTCTCTTGTTTTTTCTTTTTTTTTCTTCTTTTTTCCTTTTTTCTGTTTTTCTGTCTATGGGATATATTTTTTTCAATTAGGCGGGTCCCTATGTAAGGGGCTAAATAATCTGCATGAAGGCAGAGGGAAGGAAGGTACCGGAGTGGGGACTACAGAAACCACACGGACCTGTCCTCCTTTTAGTTGGTACAATTCTTTAGGTAGAATGGTGTATTGTAGTAAGAAGGTTTTCACTTTTATTCACTTTTATTGTGTTTTTGTTGTATACAGTGCCTTGCGAAAGTATTCGGCCCCCTTGAACTTTTCAACCTTTTGCCACATTTCAGGCTTCAAACATGAAGATATAAATTTTTTATTTTTTGTGAAGAATCACCAACAAGTGGGACACAATTGTGAAGTGGAACGAAATCTATTGGATTGTTGAAACTTTTTTAACTAATAAAAAAATGAAAAGTGGGGCGTGCAAAATTATTCGGCCCCCTTGCGTTAATACTTTGTAGAGCCCCCTTTTGCTGCGATTACAGCTGCAAGTCGCTTGGGGTATGTCTCTATCAGTTTTGCACATCGAGAGACTGAAATTCTTGCCCATTCTTCCTTGCAAAACAGCTCGGGCTCAGTGAGGTTGGATGGAGAGCGTTTGTGAACAGCAGTTTTCAGCTCTTTCCACAGATTCTCGATTGGATTCAGGTCTGGACTTTGACTTGGCCATTCTAACACCTGGATACGTTTATTTGTGAACCATTCCTTTGTAGATTTTGCTGTATGTTTGGGATCATTGTCTTGTTGGAAGATAAATCTCCGTCCCAGTTTCAGGTCTTTTGCAGACTCCAACAGGTTTTCATCCAGAATGGTCCTGTATTTGGCTGCATCCATCTTCCCCTCAATTTTAACCATCTTCCCTGTCCCTGCTGAAGAAAAGCAGGCCCAAACCATGATGCTGCCACCACCATGTTTGACAGTGGGGATGGTGTGTTGAGTGTGATGAGCTGTGTTGCTTTTACGCCAAACATATCGTTTTGCATTGTGGCCAAAAAGTTCGATTTTGGTTTCATCGGACCAGAGTACCTTCTTCCACATGTTTGGTGTGTCTCCCAGGTGGCTTGTGGCAAACTTTAGACGAGACTTTTTATGGATATCTTTGAGAAATGGCTTTCTTCTTGCCACTCTTCCATAAAGGCCAGATTTGTGCAGTGTACGACTGATTGTTGTCCTATGGACAGACTCTCCCACCTCAGCTGTAGTTCTCTGCAGTTCATCCAGAGTGATCATGGGCCTCTTGGCTGCATCTCTGATCAGTCTTCTCCTTGTCTGAGCTGAAAGTTTAGAGGGACAGTCAGGTCTTGGTAGATTTGCAGTGGTCTGATACTCCTTTCATTTCAAAATGATCGTTTGCACAGTGCTCCTTGGGATGTTTAAAGCTTGGGAAATCTTTTTGTATCCAAATCTGGCTTTAAACTTCTCCACAAGAGTATTACGGACCTGCCTGGTGTGTTCCTTGGTCTTCATGATGTTCTCTGCACTTTCAACAGAACCCTGAGACTATCACAGAGCAGGTGCATTTATGCAGAGACTTGATTACACACAGGTGGATTCTATTTATCACCATCAGTCATTTAGGACAACATTGGATCATTCAGAGATCCTCGCTGAACTTCTGGAGTGAGTTTGCTGCACTGAAAGTAAAGGGGCCGAATAATTTTGCACGCACCACTTTTCAGTTTTTTATTTGCTAAAAAAGTTTAAAATATCCAATAGATTTCGTTCCACTTCACAATTGTGTCCCACTTGTTGGTGATTCTTCACAAAAAATAAAAAATTTATATCTTTATGTTTGAAGCCTGAAATGTGGCAAAAGGTTGAAAAGTTCAAGGGGGCCGAATACTTTCGCAAGCCACTGTATTTGGTATGTCTTATAGATGCACCTAGAAGGGGAAAACTGAGACACACGGCAATGACTTAGGAAAACCATATGTCCACCTAAGATATAAATAATGTCTAGTTCAATTAAAATTGTATTCTATAATGTGAGGGGCTTGTGTTCTCCCCACAAAAGGGGTATCTGTGGCAGGAATTATGCCATTATATGGCAGATGTGGTATTTATACAAGAGACGCATTTTACAGAAGAATCGCTACCTCAAATGCCCCAATATCCATATAACCAGTGGTTCCATTCAGTTTCACCTATTGTAAGGGCAAGGGGGGTGACGATAGCCTTTGGGAGAACATGCCCCTTAGGGCACCCCCATAGTAGAACAAGTGGACCCGGAAGGGAGATTTGTATTTGTTAAAGGTACGCTGAATGGACATCGATATACATTTGCCTCTATATATGCCCCGAATACCTATATGGTGGACTTTTTGTCCAAACCATCAGGCTCCTAGAGAAATTTAGGGAAGGATTTATGGTCTTAGGGGGAGACTTTAATGTGACATTAGACCCTAGAATCGATACCTCAACTGGGAAAGGCCCATTGTCCTTTAGGGCAATCAAACATGTGAAACAACTATTTAGATCCCTCCACTTGGTAGATAGCTGGCGGATAACACATGCAGAAAAAATTATAGTTATTATTCTAAAACCTATAAAGTTTATTCACGGCTTGATCTTATTTTTTTGGATCAGTACTATCTGAATCTATTGAAATCAGCTACTATTGAGCCTATAACAATATCAGATCATGCCCCTATCCAATAACTTTTTCTCCGGTATCTATAGAATATAGGGAGAGGACGTGGAGATTAAATGAAACACTATTGGATGACAGACAGATAGCAGAAGATATAAAAAAAAAAAATGGTGGAATATTTTGAAATAAACATCCCAGGGAAGGCTGAGAACAGATAGTTTGGGAAGCCCATAAGCGGTTATTAGAGGGGAATTAATAGCACATGGCACACGAGTAAAAAAAGAAAAATGGATGGAAAGGACTTATTGAAAGAAATACAGGAGCTGGAGAAAAAACATAAAGTAAACCCCGATCAACATGCAACCAGACGCCTGGAGATGTTGAGAATAAAGATCTCTAGATGCTTGAATCAAAAAGCCAAAGAAAAGCACAGATATTTTGCTCACCGTTTCTACGAGCAAGGGAACAAATGTGGCTGACTGTTGGCCAATCAATTAAAAAAACAACAAGACTCGAGCCACGTACATAGTATCTCAAGTAGTGATAAACTGATAGTAGATACAAACTCTATAGCGGGGGAATTGGGAATTCCACCAGTTTTATACAGATCTTTATAATATACAGACAACTGCCATAAGATTGGAGGGGGGGAGGCAGGCGGAGGAGATTAAAGAATATCTTAAGACCACTGCCATGCCAACTTTGTCTAACATAGTTATTGAGAAGCTGGAGTGCCCAATTACAATTGAGGAGGTAAATAAAGCAATAGAAAATCTGCCAATGGGGAAGAGTCTGGGACCAGATGGCCTAACAAACACATATTATAAGAAATTCAATACAATTCTGGTATACCCTCTATGTAGCTATTTTAATATAATCACAGCATTAAATCCTCTATCTACAGAAGCGCTATTACCCTGTTTCCCCGAAAATAAGACCTAGCGTGATTGTCAGTTATGGCTGCAATATAAGCCCTACCCCCCAAATAAGCCCTACCCTGTTTCCCCAAAAATAAGCCCTACCCTGAAAATAAGACCTACAAGGACTTTAACTAGGGCTTATTTGGGGGGTAGGGCTTATATTGCAGCCATCACCGACAATCACTATAGGTCTTATTTTCGGGGAAACAGGGTAGCCTATGTGATGGTGCTTCCGAAACCTGGAAAGACCGGAAATATTGCGCTAATTACAGACCGATCTCACTCCATAACTCAGATATTAAATTATCAGCAAAAATCTTAGCCCTCCGATTACAGGACCATATAGTCCAATTAGTCCATTATGATCAGACAGGGTTTATGAGGGGTCGCGAAACAAGAGACAACACTATTCGGGCCCTCCATATCCTCCATTAGATGGAAAATGGACCTGAAAAAAATTCCAAGGATAGCTCTGTCAATGAATACAGAAAAAGCATTTGACAGAGTGAACTTGAGGTTTATGCTGGAGGTACTGAAGGGAGTAGGTCTGGGGGAGAGGATGAGAGGATGGGTATCGGCCTTGTATGGGAGACCAAGGGCCAGAGTAAGAGTGAACGGAACCCTTTCAGATTATTTTAACATACATAACGGTACAAGGCAGGGGTGCTCCCTTTCCCCATTATTGTTTGCCTTGACTCTGGAGCCCCTCCTCTGTAGGGTCATGGGAAATAATGAAAATAGTTGGGGGGGGGGTTGGTACAAAGGAACACAAAGTTTCAGCATATTCTATCTATCAAAACCCCTGGAATCAATACCTGTTCTGATGGATGAAGTACAGAAATACAGTAAATTATCCAACTTTAAAATAAATTATGAGAAATCAGTGATACTACCAAGCCATGTTTCATCAGCAGTAGCTACATTTCTGCAACACACATATCCTTTTGTAGGGAAGGCAGAGTCTCTATATTATTTAGGAGTACACATTACATCAAATAAGAAATTACTGTACAAACTTAATTATGGTGCTTTATTGATAAAGATAATGACAGACTTGCAGAGATGGAGAAGCTGCTCCGCTCCCTAACATGGTTTGGTAGAGTTAATACACAAAAAATGAACATAATACCTAGAATAATTTATGTCTTATACACTATTCCTATTCTACTCCCTCAGAACTTTTTCAAACAGATACGCAAAGCTTTTGTATCCTTTGTATGGAAGGATAAAAGCCCCAGAATAGCATATGATATATTACACAGAAGTAAAGGAGAAGGAGCAATTGGGCTCCCAGATATGGCCATGTATTATAGAGCGATGTCACTAGTATGTATTCTAAATTGGTGCCATGATAACACAAGTAAGGCTTGGGTCCCATTAGAAAAAACAATGGCAGGTAGAAACTTAGAAGGGGCACCTTGGATACCAACGGCGTCAAGAGGTCTTGCAAGGTGGACTTCCCCAATAACACGGGGCTGTTTATCGGTGTGGGACAGAATGAATAAAACCGGCAAATATGCCCCTTGAGCATTAGGAGGGTATCCTTGGTTCCCCCCAGGAGAAGAGGCAGGGGCATGGGACTCATGGGGATCGGAGGGGAATACAATCAGTGCCTGGTATGCCCCGCAGGGAACCCAATCTCCCTTTGAGGAGGTGGTGGCATCCCTGGGGAACATACCTATGGCAAGGTGGCGATATTGTCAAATATCTAATTTCTCTGGGAAATTAAATAATCAATTAAGACCTTTGAGTTCTCTTACTATATTTAAGAAGATGTGTGTGAAAACTTCAGAGACTTATCATTTGTTGTCGAGAATGTATAAGATTGTACTTAGTGGCGAAAATAGCCCAATTCCCTATTTTATTAGGGAATGAGAAAAAGAACTAAATGATATGTTTACCTCGTCACAGGACAAGAAGTTATTGGAGACAACACATTATACCTCAATAAACTCTTACACACAAGAAATGTCATATAAGTTTATGGCCAGGTGGTATAGAACACCAACACGATTGGCACAAATTAAAAAAAAATTCAATGTCATTTGAAAAAAAAAAAATGTCTCTTAAAGAGCCTTGGGTAGAAAGTGATGTTTTGACATCGCTTCCGCCCTGAAATGGTATGGAGACGGGTGGGGGTCATCTTCCCCTCACTCATCTCCATACCACACATGGAAGAGGACCCGATCTGTCCTCCGCCTCTTACCGACAGCTCCGATAAGCGGCGGCGAGGGGGCCCTCTCCCGCCGCCGATAAAAGTGATCTTGCAGGGAATCCGCCGCAGAGGCCACTTTTATCTGAAAGCTGACCGCTTGCTGAAGAAGAGGATAACGGGGTTATGGTAGCTAGCTGCTGCCATAACTACGGTACCTCTCTTCAAAGTACTGATGTATAACGACGGCGGTTGGTCCGTAAGTGGTTAAAAGAAAGTCCAGTAAACACAAAACATGGGTTTCTCTCACAGGGGTTTTCAGCAATTTCTTTTCCCATCAACATACTGTAAATAACATTTCGCCCTTTTGGCTCTCACTTGCACTGCTGCTCTGTCCTTACATTCCATGCCCTTGTCTGTCTCCTACAGACAGACAAGGGCATGGAACTTGGTGCACACAGCTAGCAGCCTCTTGCTGCAATGGCTCCCACGTGGAGCTCTCCTGACTCCTAGACTAGACCTCCTGTCTGCCAGGGTAGAGCCCAGAACCATGGTCAGGTTATTACTTAAAGCCTAGCACACACCTGAGTAGTATGCTGGCTGTTCTGAATACCTGGACCCAGGATTGGAGGTTTCACCCCATCCGGATCACTTTGAAATCTCCAGGCTCCAGGTCCCAAAATGAACTTAACCACTTGCCCACCGCCGCACGACGATGTACGTCCAAACTTTGAAGGGGTATTGCATTGTTATGGCAGCAGCTAGCTGCCATAACCCCGGTATCCCCGTTTTCATGCAGCGGCCGGCTTTCAGATAAAAGTGGTCCCTTCGCCGCAAGATCACTTTTATCGGTGGCGGGAGAGGCCCCCCCCTCCCGCCGCGATCCGTTGCCCTCCGCCGCTTACCGGAGCCATCGTTAGCGGCGGAGGCGATCGCATCCGTCTCCATCCTGTGCCTGGAGACAAGTGAGGCTAAGATGGCGCCCACTTGTCTCCATGACACTGCTGGGCAGAAGCGACGTCAAAACGTCACTTCCGTCCACGCCTCGTAAAGGCACATTTTTTTAAATGTCATTTTTTTAAATGACTTTTTTTTTTTTATTGCATTTTAGTGTAAATATGAGATCTGAGCTCTTTTTGACCCCAGATCTCATATTTAAGAGGTCCTGTCATGCTTTTTTCTATTACAAGGGATGTTTACATTCTTTGTAATAGGAATAAAAGTGACACAATTTTTTTTTTAAAAAACAGTGTAAAAATAAATAAAATAATGTAAGATAAATAATAAAAATATATATATATTTTTTTAAAAAACCAGCCGTCCCAACGAGCTCGCGCGCAGAAGCGAACGCATACGCGAGTAGCGCCCGCATATGAAAACGGTGGTCAAACCACACATGTGAGGTATTGCCGTGACCGGTAGAGCGAGAGCAATAATTCTAGCCCTAGACCCCCTCTGTACTGCAAAATATGCAACCTGTAGAATTTTTTAAACGTCGCCTATGGAGATTTTTTAGGGTAAAAGCTTGACGCCATTCCACAAGCGGGCGCAATTTTGAAGTGTGACATGTTGGGTATCAATTTACTTGGCGTAACATTATATTTCACAATATTAAAAAAAATTGGGCTAACTTTACTGTTGTCTTATTTTTTTATTCAAAAAAGTGATTTTTTTCCAAAAAAAGTGCGCTTTTAAGACCGCTGCGCAAATATGGTGCAAAAAAAAGTATTGCAACGATCGCCATTTTATTCTCTAAGGTGTTAGAAGAACAACTATGTATAATGTTTGGGGGTTCTAAGTAATTTTCTAGCAAAAAAACCTGTTTTAAACATGTAAACACCTAAAATCCAAAACGAGGCTGGTCCTTAAGTGGTTAAGAAAACACTGAGGAAACTGAAAAGCCAGTTTCCTCTTCATGTCACAAGCTCCCTGGAAGACCTCAACCCATCCGGTTGAGAATTCTGGGTCACAACCTCCTGCTAGACCCTGGCAGGGCCAACGCTCTGCCACAATATATATATTTATATACAGTATTTATCATATTTTGTAGACTCTATAACTTTCTTTCACACAGACTAAATAATATAAAAATTGATTTGGGGCATTTTTGCCAAAGAAATGTGGCGGACTCCATTTTAGTCTAAATGTATGATGAAAGATTAATTGCAAAATTTTATAACTAAGAAAAATGTGGGGATTTTTTCAAAATGTTTGGTATTTTTTTCATTTATATAGCAAAAAATAAAAAAGTCAGTGGTGATTAAATACCACCAAAAGAAAGCTCTATTTGTGTGAAAAAATATTATATAAATTTCATTTGCATACAATGTTGCATGAATGAGCAATTGCCACTTAAAGTAGCACAGTGCTGAATAGCTAAAAATGCTCTGGTCTTGAAGGAGGTAAAACCTTGCTTGCTATGAGGGCATTTGGCAGAAGAGAGGAGCCAGGAGCACCAGCGGAGTACCCGAGAAGAGGATGATGGGGACTGCTTTGTGCAAAACCATTGCACAGAGCAGTCCTCATGTATAACAGTATAACTGTTATTTTTTGTTATTTTTTTTTTAAATAAAAAATGTGCCTACAGAATCAGTTAGTGAATATAGTTTTTGTTTTGTAAGAAATAACTCACATACATCAAAAATTGGATGATGTAAATCAGCAGAGCTTCACCTTGTTTACTACGGTAAGGGAATATTCGGTTGCATAGTGAAAATTCCCTTGCAAATTGAACAGCAACATGAACACTAATTTGCTTATAGTAAATCAACCCCTATGCATCAAGTTTGGGAATAAACTTGTGTAGCTTAACTGGCTAGGATTCTGGCTAGGATTCTAGGAATCAACAGGATTTTCTGCACCTGAACATGACAGTAATCATATTTTTGTGGTTGTCCAATAGGCATTACAGTGGATAAGTGGTTACTTTAACCTAAGGACCGTCCCATGTACATTTACTGCGGCAGGGCGGCTCTTAAGCGCAAAATCCAGTACCTGTACGTGATTGCTGGTGTCGGCTTTGGAGCGTGCGTGTGAGCCGTGCTCCCGCTGTGATTGCACACATCAGGAGCCAATCAGCAGGTCCGGCGGCCGGGATGGCCGCCGGGACCCGCCGATCCTTTGTAGGAGAGGCAGAACGGCGGTCTGCCTATGTAAACAAGGCAGACCGCTGTTCTGTCACAGAGGAAGAGAGAGATCTTGTGTTTCTGCTAATCAGGAACACAGATGTCTTTCTTCGTCTAGTCAGTCCATCCCCCACACAGTTAGAAAGCATTCCCTAGGACAGTGATAGCGAACCTTGGCACCCCAGATGTTTTGGAACTACATTTCCCATGATGCTCATGCACTCTGCAGTGTGGATGAGTATCATGGGAAATGTAGTTCCAAAACATCTGGAGTGCCAAGGTTCGCCATCACTGCCCTAGGAGCACACAGGACTTATGGAGGCACGGCTTGGCTGCGGTACAATGAACAGTTTAGACAACGGATGGCCGTACGCCCGAATCTACACTGGGATCATAAGGACATAAGTTTGTGGATGCAGTTGATGACTGCGGCGCAGGCCCCGAATCAGTTTTTTCAGGCAGGGGTCGGGGGTTCGTCAGCTCCAGGACAACCAACCGACAAAAGATGGGGCTTTTGTTGGTAGTTCAACGAGGGCGCATGCAAGTTTGGGTCCAATTGTCGATTCAAGCATTTGTGTTCGGGCTGCGGTGGATTTCATGCACTGTCAAAGTGCTTCAAGAAAGGAAAAGGACATGCCGGAGATTCTGCGAATAAGAGGGATGACTCCGGTTCGGGTGGAAAGGATGCTTCCTTTTCTCAGTAGGTACCCTGACTGGGCAGCGGCGACCATATTGGAAAATGGCTTTACTAGTGGCTTCAGAATACCTTGTTCTCTAGCTACAGTCCCACCTGAGGCGAAGAATTTGAGGTCAGCACTGCTGCACCCAGTGGTGGTTTCCGACAAGTTGGGTAGGGAAGTTATGCTGGGGCGCATGGCAGGCCCTTTTAAAGAGTCGCCTCTTGCAGACTTGGTGGTCTCTCTGTTGGGAGTAGTGCCCAAGAAAGAGCCCAACAAGTTCAGACTTATCCACCACCTTTCATTTCCGAAGGGTGGTTCGGTCAATGATTCCATTGCACCTGAAGAGTGCGCGGTGACGTATACCTCCTTTGATGCGGCAGTGTCTTGGGTTAGGAGGTATGAGCAGGGGGCCTTGATGGCGGAGGCAGATATCGAGTCGGCTTTCAGGCTATTGCCGGTACACCCAGAAAGCTTTCGGCTGCTGGGTTGTACGTGGAACAGGGCCTACTATGTGGATCGTTGCTTGCCTATGGGATGCTCCATCTCGTGTGCCCTCTTTGAAACATTCAGCTCATTTTTGGAATGGGCAGTTTGGGATGTTTCGGGGATTAACTCAGTCATTCATTATTTGGATGATTTTCTATGTGTTGGCCAGGCGGGTTCCAATAGACGTGTGGTCTTGTTAGGGACGCTACAACATCTGGCAGACCGTTTTGGGGTACCCCTAGCTGCTGAAAAGACGGAAGGCCCAACTGCTCCCGTAGACGTCCTCTGACGAAACGTGTAGGGCGTGGCCTAACCTGATGCCTTGCATCATCTCCCAGTGAATACAGTTTTGAACCTGACGCTTTTTCTGATGACATTTGGTTGCCTGATACAAACTATCAATATGTGAGTACCATTCTGTCATCTGCTTCAAATAAAACGTGTTTATGGTTTTACGCTATGGGAATTCCCTTTCTCTTTTATGTTTAAATGCCATCCTGACCCTGAAAGCGCTAAGGACTGCTGCACAGTGGCATACACTGTGACTGCGTGTCACCCTTGCAGGGGTTAAGAAAGCTGGTGAGTGTCTGCATGATTACAGTACAAGACACAAGCACCTGGGCACCACAGAAATACAAGTAGCAGATGCGTTTTGGATATACCTGCCTATTTTAAACGTCAAGAAATCTATAAGGACTGTTTAAAATCACCAATGTTGCACTGAGCACAAGTCACGTTTTACCTTAATAAGCCAATTATATGTGTCTGATATTATTATTCTTAACGTCAAGAAATCTATAAGGATTGTTTAAAATCACCAACGCTGCACTGAGCACAAGTCACGTTTTATCTCAATAAGTCAATTATATGTGTTTGATACCATATTGTTGCATGGAGCACAAGTCACTTTAATATATGCACTTCATTTAGGTACTAATTGTATTACACCATTCCCTAGTCCACATCCCTTCTCCTCCCCCCCTCCCCTTTTTCCTCACCACATAGTGTGGATCACTTTTTATATGGTAATAGTTCATGTGTATAACTGGTCTCAGGTAATTTATCACATTAGAAGATTGAATTTTAATTTTATTTCATTTTATTTTAAATTGGTACACGTTAATGAGGACAGCGCCACACCCACATATTAACTCCTTATTCACTTTCAGTTTTCTCCACTTTGGTGGGGATTGCTTCTGTGGAGGTAGCAGTCCAATACATTATCTAAGTACTTTATTTCTATTCATCTACTCACCTATTTCTATTTACTCATTCCCGTTGCGCGGATTCACTATTACATTTCGCCAACTGCTACGATTACGTTTCTGGGAATTGAAATTGACTCGACGAGGATGGAGTGCTGACTGCCGAAGGACAAGCTGGAAAAATTGAAGGAGGAGGTGCGTGGGACCATTGGAGTACGCAAATTGCAGTTACGCCAACTGAAATCTTTGCTGGGAAAGCTGAATTTTGCTTGCCGCATAATCCCGATGGGTAGGATCTTTTGCCGTCAGTTGGCGGCAGCCACCGTGGGGGTCCGGGCACCTACACACTTTGTGAGTCTCGGCAGGGAGCACAGGGAGGATTTGCAAGTGTGGCAGGAGTTTCTAGAATCCTTTAACGGGCGGGCTCTTTGGATATCAGGTCCCATCAGTAACTGGGACCTGGAGCTGTTTACGGACACAGCAGGTTCCACGGGCTTTGGGGCGTACTGCAAGGGACAATGGTGTGCCGCCAGATGGCCCTTAGCTTGGCAAGAGGCAGGGTTTCTGAGCAATCTGGTTCTATTGGAATTGTTTCCAATTGTGGTGCCCATGGAAATTTGGGGGGAATCTTCGCAACCTGAAGGTCCGTTTTCCTTGCGATAATATGGGCGTGGTACAGGTGATTAATCGGCTGACAGCGGCATCAGTGCTGGTGTTCAGGCTTTTGCGACATCTGGTTCTACGCTGCCTACAAGTGAATGCATTCATATATGCTGTGCATTTACCTGGGATTGACAACACTTTGGCTGATGCTTTGTCTCGTTTTCAGTGGGACAAGTTCCGGAAGTTGGCACCAGAAGCGGAACAACATGGGGTCGCCTGTCCCGAGTGGATGTGGAACATTGCTTTGGGACAGCAGCAAAGTAGATAAAACAATCAGTGAGTATGGGTACTTGGACTGCCTACTCAAAGGTATGGAGGGATTGGTTTGCCTGCTTGAGAGAGCTGGGCATACCCTCGGGGGGGTCCGGAAGTTGCACAGGAGGTACACTATTTTGTTACTCGGGGAATAGACAGGGGTATCTCGGCAGCTGCCATCGATCGTGAGTTGGCAGGTTTGGCCTTTCTTTTTAAGTGGCAAGGGCAAAAGGATCACACGAAAGAGTTTTGGTTGAGACAGTCAGTTAAAGGGTACAAGAAGGCGCACAAGAAGAGGGATGGTAGGCGCCCAGTCTCCTTTGAGATGCTTTATGTTTTGTATGATAGTTTAGAAAGAGTCTGCCAATCATCCTATGAACGTTTGTTATTTCAGGCTGCATTCGCGCTGGCCTTCTTTGGGGCTTTGCGTGTAGAGGAGCTGGTCAGTCCATCTAAGAAGGTACAAGGGGGGCTTTTGCGTGGGGATGTGGAATATTTACAGAATTCTATCAGGCTCTGGAACAGACGATCTAAGACTGATCAGGCCGGTAAGGACCGGCAGCTTGAGTTCCACAGGATAGCGGAGTCACGCATCTGCCCGGTTAGGTCAGTAGCGTCATTCTTGGACGTGCGACCAGGAGTCGGGGGGTCCTTTCTTATTCATGAGGACGGTACGTTCCTATCAAAATTCCAGTTTGTGGCCCTGTTTAAAATGTGTGTCTATCGGGGGGTACGACCCGGGCAGTTTTTCTTCTCACTCCTTTCGTATAGGGGTGGCCACAGAGGCGGCTAGGGCAGGTCTGAGTCAGGAGGCAATTAGGCGGATTGGTCGATGGGATTCAGACAGATTTAAGTTGTACGTTCGCCCACAAATGATTTAATAACAGGTTTCATATATTGTTTGTGTGGGTTTATGGCACTGATGCTTGAATGTATGTTTTTCGTGTTGTTGTCTTCTTGTCCACAGGTTATGACAGGGGACTAGTATGGATTCTCAGGCACTCCTACGTTTATTGGGGGGCTAAGAGAGCTGATGTACGGCTGATCGGCAGGCAGCTTCACATCCCCAGACAGGAGGCTCAAATCAGGTGGATTGGGGTCCCGGTATGCGGTGGAAAAGGGTGTTGGGGGAAGTGTACAGGTTTTCCCGCCTGGACAGGGCACCAGTTGTGTTGCTATTACATGTGAGGAGAAATGACATGGGAATGAGATCTATGAGGGACCTTATCAGGGATGTAAAATGTGATTTTTTACGTCTACGTGCGGCCTACCCGGGTATAGTAATAGTGTGGTCAGATATGGTGGGTAGGTTGTCATGGCGGTGGGCTTGGTCGGCCAAGAGGGTAGATAGGGCTAGAATAAAGATCAACAAAGAAGTTAGCAGGTTTGTGATAAAAAATGGGGGCTTAGCTATTCGCCACAGGGAGTTTGAGGTGGATACTTGGAGGTATTTGAGGAGTGAGGAGTGATGGGGGTTCATCTTAATGAGGTGGGGACGGATTTGTGGTCCCTGGGTCTACAGGATGGGATACAGCGAGGGGTGTGGAGGTGCTCGCAAGGGTAAGGGCTTACCCCTTTCGTGCTGTGGCAGTGTTGGGTTGATGGAATTAAATAATTATTAGGTGCAGGTATGGAAAAGGTGGTACCCATCCATGGGATGGGGGTTGTTTGATGGTACCCATCCATGGGTTGGGGGTTGTTTGATGGTACCCATCCATGGGATGGGAGTTGTTTGGTACCCATCCATGGAAGGATGGGGGTTGATTTAAGTACTTCCAGGTCACGAGGGGGTAACCTGGAAGGGGTTAAAAGGTTAGGTCATTGCAAATGTGAGGGTACCGCCTCCCAGTCAGGGGTTTCCGACTGGAGGCCTTTAAAGTTGTTCGCAGTGATATGTTGATTTCTTATACTACCTCAAACATTTTATAAAGAGTTTCTCCTTCAAGGGGACATGGCAAGGTGTGTGTCCTATGCCCGCCTACTTTTGCTGATGGGTGTCTCTCATTCCCATCTCAAAAAGTTGGGAGGTATACAAATGTGTGAAATGTGTGCTGTAGACTTGCCCTGTAGCAGGACAGGTATGGTGAAAGTGAAAGTGAAATTCCTGAATATGTTAGGAATATACTGGGACTTTTCAGGTGGGTGCATTTCACAAAATCATTCTTTAATGGATTGTGTATGTAGAATATCTCTGTAGCACCTGAAAAGTCCCAGTATATTCCGAACATATTCATGAATTTGAGCAATAACAGCAAAGGATGTGGTGCCATAATACAGCCCAACTCCAGGAATTAAAAAAAAAAAAAGTCCAATCCTGCAGTGTGTGGGGGGAGGGAAGGAAGGGGGAGAATAGACTCTTTCTCTTACCTGTTTCCATGCTACAACCAGCTGCAGTGTTCTCTTCCTCCACCCAAACCTCATCACACCATACAGGAACATTAACCCTGTATGGTATGATAAGGGGGCTGGGATGTGATCATAGTCAGTAAAACATACACAGGCACTGTGGGAAACCAATTGGCGCTGGAAGAAGCCACTCAAATCAAGGAATTAGGTAAAGCTGGGTACACACAGATTAAAATTCAGTTTAGCAGGGATCAGCCAAATTTTGATCTCTGTGTAGCCCTCCCTGTTAGACAGAAGCCAAATCATTAGACCACCTTAGAATATTCATGACATCCCCATACTGACTCCTACCACCTTGACCACTTCAAATCACTGAAGTGGTCATGGTCTTTAGAGAGTTCCTTTAATATCTCTCAGAAGAAGTAAACCTGTGTATACTGATTCCATTTCATTCGATCATCCTCTAGTTGTGTTAAATGGGGGGGGGGGCATAAAACACTGCACAGTGCCGCGCCACCTCCCTAAAATGAGTTTGCCACCTCCTTGAAATGAGTTTTGGCAGGTTGGGATGTCTGAATCATGGTGGATGCACATAAACGGGTCTGGTGCTGGATTGTATTACTTTGTTCTGGAGAATAGGAATGCATGAGAAAACATTAGGCCAACTCTGTTGCTATTTTTAAAATCATGAAACAAATGCCTCTATGTAAAGCAAACAATAAATACTTACTGCCTGTTGCCCTCACCACCAAACACACACAGCAAACACAGGAGGGCCAAAGTTGTATTTATAATATATCTACTAATGATAGCACTTTTCACCCTGGAGATTGAGTGCTTGTCCTAGTTCCTACAGTAAAAAGTAGGTTTGTTGCTAAATGAAGCACCAGAAAAATAGAGAGGCCCTCTCAGTAGCAGTAGATCCCCTTCCTTAAACAGTAGGTGGAAGAAATAAAGCAAAGGTAACAGGGGCAACGTCAGTAGCGCGACAACAGGTAAAAGAGTTTCTGCAATAAAGCAAAGATCTATTTGCGAGGGTCCACTCACATGATTAAACGTGGCATTTTTACTATGTGTGTCTATTATAAGATATATGAATCCTAAAAAAGGCCATCCCAGAAAAAGTAAAAAACTATATACCCAGGGGCCATATGAGAAACTGTGACGTTTGTGCACAATTCTGCACGATATTATTTCTGGACCTAGGAAGGTCTATAAACATATACAGTAGAAAACAAACATCTGTTGTTAGGAATAATAGGTACAACTGCTTGTGAAATAGGTCTCTTTCAGATGGGTGGTTGATAAAAATTGGTGGCTGAGCTGCAGTTTTACTGCCCCCTGGTCACCCAACCAAACTTTAAAATAACAGCCGGACTGGGTTGTTCACATCCCGCAGTAATGATTGCAGCACAGTAGTGCAGCATTATAGTGTTAAATGAGGCAGTGAGGAGGCAATATAACACCTCCTCATATGCACTATGAAAAGCACTGTGACTGGAAGGAGAGAGCCTGAGATCAGTACAGAGGGGAATTCTGCAGATCCTGACCTGAACTGAAAAATAGCTGCACAGCTCCTGGGGTTTGCAGCGTGAAAGCGCAAACACAGTACAAACTTGGCTGGGTAGTAGAGTGGCTAGAGAACATTGGGATGTCTCCTGGGCAATGCTCTCTTGCTAGAACTGAGCTTCCCCATTGTACTGATCAACTCCTCAGGCTCTCTCCTGCCAGTTCTTGCAGCTCTCCAGATAGACATCTGCCAGCATGCCTGTCTAAGCCTGTCAGATTCCTCGGGAGCTGACAGCCTCAGAGAGGTGTAACACTGTTTATTGTTACTGTAATGCAAATCTTTATTTTTACCTCAAGATGGCAGTGTTCAGCAACTATGTTCATCATAAGTATCTATACAAGTGTAGCACCGACCCCCGAAGGAGCTGCTGATACTTGATTGGGCTTGTACTCTGCTAACCTTACCCCCTATAATTTGTTCAACCCGCTTGACACAGCTGTGGTGTAGTGTTGGTGTGATGCTTAACACTTAAGGACACTCTCACAATATACAATAATGTACCTTTTACCAGTTCCTCTGTATCCGTAGCTTCACCTGCAGGAGAATTAACAACACCTCCACACATTGAATTTAACCAGAATGTAATTTTACTGAGACTGGTATGAACAGTAATTACAATGGTTGCACTGCCACACAAACGTAATGTGACAATGCACTGAACTTTCACAACTTATTAAGATATAAAGATTTCTTAAATCCCCTGCAAGTTCGTCTAAAAGTGGGACTAATGCTAAGAATAGGGATGAGCCGAACACCCCCCTGTTCGGTTCGCACCAGAACATGCGAACAGGAAAAAAGTTCGCTCGAACACGCGAACACCGTTAAAGTCTATGGGACACGAACATGAATAATCAAAAGTGCTAATTTTAAAGGCTTATATGCAAGTTATTGTCATAAAAAGTGTTTGGGGACCTGGGTCCTGCCCCAGGGGACATGGATCAATGCAAAAAAAAGTTTTAAAAACGGCCGTTTTTTCAGGAGCAGTAATTTTAATAATGCTTAAAGTCAAACAATAAAAGTGTAATATCCCTTTAAATTTCGTACCTGGGGGGTGTCTATAGTATGCCTGTAAAGGGGCGCATGTTTCCCGTGTTTAGAACAGCCTGACAGCAAAATGACATTTGGAAGGAAAAAACTCATTTAAAACTACCCGCGGCTATTGCATTGCCGTCAATACACATAGAAGTTCATTGATAAAAACGGCATGGGAATTCCCCACAGGGAAACCCCGAACCAAAATTAAAAAAAAAAAAATGAAGTGGGAGTCCCCCTAAATTCCATACCAGGCCCTTCAGGTCTGGTATGGATATTAAAGGGAACCCCGGCCAAAATTTAAAAAAAAAATGACGTGGGGTTCCCCTTAAATTCCATACCAGACCCTTCAGGTCTGGTATGGATTTTAAGGGGAACCCCGCGCCAAAAAAAAAAAAAAAACGGCGTGGGGTTCCCCCAAAAATCCATACCAGACCCTTATCCGAGCACGCAACCTGGCAGGCCGCAGGAAAAGAGGGGGGGACGAGAGTGCGGCCCCCCCCCCTCCTGAACCGTACCAGGCCACATGCCCTCAACATTGGGAGGGTGCTTTGGGGTAGCCCCCCAAAACACCTTGTCCCCATGTTGATGAGGCCAAGGGCCTCATCCCCACAACCGTGGCCGGTGGTTGTGGGGGTCTGCGGGCGGGGGGCTTATCGGAATCTGGAAGCCCCCTTTAACAAGGGGACCCCCAGATCCCGGCCCCCCCCCTGTGTGAAATGGTAAGGGGGTACTTACCCCTACCATTTCACTAAAAAAGTGTCAAAATAGTTAAAAATGACAAGAGACAGTTTTTGACAATTCCTTTATTTAAATGCTTCTTCTTTCTTCCTTCATCTTCTTCTTCTTCTGGTTCTTCTGGCTCTTCTGGTTCTTCCTCCGGCGTTCTCGTCCAGCATCTCCTCCGCGGCGTCTTCTATCTTCTTCTCCTCGGGCCGCTCCGCACCCATGGCATTGGGGGGGAGGCTCCCGCTCTTCTCTTCATCTTCTTCTTCATCCTCTTCTCTTCTTCCTTCTTCTCTTCTTCTCTGTTTCTCTTCTTAATTTTCTTCTCTGGGCCGCTCCGCATCCATGCATGGAGGGAGGCTCCCGCTGTGTGACGGCGTCTCCTCATCTGACGGTTCTTAAATAACGGGGGGCGGGGCCATCCGGTGACCCCGCCCCTCTGATGCACGGGACATGACGGGACTTCCCTGTGGCATTCCCCGTGACGTCACAGGGAAGTCCCGTCAAGTCACCGTGCGTCAGAGGGGGGCGGGGTCACCGGGTGGCCCCGCCCCCCGTTATTTAAGAACCGTCAGATGAGGAGACGCCGTCACACAGCGGGAGCCTCCCTCCATGCATGGATGCGGAGCGGCCCGGAGAAGAAAATTAAGAAGAGAAACAGAGAAGAAGAGAAGAAGGAAGAAGAGAAGAGGATGAAGAAGAAGATGAAGAGAAGAGCGGGAGCCTCCCCCCCAAAGCCATGGGTGCGGAGCGGCCCGAGGAGAAGAAGATAGAAGACGCCGCGGAGGAGATGCTGGACGAGAACGCCGGAGGAAGAACCAGAAGAGCCAGAAGAACCAGAAGAAGAAGAAGATGAAGGAAGAAAGAAGAAGCATTTAAATAAAGGAATTGTCAAAAACTGTCTCTTGTCATTTTTAACTATTTTGACACTTTTTTTAGTGAAATGGTAGGGGTAAGTACCCCCTTACCATTTCACACAGGGGGGGGGGGCGGGATCTGGGGATCCCCTTGTTAAAGGGGGCTTCCAGATTCCGATAAGCCCCCCGCCCGCAGACCCCCACAACCACCGGCCACGGTTGTGGGGATGAGGCCCTTGTCCTCATCAACATGGGGACAAGGTGTTTTGGGGGGCTACCCCAAAGCACCCTCCCAATGTTGAGGGCATGTGGCCTGGTACGGTTCAGGAGGGGGGGGGGCCGCACTCTCGTCCCCCCCTCTTTTCCTGCGGCCTGCCAGGTTGCGTGCTCGGATAAGGGTCTGGTATGGATTTTTGGGGGAACCCCACGCCGTTTTTTTTTTCTTTTTGGCGCGGGGTTCCCCTTAAAATCCATACCAGACCTGAAGGGTCTGGTATGGAATTTAGGGGGAACCCCACGTCATTTTTTTTTTTAAATTTTGGCCGGGGTTCCCCTGAATATCCATACCAGACCTGAAGGGCCTGGTATGGAATTTAGGGGGACTCCCACTTCATTTTTTTTTTTTTTAATTTTGGTTCGGGGTTTCCCTGTGGGGAATTCCCATGCCGTTTTTATCAATGAACTTCTATGTGTATTGACGGCAATGCAATAGCCGCGGGTAGTTTTAAATGAGTTTTTTCCTTCCAAATGTCATTTTGCTGTCAGGCTGTTCTAAACACGGGAAACATGCGCCCCTTTACAGGCATACTATAGACACCCCCCAGGTACGAAATTTAAAGGGATATTACACTTTTATTGTTTGAATTTAAGCATTATTAAAATCACTGCTCCTGAAAAAACGGCCGTTTTTAAAACTTTTTTTTGCATTGATCCATGTCCCCTGGGGCAGGACCCAGGTCCCCAAACACTTTTTATGACAATAACTTGCATATAAGCCTTTAAAATTAGCACTTTTGATTTCTCCCATAGACTTTTAAAGGGTGTTCCGCGGCATTCGAATTTTCCACGAACACCCCAAATTGTTCGGTGTTCGGCGAACTTGCGAACAGCCAATGTTCGAGTCGAACATGAGTTCGACTCGAACTCGAAGCTCATCCCTAGCTCAGAATGAACAATGCCTTTAACCACTTCAGCCCCGGAAGGATTTACCCCCTTCCTGACCAGAGCACTTTTTACAATTTGGCACTACTTCGCTTTAACTGCTAATTGCCCGGTCATGCAATGCTGTACCCAAACGAAGTTTGCGTCCTTTTTCTTCCCACAAATAGAGCGTTCTTTGATGGTATTTGATCACCTCTGCGTTTTTTTGCGCTATAAACGGAAAAAGACAAAAAATTTTGAAAAAAACTATATTTTCTACTTTTTGTTATTAAAAAAATCCAATAAACTCAATTTTAGTCATACATTTAGGCCAAAATGTATTCGGCCACATGTCTTTAGTAAAAAAAATGTCAATAAGCGTATATTTATTGGTTTGCGACAAAGTTATAGCGTCTACAAACTAGGGTACATTTTCTGGAATTTACACAGCTTTTAGTTTATGACTGCCTATGTCATTTCTTGAGGTGCTAAAATGGCAGGGCAGTACAAAACCCCCAAATGACCCCATTTTGGAAAGTAGACACCCCAAGGAAATTGCTGAGAGGCATGTTGAGCCCATTGAATAGTCATTTTTTTTGTCCCAAGTGATTCAATAATGACAAAAAAAAAAAAAATTTACAAAAAGTTGTCACTAAATGATATATTAAGCTCAAACAGGCCATGGGCATATGTGGAATTGCACCCCAAAATACATTCTGCTGATTCTCCTGAGTACAGGGATACCACATGTGTGGGACTTTTTGGGAGCCTAGCCGCGTACGGGGCCCCGAAAACCAATCACAGCCTTCAGGATTTCTAAGGGCCTAAATTTTTGATTTCACTCCTCACTACCTATCACAGTTTTGAAGGCCATAAAATGCCCAGATGGCACTAAACCCCCCCAAATGACCCCATTTTGGAAAGTAGACACCCCAAGCTATTTGCTGAGAGGCATGTTGAGTCCATGGAATATTTTATATTTTGACACAAGTTGCGGGAAAGTGACAATTTTTTTTTTGCACAAAGTTGTCACTAAATGATATATTGCTCACACAGGCCATGGGCATATGTGGAATTGCACCCCAAAATACATTTAGCTGCTTCTCCTGAGTATGGGGATACCACATGTGTGGGACTTTTTGGGAGCCTAGCCGTGTACGGGACCCCGAAAACCAAGCACCGCCTTCAGGCTTTCTAAGAACGTAAATTTTTGATTTCACTCTTCACTGCCTATCACAGTTTCGGAGGCCATGGAATGCCCAGGTGGCACAACCCCCCCCCCAAATGACCCCATTTTGGAAAGTAGACACCCCTAGCTATTTACTGAGAGGCATGGTGAGTATTTTGCAGCTCTCATTTGTTTTTGAAAATGAAAAAAGACAAGAAAAAATTTTTTTTTTCTTTTTCCAATTTTCAAAACTTTGTGACAAAAAGTGAGGTCTGCAAAATACTCACTATACCTCCCAGCAAATAGCTTGGGGTGTCTACTTTCCAAAATAGGGTCATTTGGGGGGGGAGGGGTTGTGCCACCTGGGCATTCCATGGCCTCCGAAAGTGTGATAGGCAGTGAAGAGTGAAATCAAAAATTTACGCCCTTAGAAAGCCTGAAGGCGGTGCTTGGTTTTCGGGGTCCCGTACGAGGATAGGCTCCCAAAAAGTCTCACATATGTGGTATCCCCGTACTCAGGAGAAGCAACAGAATGTATTTTGGGGTGTAATTTCACATATGCCCATGGCATGTTTGAGCACTATATCATTTCGTGACAACTTTGTGCAAAAAAAAAAAAATTGTCTTTTTCCCGCAACTTGTGTCACAATATAAAATATTCCATGGACTCGACATGCCTCTCAGCAAATAGCTTGGGGTGTCTACTTTCCAAAATGGGGTCATTTGGGGGGGTTTTGAACTGTCCTGGCATTTTATGCACAACATTTAGAAGCTTATGTCACACATCATCCACTCTTCCAACCACTTGAAGACAAAGCCCTTTCTGACACTTTTTGTTTACATGAAAAAATTATTTTTTTTTTGCAAGAAAATTACTTTGAACCCCCAAACATTATATATATTTTTTAGGAAAAGGCCATACAGATTAAAATGGTGATTTTTTTTCACACAGTATTTGTGCAGCGATTTTTCAAACGCATTTTTTTAGGAAAAAACACACTTTTTAAAATTTGAATGCACTAAAAAACACTATATTGCCCAAATGTTTGATGAAATAAAAAAGATGATCTTAGGCCGAGTACATGGATACCAAACATGATATGCTTTAAAATTGCGCACAAACGTGTAGTGGCGACAAACTAAATACATTTTTAAAAGCCTTTAAAAGCCTTTACAGGTTACCACTTTAGATTTACAGAGGAGGTCTACTGCTAAAATTACTGCCCTCGATCTGACCTTCGCGGTGATACCTCACATGCATGGTGCAATTGCTGTTTACATTTGACGCCAGACCGAATCTTGCATTCACCTTTGCGCGAGAGCAGGGGGGGACAGGGGTGCTTTTTTTTTCTTTATTATTTTTTTGCTGTTTTATCTTATTTTTAAACTGTTCCTTTCATTTTTATTTTTTTTTAATCATTTTTATTGTTATCTCAGGGAATGTAAATATCCCCTATGATAGCAATAGGTAGTGACAGGTACTCTTTTTTAAAAAAAAATTGGGGTCTATTAGACCCTAGATCTCTCCTCTGCCCTCAAAGCATCTGACCACAACAAGATCGGTGTGATAAAATGCTTTCCCAATTTCCCAATGGCGCTGTTTACATCAGGCAAAATCAAAGTCATGAAATGCTTGTAGCTTCCGGTTTCTTAGGCCATAGAGATGTTTGGAGCCACTTTGGTCTCTGATCATCTCTATGGTCAGCTGGCTGAATCACCGGCTGCATTCTCAGGTTCCCTGTTGAGACAGGAGAGCCAGAGAAAAACATGGAAGACGGTGGGGGGGGGACATTCCCTCCCACTGATTGTAAAAGCGGTCTAGAGGCTAATTAGCTTCTAGGATTGCTTTTACATGAAAGCCGACCGCTGGCTGAAAAGAATGATACCAAGATGATACCTAAACCAGCAGGCATCATTCTGGTATAACCACTCAAAGTCGTGAATGGCGTACCTGAAGACAAAAAAAAGGTTAACAATAAAACACAGTAAACAGTAAAGTATAAAAAATTGCATACCTGAAAAGCAAACATGATAAAACATAATAACAATAAAACATTGCAGAATAGAATACAGTAAAAAAGAGCAGAACAATAGAGAAAGAATAGAGAGAGAGAACAATAAAACGACAACTATTTTTTTTTAATTTTATATATTTTTTGTGTTTATTTTTTTTTTTTTTACACTTTTTTTTGTAACTGTAACTTTTATAACTGTAACCGGTTCCAGGTTCGGGTCTCTCAAAATGTGATGGCACCTTGGGAGACCCTGTGAAAGTGTGCCTGGTCTGTGCAATGCTGTACCCTACGCTAATACTCAACTAGTGAATGGTAGCGTTCAAAACATTCATTAATGCAAAGACCAGGATTGTCAGGACAGGAGGGACAATAATAGCGGGTGTCACGCCTATATCCGCGCTTGCTGCAGACACGACATCTTTTTTGGGGGGGTTCGTTGGGTAGGGGTACTCGGGAGGACATAAAGAAAATGCCTCTCATGCAGCCGACTGCATTTGGTTGGGGATGTGAATGGGGGAAGTACGGGTGCTGCAGAAGTGGTGGGTTCCCAATTCGGATTGGTGAATGCAGCAGGAAGGGCATTATGGGCACTACCAAAATAACTGTTAGCAATCGCAGGGATCAGGCCTGACTCTGCGAACGCTGCAGTTATGTGTTTGGTGTTTTGTAAGAGCCCTTTCACACTGGGGCGGGGGCAGCGTCGGCGGTAAAACACTGCTATTATTAGCAGCGTTTTACCGTCGGTATGCGGCCGCTAGCGGGGCGGTTTTACCCCCGCTAGCGGCCGAGAAAGGGTTAAATACCACCGCAAAGCGCCTCTGCAGAGGCGCTTTGCCGGCGGTATAGCCGCGCCGTCCCATTGATTTCAATGGGCAGGAGCGGTGAAGGAGCGGTATACACTCCGCTCCTTCACCGCTCCGAAGATGCTGCTAGCAGAACTTTTTTTACCGTCCTGCCAGCGCATCACTCCAGTGTGAAAGCCCTCAGGGCTTTCACACTGGAATGAAAGCAGCAGCACTTTCGGGTCGGTTTGCAGGCGCTATTATTAGCGCAATAGCGCCTGCAAACCGCCCCAGTGTGAAAGGGCTCTAAGTGACAGTGATCGATCGATACTGCACTTGGCTGGGCTGGGCTGGGTCGGGCGGAGGGGCAAAACGCAGGAGCTAGCAGGTATCTGGGCTGATCCCACTAACATTGCGTTTTTGGGAACCCTAAACTACTGGGGACGATAGTATAGATCAGATCAGATATTGATCCGTTCAGATACTCTACCACTAAGGAAGGTGTATGCTGCGTGCGTGGGTATTAGCGGTACTGGCACTAACCTGACGCTGCCTGGGGCGACGCAGACCCTATCTGACCCTAAAACCTAAGTTATATCACCGCCAGGTGATCAGGGGGCTAAACCTTTAATAGGTAATAAACGGCGGGTGCCCTGACACTATAAAAAATAAACTAACAAATCAGCGTCACCCGTAACAGTTATACGGTGATCATTGGTGAAAGAGTTAACTAGGGGGCAATCAAGGGGTTAAAACCTTTATTAGGTAGTATATGGGGGTCCCTGACGCTATAAAACGCTGAAGGCGAACCTATATATTTACCTCCCTAACTAGCGTCACCAGTAACACTAATACAGCGATCAGAAAAATGATCGCTTAGTGACACTGGCGACGGGGGGTGATCAAGGGGTTAAAACTTTATTAGGGGGGGTTAGGGGGGTACCCTAAACCTAAAATACCGATCCGAGGAGACATGACATCACTTCCTCTGCTGCTGTTTACTATACAGCAGCAGAGGAAGATTCTCATTGGCTGGGAGCGATCGCGAGGGGGGGGACCGGGAATGGATGGTCTCCCCCTCACCTCTGATCGCTCTCAGGCAGAAGCCGACCCCCTCGGGCACCGGGGGGGGGGGGTCCGATCGGACCCCCCGCCTGCGGGAGGCAGATCACGTACAGGTACGTGATTTTGCCTGCCCGTGCGATTCTGCTGCAGTATATCTGCATGAGGCGGTCGGCAACTGGTTAAACTGGGCACCTTCACACTTCCAGCATGCTGTACTAAACACAGAAATGCAAAGTTATAAATACAGCACAATACAATTGCTAATGAGCTCCTCCTGCTTTATGATGCAGTGCTTGTCATTGTGACTGAACACAAGGCTTTTCAATGAAAGATATAGTCTTTGATCTTCTGTCTTCTGCTAGCTATTATACTGCAGTGATTGTAATCCACGGTTTAACAAGCAAAGCAATAGTGTAGAATAATAAGTGAAACCGTTCTTGCTGTATAACACACTTGTAACTGCCTCCAGTACAGTTGTCTCTGAACCACACAGTATCAATCCTCAATGAAAGCGATAGTAAACCCGCTGACTTTTTTTTTTCCCTACACCTGTAAGGGAAAAGGCATAATGAGCTAGTATGCACCGCATACTAGCTCATTATGAGATACTTACCTTAGAACGAGGCGCCGGCATCTCACCCTGTCCATGCCGAGGGAGCTGACATTTCCCCTTGGCGTGCCTTCTGGGTATCACGGCTCCGGCGCTGTGAGTGGCCAGAGCCGCCATGTTGTCACTCCCTCGCGGGAGACTTTTTTTCGGGCAAAGTCCGGCGGCTGCCGGGCTTTCAGCCGAGAATCCCCTGTGCGCATGCGCCGCTGCAGTCAGCGGCTCATTGCGAGGGGAATATCTCCAAAACCGTACAGGTTTAGGAGATTTTTTTTTTTACCTACAGGTAAGCCTTATTATAGGCTTACCTGTAGGTAAAAGTTTAAAAAAAGGTATACAACCGCTTGAAGTATAGGCTTGAGGCCTGCTTGAACTCGGTCTATTTGAATGAGACCCCTCTGCGGAACTGCAGGTCTGTCATGTACCAGATAAGACCAGAACTGTGTGGACTGCAACAGAGGAAACCTAGATGTGTATAAGTGAAAATATAAATGATTTATTAAAGATAAATGAATAACACAACCACCTCCAATATCACTCAGTGCACCATAACCAATACAAAACAGAACCCTACAAATAATATTAATAACAGAACAAGTATATACAAGTAAGGGAAATACCGAGATCGTAAACAGAGCCAGGCCAGGGTCGTCAACAGGAGGTCAGCAGCTGGGGAAGGGAAACAACAGGAGAAAGAGAGGATGGATGGAATACAGAAGGGATGGGTCAGATACAAGGCTCAGGGTCCAGAGCAAGGAAACAGACAGGGAATAGGAACAACAGGAATCAGGTTTCAGGAATCAGGTAAACAGAATGCAGGCTGCAGGTCAGGGTTCAAGGAAAATACCAGGGCAAGATGAGTGTGCACTTGCCGGGTATTTATACTGCAGCTGCTAATCAAGGTCAGGTGACACCTGTCTGCAGAGGGGAATACCTGCTCCATAATGCCAGGATTCCTCCGCTGGTGGACGCCAGTACTGCGGCCCAAAGGTGACAGACTACCAGCAGGAAAAAGCTCTTCTGACAGCTCCAAACTGCCAGGAGACACCTGCTGGTGGACCTCAGTACTGCACGCCAAATGATCGATATTAGCAGTGGAGGGGACCTTTCCTGACAGTACCCCCCCTCGAAGGAGTGACATCCGGACACTCCAACTAGCCGTTGCTGGGCAAAGTCCATGATGTCCAGCCGGGCAGCGGGCACCTCAAGCTTGGCAGCGGGCAGTAGCACATCAGTTTGGGTAGCAGACAGGAATACATCGGGTTGGGCAACAGACAGGAACACATCAGGCTGGGCAGCGGACAGGAACACATCAGGCTGGGCAGCAGGCACGGGCACTTCAAGTTGGGCAGCAGGCACATCAAGTGGGGCAGCAGGCACATCAGGCTGGGCAGCAGGCACGGGCACTTTAAGCTGGGCAGCAGGCACGGGCACTTTAAGCTGGGCAGCAGGCACGAGCACTTCAAGCTGGGCAGCAGGCACGGGCACTTCAAGCTGAGCAGCAGGCACGGGCACTTCAAGATGGGCAGCAGGCACATCAGGCTGGGCAGCAGGCATGGGCACTTCAAGCTGGGCAGCAGGCACGGGCACTTCAAGCTGGGCAGCAGGCATGGGCACTTCAAGCTGGGCAGCAGGCACATCAGGCTGGGCAGCAGGCATGGGCACTTCAAGCTGGGCAGCAGGCATAGGCACTTCAAGTTGGGCAGCAGGCACGGGCACTTCAAGCTGAGCAGCAGGCACGGGCACTTCAAGCTGGGCAGCAGGCACATCAGGCTGGGCAGCAGGCATGGGCACGTCAAGCTGGGCAGCAGGCACGGGCATTTCAAGCTGGGCAGCAGGCATGGGCACTTCAAGCTGGGCAGCAGGCACATCGGGCTGGGCAGCAGGCAAGGGCACTTCAAGCTGGGCAGCAGGCATGGGCACTTCAAGCTGGGCAGCAGGCACGGGCACTTCAAGCTGGGCAGCAGTCACATCAGGCTGGGCAGCAGGCACGGGCACTTCAAGCTGGGCAGCAGGCACATCAAGCGGGGCAGCAGGCACGGGCCCTTCAGACTGGAAAGCGGGCTCATCAGACTGGAAAGCGGGCACAACAGGCTGGAGAGTGGGCACAACAGGCTGGAGAGCGGGCACATCAGGCTGGAAGGTGGGCACATCAGTCTGGAAGGCGGGCACATCAGGCTGGAAGGCAGGCACATCAGACTGGAAAGTGGGCTCATCAGGCTGGAGAGCGGGCTCATCAGGCTGGAGAGCGGGCACTGGCACCTCCGGCTGGAACCCTGGCCCCTCAGGCTGGAACACTGGCCCCTCAGGCTGGAACACTGGCCCCTCAGGCCGGCACACCTCCGGCTGGAACACTGGCACCTCTGGCTGGAACACTGGCCCCTCAGGCTGGAACACTGGCCCTTCAGGCTGGAACACTGACCCCTCAGGCTGGAACACTGACCCCTCAGGCTGGAACACTTCCGACTGGAACACTGGCCCCTCAGGCTGGAACACTTCCGGCTGGAACACTGGCCCCTCAGGCTGGAACACCTCCGGCTCGAACACTGGCCCCTCAGGCTGGAACACCGACCCCCCAGGCTGGAACACTGGTACCTCAGGCTGGAACACTGGTACCTCAGGCTGGAACACTGGCACCTCAGGCTGGAAGGCGGGTACCAGGACATCAAGCTGGAAAACAGACATCAGGACACCGGACTGGATAACAGGCACTGGGACGTCAGACTGGATAGCAAGCACTGGGATGTCAGACTGGGTTGCAAGCACTGGGACATCGGACTGGGTTGCAAGCACTGGGACATCGGACTGGGTTGCAAGCACTGGGACGTCGGACTGGGTTGCAAGCATTGGGACGTCGGACTGGGTTGCAAGCACTGGGACGTCGGACTGGGATGCAAGCACTGGGACGTCGGACTGGGTTGCAAGAACTGGGACGTCAGACTGGGTTGCAAGCACTGGGACGTCAGACTGGGCTGCAAGCACTGGGACGTCAGACTGGGTTGCAAGCACTGGGACGTCAGACTGGGTTGCATTAGCTGGTGCAGAGGCAGGTTGGGTAACTGGCAGGATCGTCTTGGTTGGAAAAAACTTTTGTTTTTTCTTGGGTTTAGTCACTGAGTGCAGCAGACTGGAAAGGAGGATTGGGATATGGTGGAGAAGAGACAACAGTAGCTGGGGGAAGTTTTTGTGGATTAGTAGGCAGCTGAGAAGAGGCAGGTGGGTTGAATGCAGAATAGGTACAGGGAGCAGAGACTGGATATGAGTATCTGGTTGGGAGCAATGTATACTGAGCTGCAACCAGGGGCGGACTGACCATTGAGCGACTCGGGCACTGCCCGAGGGCCCTGGGCCACTAGGGGGCCCCATCAGGGTTGCCAGCCTCAGTAAAACCAGGGACAGTATGTATAAATCTGTGTTTTTTTTTTACATCTGTCTGTGTATACTGTGTGTACATGTATGTGTATACTGTGTGATTGTATACTGTGTGTGTGTATACTGTGTGGCCCCATAATCTCTGATTGCCTGGGGGCCCCATAATCTCCTATTGCCCGGGGGCCCCATAATCTCCTATTGCCCGGGGGCCCCATGAGTTATCAGTCCGCCCCTGGCTGCAACTGAGTTTGGTGTGGGGGGATGGGGAGACAGACTTGTGGGCAGGTAGGTGTCTAATTGCAGAGGTGGTTTCTTGTGGATTGGTTGGGGCTGGTTGTAACATATCAGACCATGCTGAGAGTATGGGTTGGACAAAGGACTGATCACATGCTGCCTGTCTAACAAGGGTCTGTACTGAGTGAATACACTCCAAAAGCTTCTGCTGAGAACAGATGGAATAGTGCGCAAAAAAGCATGACAGAATCATCCTCTAACAGCCACACCAGAGACTCCACCTGATCAGCACTGAAAGGGGGAGAAAAATCATCACTGGTCTTAGGAACACAGGACAGGGCTAGCTCAGCACATATCTGGATCAAAGGCTGCACATCCCTAAACAACATACAGCCCTGGTCAACCAGGGAGTGAGCCAAACGGATGAGCTCAAGTAGCTGGTCATTGGTCCACTCTTTTAGTGACTGGCGGAGATACTCGCCACTTTCTGACGCCTGCAGAGCATAATATGGGATCACATTGGGATTCATTCCAGCAAAGCCAGCAGAACCAAGATGGTTCCTCTGTGCAGCCACTTCTGGTCAGGGATGGCCCTGGTATTCTGTCATGTACCAGATAAGACCAGAACTGTGTGGACTGCAACAGAGGAAACCCAGATGTGTATAAGTGAAAATATAAATGATTTATTAAAGATAAATGAATAAAGCGCATGCGCGGTAGCTCGCAAGATGGCTGCTGCCCTCTAGAGCTCTGCTCCACCACAGCCCTTTGATTGCCGCCGGAGCCCGCTAAACGAACCCACGATCCTGTCACCGGGTGGATCGGGTGGGGGAGACATTAGGGATCCATCCGATGTCCGCGGCACAAGCGAGGAGGAACCCGAGTGAACGGATGGCAGCGGCGGTCGTTCCCCTCAGCTATGCCAAGATGGCGGCCCGAGGCCTACACAGCGAGGAGGATCCTGAGGCATCCATTGCGGATCAGGACTTGCCACCTCCACAATCACCAGGTATCTCCTCTCCTCCCCGGGAATGGGCTGCCTCCCCTGCCTCAACAGAGTCCCTGTTAAACAGACTGAATGACGGTCTCCCCTCCACACCCATGCTTGATCCACACACAGGCATGCTCCTGTCAGTGAGTGAGGAAATGGCTGCCATCCCATCTCCAAATGATTTCCCCTCCATGATGACAGCATTCTCTCTTCTGCTCTCTAAAAGCTTAGCAGCAAACGCAGCCCAAATTACATCATTCATCCATGCTGACCTGCAGTAAATAGGATTGAGAATGGACAATATAGAAAGGAAAGCAGATCAGTCAGTTGCAAGGATTAACCAGAATTCAGCCAGAATTCAGGATGTCCAGGACCAGCTAGAAGCGGCGTTTGCAAAGATCGATGACCTTGAGAACAGGTCCAGACGTTATAGCTTTAGACTCAGGGGGCTCCCTGAGTCTGAAAAGGATGTATATGCTGCTGTAAAATCCCTGATTCAGGCTCTCATCCCAGGCATTCCTGAACACCGTTTGGAGTTGGATAGGGCGCACAGAGCTCTGCAACCCCCCCCGCTTGGATGGTCTCCCTCGAGATATCATCGTGAAACCACATTTTTATTCGGTGAAGGAGGAGGTCATGAAAAAGTCTAGGCTATCTGACAATCTAATGCTACTTGGCCATAAAATCCAGGTGTTTGCGGATTTATCGCCATACACAGTACAGAAGAGACGTGCAATGAAACCGCTCCTGCAAATTCTGATGGAAAAATAAATTATATATAGGTGGTCCTTTCCTCTCCGTTTGGATTTCTCCTACAGAAATAAGAGCTATGCCTTCTCATCATTTGCTCATTTGCCGAAGGGGAACGCTTGTTTTTGCACCTGGGCCTAATTGTGCAGGAACCCCCCAGCTCCAAGTCAGCCAAGGGATCCTCATCATCCTCTAAAAGGCCTCCACCAGCTGCAACCCACCTGGCTTCAATCAAGCCACAAGCGATCCAAAGAAACTGCTCCGACATGATTCTCCGGTTATGTTCATTACCTTTTGTACTGTCTGGAGACTTTCCATTATTCCCCTCAGTCTGGACACAGATGTCTCTTAGGACTTCCAGGACTCGCCCTTCACTAGTGGGCCCTCTTTGAATCGTGATCTTCACCAGCTCTATTTAAGAGGGGGATTTAGTCCAAGTTCACATCGGACTGGAAGTTACCTACACCCACTGGGATCGGACATTGACGTAGGGAAGGGGTGGGGGCAGTACACCCCTACAGTCTCCTCTAGTTTTCTTTCATCTTCCGAAATTTTAGTTTATGCATTTATGCCTCTCTAGCGCGCTTAGACACTCTAGGGTAGGATTCGTAGTTTCACACATTAAGGGACTCCTAAACAGGCTACAGGAGTTCTAAGTTGGTTTATTTTTATTTCTATTTTTCATATCCTTTGATCTTCAGCTTTCATGTGGTTCCCGGCTCCCCCTTCACGCGACTGGCGAGGGACACTTCGCGGGCAGCATGAGGGGTGAATCCCATGGGATCCAGTCTCCTTTGACTTTACGCTCAGAGCTCGGGATCTCATCTAGCTTTATGTCAGTCGGCTCTCCTGGGTTCCCAGCCTCATGAACTGGGGATCGGGGCGCCCATTGGGCAAGATTATTCACACTCGGTGATTCAAACAGTTTGCAGTTGTACTCCCTCTTTGATTGGGTCGTTCAGGGCATTACTCAGCATAGGCCTCCGTTTGGCCTTTAGTTAAAAAAAATTATTTTTTTAGGCGTCGGGGCTGTGGTGGACCCAGCACGCCTCCAGCGGATTCCAGGTCCACAGTAGGTGCACTTGGTTTCCTTTCCAGATCCCCATAGTAGGGGTTTCTGGTCCTCTCAGGATTAGGGGATTGAGGTGGCGAGTTCACTTCAACCCAGGGGTGGGAAGGGGTTCAAGGACTCTAAGGCTCATTGTTATCAGGGAATGTATTGGTTTGTCATACATATACTTCTGACTAACGTAATGTTTTTGTCTCCCTTCTTCTCTTATTTTCTGCCTCCCTTCTCTATACTTCTCTTTGCTCATCTGAGCTCTCCAAGGTTCCGGTCGGATTCATGTCCTCCCACCGCAGGCCCGCGTTACTTGGTTCCATGGTTCGTTTGGCTGCTTGACTTGATATCTCTGCCCAAAAGGGGTAAGTCAAAAATTCTCAATATAGAAGCACCTCCTCTGGTTCATGGCTGACACTCATGGTCCTTTCCCCTCCCTTAACATAATATCTCATAACACACAGGGTCCCAATTCCCCCGTTAAACGTAGGAAATTATTCCAATTATACCACACCATGCATGCAGATGTACTACTCATTCAGGAGACCCATTTTCCTTCTACATATAAGCCTTCCTTTCTCCACCAACGCTTCCCACAATTTTTTTTAGCTTCCGGAGAAAATAAAACTAAAGGGGTAGCTATCTGCTTTGCCAAACACATCAATATCTCACAATCAGAAGTAATAATTGACCCTCAAGGCCGATATATTCTGGTGTCTGGCCATATAGACGGAGAACTCTACACGTTTGTTTCCTACTACTCTCCTAATAAGGGACAAAAAAACTTTTTCGAAACACTACTACACAAATTAAAACCCCACCTGCGAGGCAAGATCATTGTTGGGGGAGACTCAAACACGGCATTTGACTTTTCCATTGATAAGTCTGCTGGGGATAAGCTGACATCTAGACGCCCCTCCAGACAGAGCGTTAAAATTGCGAGGTTGCTTCATGAGGCGGGACTGGTTGATATCTGGAGAGAAACTAACCCACGTAAGAAAGATTATACCCACTTTTCGGCACCGCATAATTCCTTCGCCAGGATAGACCACATTTTCACACGCTCAACTTCAATCCCTCTAGTCAGGAGATCTAGGATAGTAGATACCCCCTTGTCAGACCATTCGATGGTGACACTTCTCATGAAGAGGTCGGGGGCGCTGGGGGCCCGCCTCGCTGGCGCCTGCAGGAATCCCTACTGAGTGACCCGGTGCAATGCTCCTTAATAGAAGAGGCCATCAACGAATACTTCCAAATTAATGCGACCTGTGAGGTTTCCCCGGTCACAGTATGGGCAGCCCACAGTCAGTAATTAGAGGGAAATTGATACAAATGTCTTCCAAACTTAAAGCAGAACACAGAACAGACACAATCAGACTGACAGAGGAATTTCATAAAGCGTTGAAGGCGCATAAACCCCTCGCCTGAATCCTTGGAAAACTTGGATAAGGCCAGAACCCTCCTAAACCTTCAGCTGACCACAGCAGCCGAAAAACACCTTAGGTGGACGGGGGCTAAACTTTATTCCCAAAAAGACAAAATAGGGTCTAAACTGGCAGTCAAACTGAGCCCCAAAACCCGCTCTTTGGCATTTCCGAAAATTAAGGTGTCCTCGGGGGACCTGACCCAGAATCCCGAAAAGATCATGACAGCTTTTCATAAATTCTACTCAGAACTTTACAAACCGAAATTCTTCCCTTACACTACCTACTTTGTCACCCAAACACAGGGACCTCCTGGAGGCTCCCTTCTCAAATCAGGAAATATTAGACACAATTAAATCATTAAAAGTAGGCTCCTCGCCAGGTCCCGACGGCTTTTCAAATGGTTACTATAAGAAGTTTGGCGCTTCTCTAGCTCCCCATCTGACAAAACTCTTTAATACACTTCGGGAGGGGTCTCTTCTTGACACTGACCTCAACTCAGCGTACATTTCAGTTATACCAAAACCGGGCAAGGACGCCAGCGAGGTGGGCAACTATCGCCCCATCTCGCTAATAAATAATGACATCAAAATTATGACTAAGATACTAGCAAATAGAATAGGGAGCTTCATACCACTATATATACACTGGGATCAGGTGGGATTTATCCCTGGGAGACAGGGCCCTGACCAGATCCGCCGCTCCATAGATATCATCTCACTTCTCCGGTCGCAGTGGGACGGGGGACCTCCTCAGAAAGGCTTTCTCCTATCGATTGATTTAAACAAAGCCTTTGATTCAGTGGACTGGGCTTACCTGTCTGGTATCCTACGGAGATGGGGTTTTGGCACTCAATTTCTGAACTTAATCAATTCACTTTACTCTAACCCTTCAGCACAAGTGCGACTGATGGGCAGATACTCATCATCTTTTAATATCAACAGGGGAACAACTCCTATTCGCTATGGCCATTGAAACGCTGGCCATAGCGATCAGATCGAATCCTGACATAAAGGGGGTGATATGTGGGGGCCAAGAGCACAAGTGTGCACTCCATGCCGACGACCTCCTTCTTTATATTACTTTCCCATTAATCTCTACACCTATGATTTATAAGACGTTGAAAGAGTTCACAGTGATTTCAGGTTTAGAGGTCAATATGACTAAATCCATGGCGTTAAATATAACAGTTCCTAATGACACTCTCACACTCCTCTCGAATAACTTTGACTTTTCATGGGCACCAGATGCACTCCCTTATCTAGGGATTAAACTAACATCGGATATAAACAATCTTTTCAAAGCTAATTACCCGCCTATCTTTACACAAATCACTCTTTGATTTCCAGTCTGAGACCTTTGGCCCACCTATTTCATAACCCGAAGTTTCCTCCGGGACTTAATATAAAGGCATTACGTTGGTGGACAGACAAGGGCCTCTACCGCATAGGACACTTCCTATCCTCAAAGGGTCCACTTACTTTGGCCCAATGTAAGAAAAATCTAGGCATGCCAGATTCCGAAAAGTTCAGATTCACACAAATTTCCCACTTTTTACACACTATCTGGTCGACCAGGAAGGACCCTCCCTTTATAACACCTTATGAGCAATGGTGCACTGACTCCATGAACCAGAGGGGGGGTATCTCCCTAATATATGCAGCTCTTCAATCGAACTTGGACAATCCAGCTTATGCTCAGGCCTGGAAAGAGGACACGGGCTGCTCCTGGAATGCCTCTGATTGGTTTCGGGTTTCTTTACGCTCATCCAAAGGTATTTGCAACGTATCATTAATGGAAGCCAGCTTAAAAGTTATGAATAGGTGGCATTATGTTCCTTCTAGACTGGCATTAATATACCCGGGAAGGTCCCCGATTTGTTTTAGAGGATGTGAGCTAGAAGGCTCTACGTTTCATGTATGGTGGACTTGCCCCCGCATCAGATCCTTCTGGAAGACAATTTTCCGCACCATTAGTACCTTGACGGGAGAAATGATCGCCCCTAGTCCAACGATAGCACTGCTTAATCAATACATACCTAATCTGACTAAACGTTTACAAGTGCTTTCCTTCTTCATACTGGTGGGAGCTAAAATTACCTTGGCAAAAGCCTGGAAGAAGCCTTCGGTCTCCTTTCAGGCTTGCAAAAGGAAAATCTCATGGATTATGGCACAAGAGCTTATAGTAGCAAAACTGACCGATAAAATTGAGAGATTTAATACTACTTGGGAACCATGGGCCACGCTTTGTGGTATTCCAATCCTTCCTGGTATGGAGAATACATCTCGGAACCTCTCCCCTCCTCACTGACCTCTACTCCTCTAACCTCACCTTCTTTTTCACACGTTTCCTCTCCTGTCTTTCGGGGCATCCTGCCCGTACCTCAACTGACAAATAGTCTTTTCTGAAAGAGCACTACTGAAGTATTTTTTTTCTTTTTGTGCTTTCTTTTTCTTGTGTTTTGCTTTTTTCTAAGCAGAGAACGGATAGTCGGGAAGGCGATCTCCCCCTCAGGGATACCCGACTCCTAAAGTTCAGGGAGTCGGTACCTAGATTTCTAGCTCCTGGGAGCACCCCAGGCGTCTCCACAGTAAGAGCCCATAGGGGTGGGGCGTCTGGGAACCTAGGGGGGATAGAGAGGTCATAGCTCAGGACAGTAACAATTTAAAGTTCTCGATGATCACCTTCCGGGAGGGCCGCCTCCCGACGACTGTCCCGTCTCCCTATTGGTTTGTCGTTGCCGAATGACTTACACCTTATTGTGCAAAACAAACTTTGGCAAAACTTGTACAACCACAGTATATAGGTGCTTTACTATCTGTATAGAAATGGCAACAACTGTTACAGGCTACTATCTCTGTTAGTTTCCTATATGTATTGAATTCTTTTTCTTAAATTGTATGATACTTCAATAAACTTTTTTTTTGCAAAAAAAAAGATAAATGAATAAATATAACACAACCACCTCCAATATCACTCAGTGCACCATAACCAATACAAAACAGAACTCCACAAATAACCACAAATAATAAGAATAACAAAACAAGTATATACAAGTAAGGGAAATACCGAGATTGTAGACAGAGCCAGGCCAGGGTCGTCAACAGGAAGTCAGCAGCTGGGGAAGGGAAACAACAGGACAAAGAGAGGATGGATGGATCACAGGAGGGACGGGTCAGATACAAGGCTCAGGGTCCAGAGCAAGGAAACAGACAGGGAACAGGAACAACAGGAATCAGGTTTCAGGAATCAGGTGAACAGGATGCAGGCTGCAGGTCAGGGCTCAAGGAAAATACCAGGGCAAGATAAGTGTGCACTTGCCGGGTATTTATACTGCAGGTGCTAATCAAGGTCAGGTGACACCTGTCTGCAGAGGGGAATACCTTCTCCATAATGCCAGGATTCCTCCGCTGGTGGACGCCAGTACTGCGGCCCGAAGGTGACAGAATACCAGCAGGAAAAAGCTCTTCTGACAGCTCCAAACTGCCAGGAGACACCTGCTGGTGGACCTCAGTACTGCACGCCAAATGATCGATATTACCAGTGGAGGGGACCTTTCCTGACAAGGTCTCAGCAACTCTGTAGTATGATGTCTAAGTGTGTAAAGTGCGTTAAAGAACGTTGGGCGACAGCCCTCTTACCACACCAGGCCTGGAAAGTTGGAAAACCTCCGCTCTGGCTGTCTCAGTCTTGCTGCCAGTCAGTACCATCGCACCGTTCCGCTCCACAAGATGACCGGGACCCTCAGATGGCTCCGTCAGGAGTCTCTGGATCTTTCCCGATCCGATCACACTGTCTCTCCAACACTCAAGTGTAAAGCAGAGTCGCTGGTCGTTCCGCTCTGCGCGATAGCTGGTGTAGTAAGGAGGGGTTTGGGTTCCTGGAGGACTGGGCCGACTTCTCAGTCGGTAACCGGTACTATAGAAGGGATGGACTGCACCTAAATGAGGAGGGTGCAGATCTGCTGGGAATGAAGATGGACAAAAAGTTAGAGGGGTTTTTAAACTAGGCGATGGGGGGAGGGTCCAGAGACAGAGATAGCCAGCGTGGAAGATATTCCAGAGGGTAGTATTGGGGGCATTAGTGGTAGGTTAACCAAAGCACAAAAACACAAGGTGAGTATAGTAGCAAGTCCTAGTTGCAATCTTGAAACACCCAATACGAGGACAATATGCGACCGGTCTAAACTATGTGGCATCTTAACCAATGCCAGGAGCATGGCGGACAAGATGGGTGAACTAGAGATACTGTTGTACAAGGAGGATTTGGATTTTGTAGGAATTTCAGAGACCTGGTTCAACAGCTCTCATGATTGGCTGGCAAACATTCAAGGGTATACCCTATACCGCAAGGATAGAGAGGGTAAAAAAGGGGGAGGGGTATGCCTATATATCAAGAATAATGTACAAGCGAATGTGAGAGATGACATCACTGAGGGAGCTAGAGAGGAGGTGAAATCCTTATGGGTAGAGCTCCAAAGGGATGAAGCTAAGGGGAAAATTATACTGGGAGTATGCTATAGGCCCCCTAACCTGAGGGAGGAAGTGGAGACGGATCTCCTATCACAAATTGGATTAGCAGCAAGGATGGGAAGTGTTGTCATAATGGGGGATTTTAATTATCCAGACATAGACTGGGCGGAGGGAACCGCGCATTCATTTAAGGCTCGCCAGTTCCTTAATGTCTTGCAGGACAATTTTATGGGTCAGATGGTAGACGCACCAACTAGAAATAAAACATTACTGGATCTACTGATTACCAACAATACAGACCTCATCACGGATGTGGAAATACGGGGCAATTTAGGTAACAGCGATCACAGGTCAATTCGTTTCAGTATAAATTTACACAGATAAGAAACATGAAGGGAACACAAAGACACTGAATTTCAAAAGAGACAACTTCCCTAAACTACAAACCTTGCTAAAAGGCATAAATTGGGATAAAATATTAGGAACAAAGAATACGGAGGAGAGATGGGTTTCCTTTAAGAGCATATTAAATAAGGGCATTAGCCAATGTATCCCATTGGGTAATAAATTTAAAAGAGCGAACAAAAATCCTGGATGGCTTAACTCCAATGTAAAAATGCATATAAAAGCAAAGGAGAAGGCCTTCAAAAAATACAAGGTTGAGGGATCATCCTCAGCATTCAGACTTTATAAAGAATGCAACAAGAAATGTAGGGGTGCAATTAGGACGGCTAAGATAGAACATGAAAGACACATAGCGGAGGAGAGCAAAAAAAATCCCAAGAAATTCTTTAAGTATGTAAACAGTAAAAAAGGGAGGACAGACCATATTGGCCCCATAAAGAATGAGGAAGGACATCTGGTTACAAAGGATGGGGAGATGGCGAAGGTATTGAATTTATTCTTCTCCTCAGTCTTCACGAGTGAATCGGGGGGCTTCAGTAACCAAAACTGCCGTGTTTATCCTCATGACACAACACAGGAAGCACCTCCATGGTTAACAGAGGACAGAATTAAAATTAGACTTGAGAAACTTAACATTAATAAATCACCGGGAGCAGATGGCTTGCATCCGAGGGTACTTAGGGAACTCAGTCAAGTGATTGCCAGACCGTTGTTCCTAATTTTTACAGACAGTCTATTGACTGGAATGGTACCAGCTGATTGGAGAAAAGCCAATGTAGCACCAATATTTAAAAAGGGCCCAAAATACATCCCTGGGAATTACAGACCAGTTAGCCTAACATCAATAGTATGTAAACTCTTGGAGGGAATGATAAGGGACTATATACAAGATTTTAGTAATAAGAACGATATCATTAGCAGTAATCAGCATGGATTCATGAAGAATCGTTCTTGCCAAACCAATCTATTAACCTTCTATGAGGAGGTGAGTTGCCATCTAGATAAAGGAAGGCCCGTAGACGTGGTGTATCTGGATTTTGCAAAAGCATTTGACACAGTTCCCCATAAACGTTTACTGTACAAAATAAGGTCTGTTGGCATGGACCATAGAGTGAGTACATGGATTGAAAACTGGCTACAAGGGTGAGTTCAGAGGGTGGTGATAAATGGGGAGTACTCAGAATGGTCAGGGGTGGGTAGTGGGGTTCCCCAGGGTTCTGTGCTGGGACCAATCCTATTCAATTTGTTTATAAACGACCTGGAGGATGGGATAAACAGTTCAATCTCTGTATTTGCAGATGATACTAAGCTAAGCAGGGCAATAACTTCTCCGCAGGATGTGGAAACCTTGCAAAAAGACCTGAACAAATTAATGGGGTGGGCGACTACATGGCAAATGAGGTTCAATGTAGAAAAATGTAAAATAATGCATTTGGGTGGCAAAAATATGAATGCAATCTATACACTGGGGGAAGAACCTCTGGGGGAATCTAGGATGGAAAAGGACCTGGGGGTCCTAGTAGATGTCAGGCTCAGCAATGGCATGCAATGCCAAGCTGCTGCTAACAAAGCAAACAGAATATTGGCATGCATTAAAAGGGGGATCAACGCAAGAGATAAAACGATAATTCTCCCACTCTACAAGGCTCTGGTCCGGCCGCACCTGGAGTATGCTGTCCAGTTCTGGGCACCAGTCCTCAGGAAGGATGTACTGCAAATGGAGCGAGTACAAAGAAGGGCAACAAAGCTAATAAAGGCTCTGGAGGATCTTAGTTATGAGGAAAGGTTGCAAGCACTGAACTTATTCTCTCTGGAGAAGAGACGCTTGAGAGGGGATATGATTTCAATTTACAAATACTGTACTGGTGACCCCACAATAGGGATAAAACTTTTTTGCAGAAGAGAGTTTAATAAGACTCGTGGCCACTCATTACAATTAGAAGAAAAGAGGTTTAACCTTAAACTACGTAGAGGGTTCTTTACTGTAAGAGCGGCAAGGATGTGGAATTCCCTTCCACAGGCGGTGGTCTCAGCGGTGAGCATTGATAGCTTCAAGAAACTATTAGATAATCACCTGAATGACCGCAACATACAGGGATATATAATGTAATACTGATACATAATCACACACATAGGTTGGACTTGATGGACTTGTGTCTTTTTTCAACCTCACCTACTATGTAACCATGTAACTATGTAACTATGATACAGGCCGCTCTCTCTGGAACACCTCCTTCAGATCCCTGTAGGCAGGCCACGCATTCCCCCAAAGAGAAAGAAAATTGCCGCGCTGTGCCTTTTATATCCCACCCAGCATGCAGTTCAGCCACTCTGTGTTTCTGGGTAGGTGAGTGGGCATTCTGGGTAGGTAAGTCCTTTTTTTAAGTAACTAATTAAGTCACTTCCTGTATGGGTTCCATGTGAAAGATTAACAAGTCTATTCATAAGTACACCAGTAGAGGGAGCCAAATAGTAATTTATAACATTGTCCATTGTTTAACATTACATGGCATTAAAAGGCAAAAATACCAGCGCTGCACAAGAGTGCAAGATCACCTGGACTGGAAGCTGAACTTTTCCCTACAGTTTAGCTAAGAGCAAACTACACAACTCAGGATGCAATTGCCAGGGTTTGGTTAAAAGTAAAAGCCCAGGAACAAGAAAAGGGAGAGAGAGGCTTAGCTGCTGGAAGGACGTGTGTAGGAGAGCTGTATCGAGCCATGTGGGCTTTTTTTACTTGAGACTCATTTATTAACTTATTTTTGCATTAATAATTGTGTTTTGAATCTGTAACCGTTCAAAAACTGTGTTTACATGTGCTCCTGGTCTGCTGGTCCTTCTAGTTTCTCGGCCACGGCCAGATCACATATAAGCTGTTACTGCACATTATGTGTCAGGCCAGTAGATGGAGCTGTATGCTCCGAGCGTGTAGCCTTGCTTCCTGTCCTCCCTGTCCTCTCTATACCAAGGTCGGCCCTCCAGGGGATGTAATTTCCCTCCGTGCGCTCCACGCTAGTCTGCCTGGATTCTCTCGTCTTCCTGGTTTGGAATCAGAAGGTATTGCCCTGCTTAGCTTAGTATCGTCCGCAAATACTGAGATTGAACTGTGTACACCATCCTACAGGTCCTTTATGAACAAATTAAATAGGATTGGTCCCAGCACAGAATCCTGGGGGACCCCACTTTCTACCCCTGACCATTCTGAGTACTCCCCATTTATCACTACCCTCTGAACTCACCCTTGTAGCCAGTTTTCAATCCATGTACTCACCCTAGGGTCCATGCCAACGGACCTTACTTTGTACAGTAAACCTTTATGGGGAACTGTATCAAATGCTTTTGCAAAATCCAGGTACACTACGTCTATGGGCCTCCCTTTATTAAAATGGCAGCTCACCTCCTCGTAGAAGGTTAATAGATTGGTTTGGCAAGAACGATTCTTCATGAATCCATGCTGCTTACTGCTAATTATGTGCTGGAAATGGAGCGAGTACAGAGAAGGGCAACAAAACGAATAAAAGGGACTGGAGTACATTAGTCTTGAAGAAAAGTTACGAGCACTGAACTTATTATTTCTGGAGAAGAGACACTTGAGAGGGGATATGATTTCAATTTACAAATACCATACTGGTGACCCCACAATAGGGATAAAACAAAAGGGAGTTTAATAAGACACCTGGCCACGCATTAAAATTAGAAGAAAAGAGGGTTAACCTTAAACTGCATAGAGGGTTCTTTACTGTAAGAGCGGTGGTTTCAGCGGGGAGCATCGATAGTTTCAAACAACTATTAGATAAGCACCCGAACAAAGACAACATACAGGGATATACAATGTAATACTGGCATGTAATCACACACATAGGCTGGACTTGATGGACTTGTGTCTTTTTTCAACCTCACCTACTATGTAACTATGAAATTTTTGTGAAAAAAATAATTTCTAATAATAATTCCTTAATTTTCCAAAGAATTGTGGAAAAAAAATTACAACTTTAAAAAATTTGTCATGCCTCTTACTAATTACCTTGTACTTTCCAAAAAGGGGTAATTTGGGGAATATTTGTACTGTCTTGACATGTTAGTGCCTCAAGAAATTCAATAGGTCGTCAGCACATCAGGTGTGGTCAAGTTTTAATGATTGCTACCATAACTTGTGGACTCTATAACTCTCACACAGACCATATAATATACACTGATTTGGGTTATTTTTACCAAAGAAATGTAGCAATATACATTTAGGTCAAAATTTATGAAGAGAGATTACTTATTTGCAAAATTTTATAACCGAAACAAAGAAAAACACATTTTTTCATTTGTAGCACAAAAAATAAAAACCCCAGTGGTGATTAAATACCACCAAAAGCAAACTCTATTTGTGTGGAAAAAAAATATAAAAGTTTAATTTGGGTACAGTGTTGCATGACCACACAATTCTCATTAAAAGTGTGACAGCCTGATAGGTGAAAATTGGCCTGGGTAGGAAGGGGAGAAAGTGGCCAGTATTGAAGTGGTTAAAGGGACATACATGCAACAATCCCCCCCCCCCCCTTACTAAAGTAACTTTTTCTTATCATTCAATATTCTTAAAATGATTTTCCACACCAACCTCATCTATTAAAGGGGAACTCTTCTGACTACTTTACTATCTGTAGAGATTATTCAGTTTACTTCTTGAGGAGACTGCATCCCTTGTTGCGCACCAACTTATGGGTCCCAACTAGTCGGCAGATGAATCCAGCATTTACTTATGGTTTAGTGGTGGGTGGTAGCTTTGACAACCTTCCTGAAGCCTATACTTAGTTTCTTCTGATTGAAAGTCTAAAAGTGAGTTAGCCTTGTGTTTTTGTTACTCCTTTTCACTCAATCTCCCAGCCTCAGCTATTATTTATATCTTCCATCTTCAGTCCTGCAGGATGGGTGGGTGTGTTGTGTTGCATTATTCTTTTGCTGTATTATTCTACTGTATTGTGTACTGTATTGTGTTGCATTATTCTTTTGCTGTATTACCTTGTTTATCGATAGTTCCTTTTGACTGTATTGTCAATAGTAGGTTGTATGCCATACTATTCTTTGATTTAATACAACTACAACATTTATTTTACAAATGTGTCAAGTCCTGGGTGCGAGGCTGGATTGCAGAGAGGGCGCCCCTTGCGGCTAAGTGCAACATACCCTGGGGAATGAGACAGGGAGTACGGTGCCCAAAGGAGCACAGATTGCCAAGTGCTGCTGCTGGGTAGCTGGGGTGCGCTGGATAAGCTGATAGGGCAACCGTGCGAGGAGAGATCCCAGGTTATGGAGCAGTAGAGCAAACCAGGAACAGAGTCAGTAGCCAGGCCAGGGGTTATACAAAGCAGGATCAGTCCGAGATGAGGTACAGCAGGATAAACCAGGAATGGAGTCGGTAGCCAGGCCAGGGGTCAAACACCGTGTGGTCAGACAAGGTACAGGTGTGGAGACAGGAGAATAGTCTGTTGCGCACCTGCGTGAGTCCGTTGTCGCGCACCTATGTGTGCGCATGTGCACAGGGATTCACCCGGTGCGACCATGATGGATACTGGCAGGATTGCCCATCCTACGGCCATTTCCCTGACAGTGTCCCTCCCCCCAAGGGGCAGCCTCCGGATGCCTAATTGAGCCCATTTTTCAGGGTATCGGGCTCGAAACCTCTGCAACAGTCTAGGGATGTGAATATGTCTGCTGGTTCCTAAGAATTTTCTTCTACTGAGTACCCTTTCCATTTGATAAGGAATTGAATTGTCCTACCTCTCCGGCAACAGTCCAGAATGGCTTCTACCTCATACTCTGTTTCATCTCCCACTGTGGAGCTTCTTCTCTTACTGGAAAAGGACTGGAAACAACAGATTTTAGCAAAGAAACATGAAACACTGGGTGGATCTTATAGGAGCTTGGTAGTGACAGTTCAAATGCTACTGGGTTAATTTCCCTTTTAATTATGAATGGGCCGATAAACTTTGGTCTCAGCTTCTGGGAGGGACAAGGAAACCTAATGCTTGGTACGGACTTTTCGGCATCAAAGGTCCAACTTTCAACAGACTTTTGACAGACTTCCGACGGACTTTCGAACAAACGGACTTGCCTACACACGATCACACCAAAGTCCAACGGATTTGTACGTGATGACGTACAACCAGACTAAAATAAGGAAGTTGATAGCCAGTAACCAATAGCTGCCCTAGCGTCGGTTTTCATCCGTCGGACTAGCACACAGACGAGCGGATTTTTCGACTCGAGTCCGTCGGAAAGATTTGAAACATGTTCCAAATCTAAAGTCCTTCTGATTTTCGACTGAAAAAGTCTGCTGCAGGTCCGATGAAGCCCACACACGGTCGGATTGTCCGACAGATTCGTCCCGTCGGACCAGTCCGGTCAAAAAGTCCGCCTGTGTGTAGACGGCATAAGATTCGTTGAAGAGAGCCATACTTTGTCTCCAACCTTAAAGACAGGGTTTCTCCTCCTCTTGTCGTACTGTTTCTTGTAATTCTCTTGTGTAATTTGTCATTTTTACACTGAGGAAAATTCAGAAAACAGGACCTGGTGGTGCACCTAGAAGATAGAAGACTGGAGTGGAGAAACACTGAGTTCTGTCCCTAATGTCATAAAAATATGGTAAATATTTAAAGGGCAAACAGGAGCCAACAAGTGGAACAAGAAACTTCAGACCAGGCAAGAGGAAATTAAAATTTGGCAAGCATGTCCACAAAATCTCGGATTATTTGCTGTAAAGAAGTGGCAGCCTCCTTGATTTGCTCCAGATCCTTCAAACAATGCAACATATCTGCACTCATTCTGCCAATAGTACATCGTGGAAAATCATGACCTAGTAAGAAGAGTAAAAAGTATCAATCGATTGATGGTCAAGTGGCTGAGGCCCTACATATTAAGTTTATGGTCAAGTTACTAGTCAAATTCCATAAATACTTACCTACCCAGTCTATTGTTGCTTCTAGAAATGAGCTGAACAACCCGGTTCGGTTCGCACCAGAACATCCGAACATGCCAAAAAGTTTGCTCGAATATGCGAACACTGTTAAAGTCTATGGGACACGAACATGAAAAATCAAAAGTTCTAATTTTAAAGGCTTGTATGCAAGTTTTTGCCCTAAAAAGTGTTTGGGGACATGTATCGTGCCTGGGGGGTGTCTATAGTATGCCTGTAAAGTGGCGCAGTTTTCCCGTGTTTAGAACAATACCACAACAAAATGACATTTCTAAAGGAAAAAAAGTCATTTAAAACTGCTTGCAGGTGTAATGTATTGTCGGGTCCTGGTAATATACATGAAAATCAATGAGAAAAATGGCATGGGTCCCCCCAGCCCATTACAAGGTTCTTTGGGTCTGGTATGGATATTAAGGGGAACCCACACCCAAATTTAAAAAAAAATGGTGTGGGGGGCCCCCAGGCACTATATACTCTGAACAGAAGTATTTATACTATACGGCCTGCCCTAAATACTCTGCAGAAAATTGGGCCTTAGGTGTTGGTGGTGCCAGAACACTGTAACCCCTCACAGTTACGCTTGTTGGGCGCAGGAACGGGCCCTGCTTGAAATATTATATCAATAATTGTAATTACATGCCCCTGTTAAACGGGGGCAGAAAAATTGGGCCTTAGGCAGTGGTGGTGGTGCCAGAACACTGTAACCCCTCACAGTTATGCCCCGTACACACGATCGGATTTTCTGACGGAAAATATTCGATGGAAGCTTGTTGTCGGAAATTCCGACCGTGTGTAGGCTCCATCGGACATTTTCCATCCGAATTTCCATCACACAAAATTTGAGATCTGCATCTCAAATTTTCCGACAACAAAATTCCGACTGTAAACTCCGATCGTGTGTACACAATTTCGACGCACAAAGTTCCACCAATGCTCGGAATCAAGCAGAAGAGCCGCAATGGCTATTGAACTTCCTTTTTCTCGGCTCGTTGTACGTTTAGTACGTCACCGCGTTCTTGACGTTCGGAATTTGCAACAAGATTTGACCGTGTGTATGAAAGACAAGTTTGAGCCAACATCCGTCGGAAAAAATCCATGGATTTTGTTGTCAGAATGTCCGATCGTGTATACAGGGCATTATTCTTGGTGGACAAAAGAACGGGCCCTGCTGTGAAATATTATATCAAGAATTGTAATTGCATGCCCCTGTTAAACAGGGGCAGAAAAATTGGCCCTTAGGCAGTGGTGGTGGTGCCAGAACACTGTAACCCCTCACAGTTACACTTGTTGGGCACAGGAACGGGCCCTGCTATGAAATATTTGATCAAAAATTGTAATGACATGCTCCTGGCAAACAGGGGCAGAAAAATTGGGCGTTAGGCATTGGTGGTGGTGCCACAACACTGCAACCCTTCACAGTTACGCTTGTTGGGCGAGAGAACGAGCCCTGATGTGAAATATTTGATCAAAAATTGTAATGACATGCCCCTGTTAAACAGGGGCAGAAAAATTGGGCCTTAGGCAGTGGTGGTGGTGCCCTAAACCAAAAATATTGTTGGTCAGCTAGCATCATCAAGATTGAGGAGGAATAGGATAGTCACTCAGCATAGGTAGTCTTCAAAGGATCCCACATCCATAGACAAATCAATCAGTTACATCAGCATCAGGTGCTTGATAGCTGCTGTTGATCCAAGACTGATTCGTTTTTATGAATGTGAGCCTATCAACGGAGTCTGTGGACAGGCACACTCTATGATCCATTACAAACCCCTCCAGCAGCACTAAATGTGCATTCAGAAAGAACACTGGATGCAGGACAGGCCAGTAGCTTAATTGCATATTGAGCAAGTTCTGGCCAGTGGTCTATCCTCAAGATCCAGTAACACAGTGGATGGTCTGTTGGAAAGGTCTCCAAGTCTGCTCTTGCCCCAAGATATTGCTGCACCATGTAATGCAGATTTTGGCAATGGTTGCATGAACCTATCAGACCTTGGTGCTAAGGACTAAAAAATTGTCTAAAGGCATCGGTCAGCCAGCCACCTTCTCCACCGCTCTTCCTCTGACTGACCGAATCCTCAGCAACACGTTGTCCAGCACCAGGAAATTGTAACATCCCAGGGTCTGGAAATGCATTGCACAAACCTTTCTTAATGGCCTCCTGAAGATGTTTCATCCTCTGCTCCCTCTGCGAAGGCAGGATGAATTCTGCAACCTTACCCAAGAAGGGTTGCCAGCCAGTAATGATCCCTTTCCTTGATACCACGAATCCTAGGGTCCTTTCTCAGGCTTTGCAGAATCAGGGAGGCCATGCAGCGTAAGTTTGCAGATGCATTCGATTGTGAGTCCTCTGGGTCACTGAGGATGACGTTGTCAGAAACTACCTCCTCCCAAACACGTACAACTCCTTGGGTTTCTGGGGACTGAAAACCATCCCTTAAAGACTGCTGCTGAGTGTTATCCTCTACATCCATGCAGACACAATCCTCCTCATCCTCCTCTTCTTCCTGTGTGTTTGACGTGCCCACAGGAATGCTATCTGGATAAAGGGGGCCTTGAGAGCTAAGGAAGTCCTCCTCTTCCTCCCGCTGTTCTGCCTTAAGTGCCCTGTCCATTATTCCACGAAGCGTGTGCTCCAACAGGAAGACAAGAGGAACGGTATCACTGATGCATGCATTGTCGCTGCTCACCATCCTCATGGCCTCCTCAAATGGTGACAGTGCATGCATACTTGATCAGTAGCCACTGGCGTGGCAAAAAAAAGCCAAGCTCCTCTGACCCTGTCCTGGTGCCATACTCACACAGGTACTCATTGATGGCCCTCTGCTGCAAGTGCAGCTGCTGCAGCATTGCCAACATTGAGTTCTACCTGGTTGTCATGTTACAAATGAGGCGGTTGGTTGGCAGGTTGCATTCCCTTTGAATGTCATCCAGCCGAGCACTGGCATTGTATGACCGGCGGAAATTACCACAGACTTTTCTGGCCTGCCTCAGGAGATCCTGTAAGCCTGGGTACCTGCTCAAGAACCGCTGCACCACTAAATTCAGGATGTGTGCCAAACATGGGACATGGGTCAAGTGTCCCTGTCGGAGGGTGGAGAGAAGGCTGGTGCCATTGTTGCATACAGCTATTCCTGGCTGAAGCTGGCGTGGTGTTAACCACCTCTGAGCCTGCCCCTGCAGAGCTGACAGAATCTCTGCCCCAGCGTGGCTCCTGTTCCCTCAAGCATACCAATTCAAGCACAACATGTTATCTTTTAGCCTGAGTGCTTGCGTAGGCCCTTGACTGTTTACGGAGCACCGCTGGTTCAGAGGAGAAATCAGAAGAAGAGGCCATAGAGGAAGAAGAGGAGGGAGTGGAGGAGGGAGTGGAGGAGAGAGCTGTGACAGAATGATCACTAGCATTTTGGAGGCGTGGTGGCTGAACAAGCTCCAACAATACTGAACCCTGTCCTGCATCCTTCCCAGCTGCCAGCAGATTTACCCAGTGCGCCGTGAAGGAAAGGTAACGTCCCTGCCCATGCCTGCTGGACCATGAGTCAGCGGTAATATGCACCTTACTGCTGAATGCCCTGTCCAACGAGGCCAAAACATTGCCTTTCACATGCCGGTAGAGAGCTGGAATCGCCTTCTGTGAAAAGAAATGGCGTTTCGGAACCTGCCACTGAGGTACAGCACATTCCAGAAATTCATCGAAGGGGCACAGTCTACCAGCTGAAAAGGCAGCAATTGCAGTGCTAGCAATTTGGCCAAGCTAGCATTCAGATGCTGAGCATGTGGATGGCTGGGACCGAATTTCTTTTTTCGGTTTAGCAACTGGGGTAGGGAAATTTGCCTGCTAAAATCAGATGGAGGTGTACTAAGATTAGATTGGGGGCAAGTACTTGGTACACCTATTGCTATACCTTCATTCCTCTCTGGGGTTGGATATCCCAGATAAAGAGCAAGGAGAAGTCCGCCTTTTTCTTTATTGTGGGTCTTTCAAGTGCTGTTGCCAACAGACTGCATGGGAGGTCGGTCATATGTCTGGTCAAGCATGTGGTGCCCAAGTGGCTGCTGTTCTGGCCATGCTTTACCTGCTTCAGACATAGGTTGCAAACAGCATCAGTGCGATCTGCTGCACATGTGTCAAAGGCCCACACCAAGGAACTTTTCAAAATCAGCAGGGAGTCAGCAGCGCCCTGCACCTGCGGAGCTCTGTGGTGTGATGCAGTAGGGTGGCTGCCTTTAAGCTGCCCCCTAGAGGACATCCTGCCTCATTGGAATTGTGCCTCCTCCTCCTCCTCTCTTCTATCAGGCACCCATGTAGAGTCAGTGACCTCATCATCCCCTCCCTCCTTGTCACTGGAGCAAACTTGGCAGTATGCTGTAGCTGGGGGAACATGACTGCCAGTTTCTAGTCCTTCTTGGGCACCCCCTCTCTCTAGGCTCACGTTACTCCCTTCCTCAACCTGGGAACCAACATCGGAGCTTTCTAATCGCTGCGCATCCTCCATCATCATGTACCTGACACTGTGGTCAAATAGTTTGGGGGACTCCTCCGTGCATGATGGTGGGGCTACGGAAGGAGTGACTGTGGATAAGGAGGCGGTGGAATAGGCCACTTTGGCAGCTGCATTGGAAGGCAAAGTACTCTGAGCCTGGGTGACAGAGGATGGGGAGGATGAGGACGGCTTTGTTATCCACTCCACCAACTCTTCTGCATGTTCTGGCTCAATAACACGGCCAGCAGCAGGAAAAAAGGACAAGCGTCAACTGTCTGTGTATGTGTGTGTGTATATATATATATATATATATATATATATATATATATATATATATACAGTGGCTTGCAAAAGTATTCGGCCCCCTTGAACTTTTCAACCTTTTGCCACATTTCAGGCTTCAAACATAAAGATATAAAATGTTTATTTTTTGTGAAGAATCACCAACAAGTGGGACACAATTGTGCAGTGGAACGAAATCTTTTGGATTTTTGAAACTTTTTTAACTAATAAAAAAATGAAAAGTGGGGCGTGCAAAATTATTCGGCCCCCTTGCGTTAATACTTTGTAGAGCCACCTTTTGCTGCGATTACAGCTGCAAGTCGCTTGGGGTATGTCTCTATCAGTTTTGCACATCGAGAGACTGAAATTCTTGCCCATTCTTCCTTGCAAAACAGCTCGAACTCAGTGAGGTTGAATGGAGAGCGTTTGTGAACAGCAGTTTTCAGCTCTTTCCACAGATTCTCGATTGGATTCAGGTCTGGACTTTGACTTGGCCATTCTAACACCTGGATACGTTTATTTGTGAACCATTCCTTTGTAGATTTTGCTGTATGTAAATCTCCGTCCCAGTTTCAGGTCTTTTGCAGACTCCAACAGGTTTTCATCCAGAATGGTCCTGTATTTGGCTGCATCCATCTTCCCCTCAATTTTAACCATCTTCCCTGTCCCTGCTGAAGAAAAGCAGGCCCAAACCATGATGCTGCCACCACCATGTTTGACAGTGGGGATGGTGTGTTGAGTGTGATGAGCTGTGTTGCTTTTACGCCAAACATATCGTTTTGCATTGTGGCCAAAAACTTCGATTTTGGTTTCATCGGACCAGAGCACCTTCTTCCACATGTTTGGTGTGTCTCCCAGGTGGCTTGTGGCAAACTTTAGACGAGACTTTTTATGGATATCTTTGAGAAATGGCTTTCTTCTTGCCACTCTTCCATAAAGGCCAGATTTGTGCAATGTACGACTGATTGTTGTCTTATGGACAGACTCTCCCACCTCAGCTGTAGTTCTCTGCAGTTCATCCAGAGTGATCATGGGCCTCTTGGCTGCATCGCTGATCAGTATTCTCCTTGTCTGAGCTGAAAGTTTAGAGGGACAGCCAGGTCTTGGTAGATTTGCAGTGGTCTGATACTCCTTCCATTTCAAAATGATCGCTTGCACAGTGCTCCTTGGGATGTTTAAAGCTTGGGAAATCTTTAGGTATCCAAATCCGGCTTTAAACTTCTCCACAACAGTATTACAGACCTGCCTGGTGTGTTCTTTGGTCTTCATGATGCTCTCTGCGCTTTCAACAGAACCCTGAGACTATCACAGAGCAGGTGCATTTATACAGAGACTTGATTACACACAGGTGGATTCTATTTATCACCATCAGTCATTTAGGACAACATTGGATCATTCAGAGATCCTCGCTGAACTTCTGGAGTGAGTTTTCTGCACTGAAAGTAAAGGGGCCGAATAATTTTGCACGCACGACTTTTCAGTTTTTTAATTGCTAAAAAAGTTTAAAATATCCAATAGATTTCGTTCCACTTCACAATTGTGTCCCACTTGTTGGTGATTCTTTACAAAAAATTAAAATTTTATATCTTTACGTTTGAAGCCTGAAATGTGGCAAAAGGTTGAAAAGTTCAAGGGGGCGAATACTTTCGCAAGCCACTGTACATATATATATATATATATATATATTTCAAATACAATGCCTGAAGTAGATTAGAAATAGTACCCCACCGAATGCACTGTAGAATGTAGATCTCTAGGCTACACTGACTGGATGCAGCAGAGTATATATATATATATATATATATATATATATATATATATATATATATAATTACACAGGGCCACCGTGCAGGCAGCCTTATATAGTGTGGGGCGCGGACTTAGTCCCCCTGAGCCATGATTGGCCAAAGGCACAATTATGGCTCTCTTAGCAGAGGGCGCTGGGATTGGCCAAAGCATGCAAGTCAGGTGCATGCTTTGGCCAATCATCATACAGCAATGCACTGCGATCTCGCAGTGCATTATGGGGAGTTCAAATTTCCCGCGAACACCCCATATTGTTTGATATTCGGCGAACGGGTGAACACCCAATGTTTGTGTCGAACATCAAGCTCATCCCTAGTTGCTTGCAACCTGCTTGCCCTTCAGACACCTACACTACTAGGAATGTACACACTGCAACTACTTTGTAATCTTGGCCCTTGTGCCTGGGTCTCCAAAACTCGGGGACCTAGCAACACTGCCAGCTCCTTCCACCTCTTCCTTCTCAATGCTAATGTTAAGGCACTACATACTTTGCTAATGTGTGGAGTGGGTGTTTTGTTTGGACATCTAAACACACATGTACACACATTTGAAGGCAGATTCCAAGAATACTTACTTGTGCAAACAAGAGGCTCCCGAATACTTTCTTCCTCTTCTGGGTCACTTTGGCCCTCAGTGTGACTCGCGTCAGGGGATTTGAAGTCCACAATGGCAAGGTCTTTGCTGGGTCCAGGAGTCAGATCCCATGGCTCCAAACAAACATCCTAGGTGAGTTCACAACACTCACTTTCTTCTAAAAAGAAACAATACACCATTAAGCCACCCCAAGTCCCATCTGTTTCTAGTATCCATTTTGCTACATTAGTTGACCAACCTTGCACTTGGTCTGATGTCAATGTTTACTCCTGACTAGTGGACTCCACCATGCTGCACTCTGGTTGTTTTACTGTGAAAAATGCATAGAAAAGGGAAGGTAGTGTCATTTTACAGAGGGCAAACACTGGACAAGTGGCATAATTGAAAAAGTACAGCAGTTGCCCCCCAGCCCTCTTGTCTCCTATGGGATAGGGGATATATGATGATCATCCTAGCAGGCGTGACTCTGTGTGACTGTGATCCCCGGGGCCTCTCCTCTACCCATGTCTACACTGGCAAGGCTGCATTAATGGGCACTGATGAGCCAGGCAGCAACCAGGAAGTGTTCTTGACCCCTTAAGTTCTGCACTAGAAACATCCCTGTCGGCTAAATAAGTGTGTTTGAAGTTGGCACCCACGTTTTTGTGGGGAAGATGGCCTTGTTGTCTCCTCTGTTGGGGCCGAGCGGGGGTAGCCTCCCTTCGTCCCTTGTGGTGGCTTGGCTATAGCCTCCTTTTTTGGTTCCTCCCTGTTGAAAGAAGATAAATTTGATCCAAATATAAAGAAATGTTCAAAAACAGGAGCAAAATTAGGTCCTTGTGGCTGTTGGGCCTTTCGTAATTGCGCAGCTTGCAGTTGTAATCATGCTTCTCTAGGATGCGCACCATCTCCACCATCTCACCCTTCCTCGTGGGGGTTGCTTTGTGCCTCCTTTGAGCTCCACCACCGCGGGTCTGCCTGCAATCCGCAAAATCCGCCATGTTGTCCCTCCCAAATGTTCTGCTGTGTGTGTCGCATGCAGGAGAGAGATGGTCACGCCCCAGCATCATGACGCACTGAGAGTGGAGTTTCACGCATTTGCGCAGCGTATATAAAGCCAGAACACACGGTCAATGGAACGGCTGTATAAACGATTTTGGAGTAGAGGATGAACGATCGTCATCGCCAACACACGAAAGGAGCCATAAAACAAAGGGACAATTGAAATTTGGGGCATAGGTGGGTAGTGGCCTATACCGCTTAGATTAAAGCCTATATTGGGACCAGTTTATGAGTTAAGCCAGACATTATGGTTTGTCTTTTTTGTCTTGCAGGCAGCATATCATTTATGATGACGGATACATTTACAGTGCCTGATTTTTTACCACAATTCATTGACCTGTACCGGGAGCTGCCCTGTCTCTGAAGGTCAAGAGTTGAGATTACTCCAATAAAATATAGAGGAAGGCAGTTTTGGAGAAACTGCTCAAGTTGGTGAAGCCTTTGTACCCCAGGGCAGACATCAACTATGTCAAGAACAAAATTTCCAACCTGAGGAGTACTTTTAAAAGGGAGCTCAATAAGGTCCTTGACTCAGAGAGACCTGGAGCAGCAGCAGATGATCTGTATGACCCCAGGCTGTGGTATTACCACAGCCTGTGGTTTTTGACCAACCAGACAGAACCCAGGCCATCGATGTTTACGCTCCCTTCAACGTTTGCTAAGGGCCACAGCTCCTGAGATCCACACAGGTCCTGCTGCACAGGATGAAGATGTGGAGGAGCCCAGCTTGACCCAGGTATAGCATTGTTGAACATATTTGTATCCAAAAATACAATGATGATAACTAGACGATATTGTTCAAATATTTCTGCCTTAAAAAGGTGGTTTCCATAGCAATAGACAGTAGTGACCAAAAATGATTTGAACAAGAATGAAAAATGATGAGGTCAGAATGATAGTCTTTTCTATTTCACAACATTCAATTTGCAACAGTGAGGAGATCAAAATTGTGTGTGATGACCAAACCCTAAAAAAGATTCTAATTACCGTATTTATCGGCGTATAACACGCACAGGCGTATAACACGCACATTCATTTTCAGAGGGAAGTTTCAGGAAAAAAACTTAAATTTTAAATAAGGAACTTTGAAGCAAAATAAGGGTCAGTGCCCATCTGCAGCCTCACAAGTGCCATCAATGCAGCCTCATCAGTCCATATCAATGCAGCAGCCTCACGATTGCCATCAGTGCAGCCTGATCGATGCCCATCTGCAGCCTAGAGGGGACAGGGAGGGGGGTGGGATGAGCGCCGACAGATTACATACAGTGAGAATCTCCTATGATAGACAGAACAGTGGTCCAATGGCAGCCCAGGAGAAGGGACTTCCTATTACAGAGGCCACCAAGTAAACAGGAGTTTCTCACTATATGTAATCTGACGCCGCTCATCCCGCCCCCTTCCCTGTCGTCCCCCCCCCCCCCCCGAGGCAGTTAAAATTGAAGTATTGGCATATAACATGCACACGCTATTTGCACCCAATTTTCATGGTGAAAAAGTGAGTGCTATACGCCAATAAATACAGTATGTCCCATTTTCATACACAGGAAAGTGTCAGTCTGGAGGAGCCAGCAGTCAGCAGCCAGACGGAGTCGCAGATCCTCCCCCTACGCCCTCCTGCTAAAAGGGCCAGGAAGAGCAGGAATCTGGAGGAGGCCACAGCTGCCTTCCTCAGCCAGGCCACTACTGCCATCCAGACAGACCCAGATGAGGCTGAGGGATTTGCCGTGCTGACTGCCAATAAACTAAGGCAGATGGACGGTGAGCAAAGGAGCAGGTGTGAGGAACTCATCCTGCAGCTCCTCAACAAGGGGGTGAGGGGCTAAATTGCTGAAAACACACACCTGTGTGATTTTGTGGCCCCACATCCACCACCTCCACAGCCAACCCACCCACCACAGCAGCATGGCGGCCAGTGGCAATACCAGCCACAAGACCCCCAACAAGGCCGCTGATCTGGGGATTTGCACCCCTACCCCCTTTACTAATTTTTTTTTTGTTTTGTTGAATAATGATTTTATTTGTTATATTTTCTATATTTTTGTATGCATAGAATGCATTTTTTGGTTAAAGTGGATGTAAACCCAAAAATGTTTTTTTTTTGATCTCATAATGTAGAGTATAAGATTTCCTATCATTTGAGGCCAGTCTTGCCACAAAGAGTTAATCCAGCTCTGAGCAATCCTCTTTTATTGTTCAGTGAGATAAAACTTGACAAACAGAGAAAAACTTTGTCAAATCCTCCCCCTTGCTGTGAGTGACAGTTGATTTACATATCTCGTGCACTAGCCTAAGACATGCATTATTTTTTAATTCCCACCCCCACTCCTTTCTTCAAAAGCTCTGCAAGGTTTGGCTGTTCCACACCTCAGCATGATTTGGCATGCTGAAGTCATGTGGTTACTTTCCTGTCTTTTCACTGGATGTTAGAGATCATAGCAGAAGTTCAGTGTAAGAAATACACAGGAGAAAATGCATATTGACAAGGGGAGTGTAGAGGTGGGCGGCTAGTCTACTGACATCACGACTCCACCCACCAAGTTCCAGACAACAGACCCACCCACAGAATCTGCAGTTTTTGGGTTCTCATAACAGACAGAGGGGAGACATTTGAAAAGATACATGAAGGAGGCATGTATATCCTTATAGATAACCCCTATGGCAGTAGTTTAGAAAGGATGACATTGGGTTTGCATCCACTTTAAGTTCTTTATATTTGGATGGTAGATGGCACCTCTACATTAATTTGTTTTCTTTTTTTCTTGTTCAATGTTTTTATTAAAGTTTCAGTAACGACAATACAGAAGAGAAACGGTGTTAGCTATACATTGGATCATTATAAACAGGTTCACAAGAATGTGTATGATTGGCAAAACCATTGTAGGAAACATGTGGGCTCAATGTAGTCTATCCCGAGAGTTAAGCAGAAGGTGGGATCATCGTCTAGCGCCCCCAGACACCCCAATTGGGGACTCACTGTGTCACGGGGGAGGACAACTCATCCCACCTGAGATGTCAGAAGTTTTGTGAGGATGACTAAGTGCATAGAAACTTGTGCGGTGGAGTGAAGACAAGACCAATGTCCAAGTATGGGCTAAACATGTGGTAGGAGCTTTAGAAAAGCCAGCGTCAGAATGCATGGTGAAGGTTGTTCAGTCTAGGGATGAAATCCCAGAGAACCAATAAGCTGATGTGTATAGAATACTGTTGTTAACTGTAAAGCAACTGTATAAGAGAAACATACTTTGAAGGTTAAACAATGCAGAAAGCTTGACCTGGCGATAGGTTCAACTAGAGAAACGAGTAAAATTACCTACAGGAATGGTGAGGTAGGATATTTAGAAGAGAGAATGGGGTGAGGGCTAAACAAGGGCCCTGTGTCAGAAAAACTAAGCTTATACGCAGATGATATGCTGCTATACCTAGAGGACACCGGCCCTTCCCTCCAAAAAGTTCTTGAGATCATCGGTGAGTTTGGGAAACATTCGGGATTGAGCATGAATTGGTCCAAATCACAGACTCTCCCCCTTGACCTTTCGCCCCCATCATCTGTTGCAGCGTCCCTCCCGTTACAAAGAGTCGCCTCCATTAAATATCTGGGCGTAACAATCACGAAAGACCCCTCTGAATACTTAGCTAACAACATTGAACCACTATTCCCCTATCTGAAATCCCGCACACAATCATAGGCGAGACTCCCCCTAGGAGTAATGGGGAGAATCAACCTATTCAAAATGATACTCCTCCCAAAATTTCTTTACATGTTCTGGAACTCCCCAGTACTAATCCCGCTAACACTCTTTAAAAAAATGGACAAAATTATCAACTCTTTCATATGGGGGTCTAGTAGACACAAATTGGCTTGGAACACGATTAAAAACCCCTCCTCGTCGGGAGGAGCCGCCACACCAGATTTATACACCTACTATATAGCTGCACAACTCTCGCATTTTTACCACATTCATAAGACTGACGAAACCAGATACCAAGCACTAGTATGCAAAAGGCCAAACAATGACATGTACTCTCCACTACAAGTTTTATTTAGAAAGGGGAACAAGCAGCAGACAAAAACAGACCAACATTCAATGTTAATCCAACATCGCCACATATGGGAAAAGGCGATTAAAATGCTGGGCGACGATCTTTTTCACTCACACACACCCCTCTGGCACAACCCCCTTCTGGGAGAACTGAGGGCCTTGCCTGGAGCCACCAGATGGGCAGCTAAGGGGATAGTGTTCCTTTTTCAGGTTGTCACCCTATTTGGTGTTCGTCATTTTCAAACACTCAGCGAAGAATTTGACCTGCCCCCTAACATGCACTTCAGTTACTTGCAACTGAAGCACGCACTACAGACGCAGTTCGCAAGTGGTTTTCCTAACTCCCAAATGACCTCAGTAGTAGATGTAATCACAGGATCCAATCCAGAAAAACTCATATCTACCCCATACACCACACTAAGAAATAGAGAAACCGCCAGAATAATAGACACAGCAAGATTCAAATGGGAAGCAGACTTGGGCCAAATAGACATCAATGACTGGGAAGATATCCTAGAGAGCGTACGGAAAACCTCACCTAAGATATCTGAACGCCTGACCCAACTATACATCATTCATAGGTCTTATCTCACGCCTGCCAGAATAGCCAAATTCTCCCCAAACCAAAACCTAAACTGTCCACGATGTCTAGGTACCCCATGCTCTTTCTCTCATCTGATTTGGTCATGCCCAGTGATACAAGACTACTGGTCACAGATTGTGAAGTTCCTCCATGACCGTATGGGTTCACCTATACAGCTGGACCCCAAACCGTGCCTCCTGGGCCTACTTCCAGACACTATGGCCAGGCCCACGGCTACACTTCTTAGTGAAACCCTTTTTAGCGCCAGGAAACTAATCGCCAAACACTGGCTGAGAGCCACCTCCCCCACCATCCAGGACTGGCTGAGGGATGTGAACACATCCCTACCATATAAAAAAGTGCTATACAACCACAGAGGATGCCCAAAAAAATATTATAAAGTGTGGGGTAAATGGCTAGAAAGCGCAAACACATGCTCCATGTGATCAATAGGTAATTGTTATACATAGGGAGTGGAGGTTGCTTTTATTGATATCTGAATTCAACCCCGGGAAATGTCTAGCCTGTTGAAATACTATAGCTCAACTGGATGCTCTAGATAAAGGATCACAACTGCATATCTGCCTACATCTTCCTAACGGTATAACTGTAATAACAGAAATGTATGTTTGAAGATAAACAATGTCTGTTGCTTCCATGACTATGTCACATATGATAATTGTACGATGTGATTGACAACAATAAACGTGTTCTTTGTTTAAAAAAAAAAAAGAAGAGAGAATGGGGTAAAGAGGGGAGAAGGAGAAGATTGGTGGGGAGACAGGGTGGGGGAGAGCGGAAAGGGTGAGGGTAGGTGTGAGGGCCTAGGTTTTGTTAGCTAGTATCAGGCAGGTTGGTCTAAAGATACAAAATCAAAATCGAAAAAGGAGCAGCGCTGTGAGAATAAAAGACTTAAACTTAAGGGTTGACCTATAAGTGAACAGACATTGAATAAAATTGCCTTAAAAAGTGTTGATAAAGGATTAACATGTAAAATCGGAAATTGATCACATGAAGGTTAGTCCTAAAGCACCAAACAAAAGAGACAGTCCAAATATAAGTCCCAACAGATGAATGAGATGATGAGGGGAGATAGAGGTACCAATCCCGGTTGGCAAATGGAAGTGCAATTGGATAAATGAGACCTTCACCGCACCAATGTGACAGATTAATAAAATTGCGCGCTTACCAAAAGGCAAGCTACTATGAGCTTGCGACCTTAACCCGGTCGGGGCCTTTTGTGGATTGAAACAGCAACGCACCACTTCAGCTTATGGATGGGTACAATGTCCGTCCGATCCCAGGAAATATTCAATTGGGGAGATATTCCTCCAGTTATCTCGTTGTTTTATAACCATCTCCTTCTGCCCGCTGCAACCGAATTGGCCTACCAACTGAAGTCTCCCTGGTTGGCGGATTTGGGGGAGATGAGGAGTAGGATCAGATCTTGAGAGTGTGCAAATCTGTTTCCTCTAATATATATACATATTATGCAGGTGGAATGGTGAGGTAGGATATTTAGAAGAGAGAATGGGGTAAAGAGGGGAGAAGGAGAAGATTGGTGGGGAGACAGGGTGGGGGAGAGTGGAAAGGGTGAGGGTAGGTGTGAGGGCCTAGGTTTTGTTAGCTAGTATCAGGCAGGTTGGTCTAAAGATACGTTGGTGAGGATGCCTCTTATGGGAGTAAAAGGGATTCATCAAAATTGGGTGGGAGAAAGTGTGTCACCCAAGGGGACCAAAGGGCTTCGAATTTGGCTGCCTTATCAGATACGATTGCCTCTATTTTTGCGTGGATCATCGCTTGTGTGACCTTGTTTTTGACCGCAAGGACACAGAGGCTGGAAGTTTTCCAGGATTTGGCAATGATTTGTTTGGCTGCCGTTGTGACCTGCAAAAGAAGTTTAAATTGGCGTTGGGATAGATTTGGCGGTTTGAGATTTAAAAGTGCTATGGTTGGGTCAGGTTGTAGAGTTGTTTCGAAGAGAGTGGAGAGTATGTTAAACAGGTTGGACCAGAAGGTTTGTGCAATTGGGCATGACCACCAAATATGGTGGAAGTTCCCTTGTGTGGAACAACCCCGGAAGCAGGTGGAGGGGTAGTGAGGAACATATTTGGCTATCCTGGCTGGGACCAAATACCAACAGGTCAGGACTTTGTAATTGGTTTCCAACACCATAATGTTTTGGGAAGAGGACTTTGTGGTGTGGCCTCCCAAATGTGGTGCCAGTCCACATCATCTAATGTGATTTCCAAATCTTTTTCCCATTTAGAGGTGTAGGAAGGGATAGGAGAGGGTCCTGGATTGGGCGTAGAGGGTTGAGATCATGCCTCTGCTGTGTGGGTCGCTATTGCAGGCGTGTTCAAAGAAGGACATGGGGAGGGAAAAGGAATCTTTGGGAATTAAGGATGTGAAGAAGTGCTTTATCTAGAGGTATCTGAAGATTTCGGAGTTTGGGATGTCGTATGATTCCCTGAGGGTCGGAAAGGGCTTTATGCCATTAGAGGTTATAAATTAATGTGCTCGGATGAGGTTAGTGGAGGACCATTTGTGAAAGGAAGGTGGCGAGGTCCAGGCCGGGTAGAATGAAGGGTTGCGTAGGAAGGAGAGCATAGGGTTATGAGTAGATTGATAATTAGCAAGGTTGGAAGCCTGATCCCCAGTCAGGCGACCAAAAAATAATGGGGGCGTGTTGGACTATTGCGGTACAGTACAAATAACAATATAGAGAATATAGCAATAATATAAAATGCATAGTCGATTTTATTGATGCAAAAGACAAATCATTGGTAATACACTACAGCAAAGTAAAAATGAATAAAAATAAAAGACAAAAAACAATGGGGTCATTATTATACAATAAGACAATTGATCTCAGATATCATATTCCTCGACTAGTTTCGCAGACATAACCGCTTCGTCAGGAGGGGATCTGAAGATGGTTAATTCTGACTAAACAGTCTAAACCTAACAATTAGGAAAGATTACAATGAGATTTGACAGAAAAAATATATAAATAATAAGACTGTATTGCAGCATCAAAATTAAAACAATGTAATAAGGATTGCAGGGGGAAAGGGACAAGTCTGCTTACCCATGTCCCAACAGACCCCAAGCGCAGGGCTCCCCCACCAAAGGTGATCTCCCACGGCGACCCGGGGGAGCTGCAAGAATGACGAGGATAGTAAGGATAAATATATTATCAAGTAGTTGGGTATATTAAGTTGCCAAAAAGAGCCAGTGGCACATTGGATAGGGAGGAATTGGTGAATGGGTGAAAGTGTAAAGAGTGATGGGATGGATTACATGATGCAAAAATTAGGTGGAATAATACATGGGAAAAATGAGGAATTAACCAAGGAAAATTGTAGGAAGGTGTAATGGTGTTGAAGTAAGTAAGAGAAAGTGAATGGAAACAGAAAAGGGATGAAGGCCAAACGGGAAGGGAGAGATGGAATGTGAGAAGGAATTAGACCAAGGAAGGGTAGAAGAAGGGAGGGGGGAGAGAGGGAAAAAGAAGGGGAGGGGGGAGGAAAGAGGGAAAGGAAGAGGCAAAAGACCAAAGGAGGATAAAAGGCAGGGGGGAGAGGAGCAGAGAATTAAAATGTGGGGATGTGCAGTGATTAAGGGCAAAAATACCTGGTGCTAATATGGACGTATGGAGGTGCCAGGAGAGGCACCCTAAAGGGAGCCGGTACCGTGCCAGGCCAGAGAAGAGGTAGTATGAATTGCAGGTAGCAAGCGAAAGCAGAATACAGCATGTTCGCCCATGCCTGGAGTATCTAGAAGGGAAAAGGCATGGTTAGGGTACAACCAATGCTGGTGCCCAGGGGTACGGGACTAGAGTAAGGAAGTAAGGTAAGTAATCCCCTCTGACTTACAGTAAGCTGGCCATGGTGCACGATCCCCGGGACCAAGAACCGACCGTCAACAAGCAGGCAAAGCCTGGTATTTGTAGCTCCCAACCAAGCGACGCTGACCACACGCCGGCAGGGTGCCGGCGCATGACGTTGCAAGGTCAGAGGTCCCACACAGCGCGCGCAAGGTGATCGCGCGCACGCGCATGCGCACCTGCCCTTAGGCAAATGGGGACAAGGTCCCCACCACGACAGGTGCAAGAGGAGGGGGCGGCTCCGTGTCAGAGACCGATCCCTCCGCCAGGGATCTCACTGGGTCGCCACGGAAAAGCACAGGGGGAGGGCCACGCGCCGGCATCCAACTTGGGAACAAGGAGGGGAAGCAGAGAGTCCCAGTACAAAAGCACTTGTAAAAAGTTGATAAATACAAACAGTAATAGGGCATAATGAAATAATAGAAATATGGTTGTGAATGACATAATGAGACATAAAATAAATAAATTAGGGATTAGTTCAATACCCTAGGACACTGATGTGGTTACCAACATGGCATAGATCCATTTTAACCTAACTACCTAATACAATGTATATAAGTAACGGAGGGCCAAAGACAAAAAAACACATGATTAGGTAAACCATGTGGAAAAATAGGGCGGGTAGCCAATTAATAGTGTCTAGCCGACCTAATGGGCGTCTGTCATGGAGGGTTGCATCAGGGATAATTGTAAAGAAGGTAGTGGTATAAAGTAGGTAATAATATATACTAAAAGAGGGCCCCCAAAAATGACATATAGTCAAAGGTGGTGAATTAAAAATGAGGGGTGGGGTAATTGGGGCCAGAGAAGTGGAGGGCAAACCATTAGCCATGTCCACTCCAATAGCTCACCAATAAATCCCACTCGACATGGTGCCGGGTGTGTTATCCACCCAATGTATATAGATAAATGTGTGGTCTCTATGGCAAGGTACTGAGGTAAATAAGATTACATTTACCATCATCCAGAAATCAATAATTAGCAAGGTTGGGAGCCTGATCCCCAGTCAGGCGACCAAAAAATAATGGGGGCGTGTTGGACTATTGCGGTACAGTACCAATAACAATATAGAGAATATACCAATAATATAAAATGTATAGTCAATTTTATTGATGCAAAAGACAAATCATTGGTAATACACTACAGAAAAGTAAAAATGAATAAAAATAAAAGACAAAGAAACAATGGGGTCATTATTATACAATAAGACAATTGATCTCAGATATCATATTCCTCGACTAGTTTCGCAGACATAACCGCTTCGTCAGGAGGGGATCTGAAGATGGTTAATTCTGACTAAACAGTCTAAACCTAACAATTAGGAAAGATTACAATGAGATTTGACAGAAAAAATATATAAATAATAAGACTGTATTGCAGCATCAAAATTAAAACAATGTAATAAGGATTGCAGGGGGAAAGGGACAAGTCTGCTTACCCATGTCCCAACAGACCCCAAGCGCAGGGCTCCCCCACCAAAGGTGATCTCCCACGGCGACCCGGGGGAGCTGCAAGAATGACGAGGATAGTAAGGATAAATATATTATCAAGTAGCTGGGTATATTAAGTTGCCAAAAAGAGCCAGTGGCACATTGGATAGGGAGGAATTGGTGAATGGGTGAAAGTGTAAAGAGTGATGGGATGGATTACATGATGCAAAAATTAGGTGGAATAATACATGGGAAAAATGAGGAATTAACCAAGAAAAATTGTAGGAAGGTGTAATGGTGTTGAAGTAAGTAAGAGAAAGTGAATGGAAACAGAAAAGGGATGAAGGCCAAACGGGAAGGGAGAGAGCAATTGTCTTATTGTATAATAATGACCCCATTGTTTTTTGTCTTTTATTTTTATTCATTTTTACTTTGCTGTAGTGTATTACCAATGATTTGTCTTTTGCATCAATAAAATCGACTATACATTTTATATTATTGGTATATTCTCTATATTGTTATTTGTACTGTGCCGCAATAGTCCAACACGCCCCCATTATTTTTTGGTCGCCTGACTGGGGATCAGGCTCCCAACCTTGCTAATTATTGATTTCTGGATGATGGTACATGTAATCTTATTTACCTCAGTACCTTACCATAGAGGCCACACATTTATCTATGAGTAGATTGAAGTGAGTGCTTGGATTTAAGACGGTCCCAGAGAGAAAGTGAGTGGCGTATAACCGGGTTATGTATTGTGCGGCGATCAGATGGGTGTAGCCAGTGGAGGTTTGCGACCGAGAGGAGGATGCATTCGACAGATTCTAGGGCCACCCAAAGGGGTATTTCAGTGGTGGAGTGGTACTTTGGCAGTTGGGCTAGTTGAGCAGCATAGTAGTACTTTGTGAAGTGTGGAAGGCCTAGGCCCCCCTGATCTTCGGTGGGTAGAGGGTAGAATGTGGAATACGGGGTCTAATGGTGTGCCAGATATAGGAAGATGTACGTCTCTGTAATATGCGGAGATAGTAGCCTGGAACCGGGATGGGTAGAACTCGGAATAGATATAATATTTTAGGGAGGATCGTCATTTTGACTGCAGTAATTCTACCCATCCAGGCGAGTGGGAGGTGAGACCATTTGGTGAGGAGGCTGGTGAGGGGAGAAAGTATCGGGGGATAGTTGGCTGAGTAAAGGTCTGATGGGTTAGCTGTAAGCTTAATTCCTAGGTATGTGATGTCACGGATAGACCAAGGGAGGTTTGTAAATGTGTCAGGTCGGAAGTAGGGATAGAGATGTTCAGCGCTTTGAACTTTGTCAGATTGACTTGTAGGCCAGAGATTTGGCCAAAGTCTGTTAGAAGTTTAAGTAAGTTGGGTGCGGAGGTCAGTGGAGATGACTTGAAGAGTAGGACATCGTCTGCAAACAGACACAATTTATGATGATGGCCAACGACTTCCAGTCCTTTAATATCAGGGTTATCACAAATTAACTGGACTAGGAGTTTGATAACTAGGGCGAAAAGGAGTGGTGAGAGTGGACAACCCTGCCGTGTGCCTCTTTTGATCTGAAAGGTCTCAGATTTGTGCACCATATAGCGGACAAAGGCTGTGGGGTCAGCATACAGAGCCGATATCAAGAAAATGGGAGCCAAAACCCCATCATTTAAGTATAAATTGAAGGTAGGGCCAGGAGACCGTATCAAATGCCTTTCTTATGTCCAAAGACAAGAGTCATAGGGAAATATTGCGCTTGCGTGCTAAATGTGTCAAGAGAATTGCGCGGCAGATGTTGTCCCCTGCCTGTTGAGTCGGGATGAAGCCTACTTGGTCTCTATGTATTAAGGAGTCGATGGTGTGGTTGAGTCTAGTATCTAGGATTTTGGCCAACAATTTGATGTCTAGGTTGAGGAGGGAAATGGGTCGGTAGTTTGACCAAGATGAGTCTGTGGTTTTGGGAGAATAGAGATGGCAGCTGTCAGAGTTTCAGGGCAGAATGTGCGACCAGCAAGGATGGCATTAATTGCCTTGACTAGTATCGGGGCGAGGAGGTCCGAAAACTGTTTAAAATAGGTGGCTGAGAACCCGTCAGGGCCTGGGCGTTTATGGGTTTTCAAGGATTTTATGGCCAGTAAAACCTCCTCTATTTCGATTGGTTTCTGAAGATTTGCGCGCTGTAGGGATGAGAGAGAGGGTAAAGTGGTATTTGAGAGAAGGGATTCGGCTCGAATGCAATCAAAATTATCTTCGCTTGAGTAGAGGGTGGCGAGGCGTTTGCTAAATACTTGGAGGATTTTGACCGGGTTGCTAGTATAAATGCTCGGGGATAGCTTCAGTCTAATTGGTTTAATGGTGTGGTTGAGACGTCGGAGGGATAGAGCTAGGAAGGTGTCTGGTTTGTTGGCCTTGGTATAATATTTGTGGTGTGAACAGCATAGGGCCTTTTCTGCTGCTTCCATCAAGAATAGGTCGAGTTCAAGCCTAGCTTTGTCTAAGGTTTGGCGATTCAATGCTGAGGGATCGGCAAAGAATTTCAAGTGGGCATCGTTAAAAGATGTTTCTAAACGCTGTTGGGTGAGACATTTTTCTTTGTTCAGGAGGAACGTCTGACTAATGCAAGTTCCCCTAATAACTGGCTTGTGGGCTTCCTATAGTGTGAGGGAGGGAGATGTCGGGAGTAGAGTTGATGGATATGTATTCCTTGAGTGCTGTTTCTATCTTTAGGCGATGTGATGCGTGGGATAGAATATTGTCATTAATGTACCAAGAGGAATCCTTAGTGGAGGGGACTAGGGAGGATAGGGTTGTGATAACCGCACTATGGTCTGACTAGGATATAGGAGGAATAGCTGAGGAGAGGAGCAGTGGTGTGGTACCCGCGGTGAGGAAGATATGGTCGATACGTGAGAGCGTTTTGTGAGGATGGGAATAAAATGTGTATTGACATCTGGCTGGGTTTTGCTCACGCCAGAAATCTACTAGGGAATGGCGATGCAAGAGGTGTTGGAAGATGAGTTTCGTAGATCTAGGAAGGTGGGATTGGGGAGATTTGTCTAGGAAGGGGTATAGGGATTGGTTTGAGTCCCCGCAGAGGAGGAGTGTGCCCCGTTTGTGAGAATCAACAACCCCTAGTAAATGGGAAAGAAATGGTAGGGGTTTAGAGTTTGGTGCATAGTAGGAAACCACCTTTACTTCAGAATCAAGCAATTTTCCTGATACAAGGAGATAGCAGCCTTCCGGGTCCTTGATTTCTGCCAGGGGTGTAAAGGGAGTGGAGCAGTGGAAGGCAATAAGAATGCCTCAACTTTTGGAGTTGGCTGAAGCTGTATACACTTATGGGTATGCTCGGTGGAAGAATTTAGGTGTGGAACGGGGAGTGAAATTAGTCTCTTGCAGGCACACGACATGCGCCTTGGTGGTGGAAAAAGATTTAAAGGCTTTGGTCCGTTTGTGCGGAGAGTTTAGCCCTTGTATATTGAGTGCAAGTATATTTAGGTGTCCCATTCTGAGGCTAGGCATGTATTATGATTATGATTGCGTCTAGGGTTGGAGTTTACTAGGCAACATCTAGAGGGGTGGAGGTGGGGGGAAAGGGGGTGCAGGCAAGAAGAGAAAAAAGAAGTAACTTGCAGTATACTATAAGTAGTAACAAATGACAACAACTTAAGGATGTAACAACATGGGCAGAAGTTGTCCCCAAGGCTAGTGCTACGTCACAAGCCTAGGGGACAGGAGCATTGCCATGGCGCAAATCTAAAGCGGAATCCGTGGTCTAGGAGGTGGGGCGCAGTGACTGCCGCTAGGGGTTAAACGGCTCAACTGAATTTCTTAGGGGGCAACCCGCATAGGGGGTTGCTTCAAGTGCCTCAACTGGTTTAACAACATCAACGGAGGCTCAAATGAAATCTAGTAATGAACTAGAACGACTGTAACTTGCAAGTAAATGAAATCGTATTTCAGAAAATGATACAAGAAACATGTTTTGAATAGTGGATAGGAGCCTTTGGAGCTGGAGTGCCAATCAGGTTTAAGGGGATTAGATTGTCTAGTGCTATACTTTGTGAGCAGGGGGGGGGGGGGTTCCAGAAGCTTTAGGCTCCAAGGAGTCTTAGGATACCATTTTCAAACAAACATATTAGACAAAGATCGCCTATCACTTAGCATAGAGTGATTGTAGCATGTGAGGTTTGGAACTTGTATGATTTTCTGAGACACGCAGCAGGCAGAGAGGTGCAAGGTAGTTCATATACCAACAGGTAGGCCCTGTGTGGGGGGACCAGTGTCCATTAGGAAAACATCAGGATCTATGACCTGAAGGTGTCAGATGGTGCGATCGCCATGTATACAAAGGAGTGGGTTTATTCCATTAAGTCCAGCTGTTGTGGGTCTGGGGAGGCAAACCATCCACGTTTATGTGAGTTGGCTTGGTCCTGAGCTTGTGCGGTGTTCTGCGTCTTCTGGGGTGAACAGGAGGCTGATCGGCGTTGAGTAGAGTTTTCCGGTGGTGCATCAGTGGATGAGAGATGGAGATGTCGCAGGGTAGCTTGGAGGTCTTCAGGAGATCTGCATGTGTAGTCACGGCTTTGGTATGTGAAGCACACGGAGAACGGGAAGCCCCACCTATAGGTGACACGGTGCTGTTGCAAAACTTGGAGATGTGGTTTCAATGCTCTCCTCTTAGCGATAGTGAGTGGGGAGAGGTCTTGGAAAAGCTGATAAGGGTGAGCCCGAAACACAAGTGCTTCTTTGTTGTGGGCCACGGACAAAAGTTGTTCTTTAGTGCGAAAGAAGTGTAGTTTCGCTATGATGTCCCGTGGCGGGCCTTCTTTTTGGCGGGGTGTCAGGGCACAGTGAACCCTGTCCATCTCCAAGCGTTCAATTGGAATGGCTGGGGCTAGCTCCTGGAAAAGGGCTGTGACTGTAGATTGTACATCTACTATAGATTCAGGGAGACCACGGATCCAGATGTTTGATCGTCTAGCTCTGTCCTCAAAGTCCTCCAGGCATGTGTGAAGTGTGAGGTTTTCATCCTTGAGAGCCTCTATCTCTTCAGAGTAGTTATGGGTGAGCACATCTAGCTTGTCTGTTCTCTGTTCCAATTCAGCCGTTCTGTGTCCAAGTTCCCTAATTTCCCTGGACAGCTTGTCTGTTATATGATCAGACGTTGTAGGAGCAAGGCAGCTGGAGGTGAGTCAGAATAGGCAGATAGGGGGGTGGTTCCCAGGTCTGTGTCTGACTCACCATGTATGAGATGCTGTTTTACTGAGCAGGGAGAGCGATGTTGTGAGGAGGAGGCCGTTGCCATCTTAGTGGGGGCCCGCGCTAGGACGTCCCTGATAGTTTTGGGCTTAGTTTTGGATCGGTGGACCCCGCGGTTCATATCGTGCGGTCCAGGCTTGTCCCTGTGTGTCAGCCGAGCGGGAGATGAGTGGCGTCGCTGCTGCCGGAGTCAGCTGTTAGCGGCCAATTAATCCCCCGAGCGGAGCCTCAAGCTTGCATGTCTGCCCTGACGGCTTTGCGCATGCGCCTCCATTTGTTTTCTTTTTTAATGCACAATAAAAAAAATTGTGTAGAATAATACTTGGCTATGTGTTTTACTTCAAATGACAGTTTGGGAGTAGGCAGTTACATTTTCAAAAATACAATATAAAATTAACAAGGGACACCAACAGGGGCATTGCTAGGTGGCAAAAAGACCAGGGGCTTCAGCCCGAAGTCCAAGGCCGGCACGGGGGGGGGCCTCTAGTGACGCTGGGTTTTTTTGGTTGGGCGGAGGGGTTGTGTGGCAGGGGTAGGCTGACTTGCTGGTTGCTGCCTGGCTTACCAGTGCCCATCAATGCTGACCACTAAACTGACCTACCTACCTGACACACACTGACCTACCTGACATACACTGACCTACATACACTGACCTACCTGACCCACACTGACCTACCTGACCCACACTGACCTACATACACTGACCTACCTGACACACACACTGACCTACCTGACACACACACACTGACCTGCCTACCTGACATACACTGACCTACATACACTGACCCACACTGACCTACCTGACCTACATACACTGACCCACAATGACCTACATACACTGACCCACAAACACTGACCTACCTGACCCACACTGACCTACACTGACCTACCTGACCTACCCACACTGACCTACCTGACATACACTGACCTACCTGACCCACCTGACCTACACTGACCTACCTGACCCACACTGACCCACACTGACCTACATACACTGACCCACCCACACTGACCTACCTGACATACACTGACCTACCTGACCCACACTGACCTACATACACTGACCCACCCACACTGACCTACCCTGACCTACATACACTGACCTACCTGACATACACTGACCTACCTGACCCACACATACTGACCTACCTGACCCACACTCACTGAAATACCTAACATACACTGACCTACATACACTGACCTACCTGACCCACACTGACCTACACACACTGACCTACCTGACCCACACTGACCTACATACACTGACCCACACTGACCTACACACACTGACTTACACTGACCTACCTGACCTACCCAAACTGACCTACCTGACCCACCTGACCTACACTGACCTACCTGACCCACACACACTAACCTACCTGACATACACTGACCTACATACACTGACCTACCTGACATACACTGACCTACCTGACCCACACACACTGACCTACCTGACCCACACACACTGACCTACCTGACCCACACACACTGAAATACCTGACGTACACTGACCTGCATACACTGACCTACCTGACCCACACTGACCTACACACACTGACCTACCTGACCCACCTGACCCACACTGACCTACCTGACCCACACTGACCTACCTGACCCACACTGACCTACCTGACCCACACACACTGACCTACCTGACATACACTGATCTACCTGACCCACACACACTGACCTAAACTGACCTACCTGACCCACACACACTGACCTGGTACCTGCCATACACACACTGACTGACCTACCTGTGTCCAGGTCCTGCAGCAGCAGCTCAGCCGTGGTGCTGGTGTGTGAAGCAGCCAAAGGAGGAGGAGGAGAGCCGCCCGCCCGAGCACCGATCGATATCGCACGGCGGCCAAATTGTGCTTGCCGCCTTCTTCCTCTTCCTGTCACAGCGCGCTGGGATAGGACTGAGCCGCTCCAGTCCAGAAATGGCATGAGAACTAGCGCGGAGGAGGAGGAAGTGCAATCCTCCTCCGCTTTGAATGCTGGGCAGTGTGGGCACAGTGGGCAGTGACGTCACTGGTTGCTAGCCGCTAGGCGGCTATAGCAACCAGTGACCGAGAGTAGAGTCGGGGGGGCGGAGCTGGAGCCGGAGCCAGCGCTACCACGGCTCAGTCCGCCCCTGTCCCCTGCATTCTAGGACTGGGACCAGAGACTCGGGGCTATTAGCCTCAGGCTCGGGCTGTAGCCCCAATAGCCACCCCCTGGTGACGCCTCTGGACACCAGCATATCTTTGATCTTAAAAACTAGGGGATAATGGTGATGTGGTAAGTTGCCCAAAAAATATAACAACAAGCATAATAATATTATTCTTGATATCACTAGAAAAAAAAGCAGTTTCAAATACGTTTGCAATAACTCCATCAGTATCACCAGCAAAGAAGCTTCATTATTATCCCATTAAAGAAGAAGAGAATGTGTGCTGCATTTCGACATTTCACAATTTGCCACGTCACAAATGTTTACAAGACCGACCGCTTCTGGCTCGTCTTTGCTTCCGAGCATGCATGTTTGTACTTTGGACTTTTGTGTGACGGACTTGTGTACAGATGATATGAAAATCTGACAACAGACCGTTGTCTGCAGAAAATTTACTAGCCTGCCATTCAACATTTGTTGGCCGAAAGTTGGACAACAATTATAGGAAGGAGAGTACTAATGCCGCGTACACACGGTCAGACTTTTCGTCTACAAAAGTCCGACGGACGCCGACGGACTAAAGCTGGCTGACAATCCGATCGTGTGTGGGCTTCCCCGGACTTTCAGCGGACTTTTCCAGCCTCAAATCTGACGGACTTGAAACATGCTTCAAATCTTTACGTCGTAACTACGCCGGACCTAGAAATCCGCTCGTCTGTGTGCTAGTCCGACGGACAAAAACCCACGCTAGGGCAGCTATTGGCTACTGGCTACCAACTTCCTTATTTTAGTCCAGTGTACGTCATCACGTACGAATCCCTCGGACTTTTGTGTGATCATATGTAGGCAAGTCCGTTCGTTAGAAAGTCTGCCGCAAGTCCGCCGCAAGTCTGCCAAAAGTCCGCCGAAAGTCTGTCGGACAGGCTGTCGGACTTTTGTAGACGAAAAGTCCGACCGTGTGTACGCGGCATAACGGTTGGATTTTAGGCAAAAGTCTGTCATCACACAATCCCTGTCAACAATCAGATTGCGTGTACAAGGCCTTAGTCTGATATGCCTGACAGTCTTGCCATTTGATACTAATCTCTCGCAGGGAGCACAATTGGGGTAGTCTAGATGTCTAAACTGGCTCTGACTGTTATAACATCTTCTCATAATATTTTTTTATTTACTCATGCCAGTTATGTAATATGTTAAAGCATGCCAGTAGCTCCAAATGCCAGATGGCTGGCTACTTCCAATCACACAACATTGTGTAATATCCCTCGAATATTGTTCCACTGAGAGTAAGGGAATTGAATCTAAGTTTGCAGCTGTGAGTATTTAAGGAAACATTTTTTTCAGGGGTCTGCAAAGAAATACAATTAAAACCAAGAATTAGGATCTACCAGTATTGTAAATCTTCAAAGCATATGCTGTGTTAATAGGCATAGCAAAAATGTCGGTGTAATTGGTTTAATTTACCCCATATAGGTGTTGTCTTGGTTCTTCTGTGCATTTTTAGGATTTGTAAGCATTATTAATAATAAACCATTTCAGAAGTGTTGTCCTCTTGTTTATTTAATTCCTACCTTACATATTAGTCCAACATCACTAAAGGATTTAAAGCATAACTAGACCCTCCTATTCTTTACAGCCAGAGATTTAAAGCATAACTAGACCCTCCTATTCTTTACAGCCAGAGAAGCGCCCATTTTAGCCTCTGTTTCATCTGCAGTATCCATGGTGCTACACATGTCACCAGTTATGACTAAGGATGAGCTCCGGTGTGTTCGCACACCCCACGTGCAGAGCCCGCCAGGAAGTCGGCACTGTGCTGCGCTAATCACAGGCAGTGAGACATTTCACGATCTCTGCAACCTTGCATCAGGACAATGTCTCAATGCCTGTGATTAGCGCAGCGCAGTGCCGACTTCCTGGCGGGCTCTGCACGTGGGGTGTGCGAACAGGCCAGGGCTCATCCTTAGTTATGACACCAGAAATTTGATGGCTTGACAGTTTGGTTGAGAGGACACCCAGTTGTGACTGTTATTTTTCATGGTCTGCCTTGAATGTAACAGTTTTGCAAAACTCAAATTGATGGGTTTAGTTCCTCTTCAATCTGAACCATCTTAAAAACGGCCTGTGGAAATATATATTTTTGTCAATAGCAGGCCTGGAAAAAATGCCAACTATCTTGTGCCCTGCTACACCAGTTGACAGGCTGGCATTAGTGCTACATTTACAAAAAGGACTAACAAGTTCACTAAAAGGGATACGCATAATGTTCAATGCAAACCAAACACTTGCTGTCATAGTGGTTGTCACACACAGTTGCCAATGGTTGCAAAGGAAGCACTAGCCGCTGTGTCCTTTCCAATCAGTGATGTAATCTAGCCTATTCACTTACATGATCATGAATCCAGTGAGGCTACGTAAGCAAATGGGCGGGGAATGGAGAAGGTTATATTGTTGCCTAAATATGACCACATTGCCATATTTGGCCAAGAATGCCACCACTAGTCCAGCTGTCAATGGTTGTTAAGGAAGCAGAAGCTGCTTGCACTGCTGCATCCTTACCAACCACTGATGTCACTCAGCCCTGTTGTGTTGTGTGGAGTCCCACACAAAAAATGGACAATGGACACAGAAATGGACAAACAGGGAGACTATCAAGGACAGATACAATAATGGCTCAAAAGAAACTAACAAGCACAAGATAAAAGCAAGGCTAATGTCGCGTACACACGGTCGGACTTTCTGGCATACTTGGTCCGGCACACTTTCTGACGGACTTTGTCCACTAGGTGCGCCGGACTTTAAAACGGACGGACTTGCCCACACACGACCAGACTTTCCGGCGGCTAAGTCCGCCCGTCTTTCCGACGGACTTTCGCCGGAGTTACGGCGGACTTTCAGAATGAACGGACTCGCCCACACACGGACAAGTCCGTTCATTTTGAACGTGACTCAGGTGCGACGGGACTAGAAAAGGAAGTCAATCTTGCCGCTTTTATCGGCGAGATTGACACCTTGCGAGCCCCGTCGCGGGGCATACCAGGCCCTTAGGTCTGGTATGGATTATAAAGGGAAACCCCTACGCAGAAAAAACGGCATGGGGTCCCCCCTAAAATCCATACCAGACCCCGATCCGAGCACGCAGCCTGGCCGGTCAGGAAAGGGGGTGGGGACAAGCGAGGGCCCCCCCTCCTGAACAGTACCAGGCTGCATGCCCTCAACATGGGGTGTCGGTGCTTTGGGGGAGGGGGGCGCCCTGCGGGCCCCCCCACCTCAAAGCACCTTGTCCCCATGTTGATGAGGACAAGGGCCTCTTCCCGACAACCCTGGCCGTTGGTTGTCGGGGTCTGCGGGCGGGGGGCTTATCGGAATCCGGGAGCCCCCTATAAGAGGGCCCCCAGATCCCGGCCCCCCCACCCTATGTGAATGAGTATGGGGTACATGGTACCCCTACCCATTCACCTAGGGAAAAAGTGTCAATAATAAAACACACTACACAGATTTTTAAAATAATTTATTAAACAGCCCGGGGGGGATCTTCCTCCGGCTTCGGGGGTCTTCTTCCGGCTTCGGGGGTCCCTCCGGTTCCTCTTCTCCCGGCGTCCGGTTGGTTCTTCTCCGGCCTCTTCTCCCGGTGTTCCAGTTCTTCGGCCGGCCCCTCCGCTGTCTTCAGGTAGCTCTCTTGCCAGCGGAGGTCTGGACTTCTGGGCTTCTTCTCTTCTCCAGATGTTGACACGATGCTCTCTCGGCCGGCCGAAGAACTGGAACACCGGGAGAAGAGGCCGGAGAGAGCGGAGAAGAACCAACTGGACGCCGGGAGAAGAGGAACCGGAGGGACCCCCGAAGCCGGAAGAAGACCCCCGAAGCCGGAGGAAGATCCCCCCCGAGCTGTTTAATAAATTATTTTAAAAATCTGTGTAGTGTGTTTTATTATTGACACTTTTTCCCTAGGTGAATGGGTAGGGATACCATGTACCCCATACTCATTCACATAGGGTGGGTGGGCCGGGATCTGGGGGCCCTCTTATAGGGGGCTCCCGGATTCCGATAAGCCCCCCCGCCTGCAGACCCCGACAACCAACGGCCAGGGTTGTCGGGAAGAGGCCCTTGTCCTCATCAACATGGGGACAAGGTGCTTTGAGGTGGGGGGCCCGCAGGGCGCCCCCCTCCCCCAAAGCACCGACACCCCATGTTGAGGTCATGCGGCCTGGTACAGTTCAGGAGGGGGCGCTCGCTCGTCCTGACCCCCTTTCCTGACCGGCCAGGCTGCGTGCTCGGATCGGGGTCTGGTATGGATTTTAGGGGGGATCCCACGCCGTTTTTTCGGCGTAGGGGTTTCCCTTTGTAATCCATACCAGACCTAAGGGCCTGGTATGCACCGCGCTCGCCGCAATAGGAAAATTTGTTTTTCCTATTGCAGCGAGCGCGAGATGCAATGCCCTGCCCTCGCGTCGTATCTGGTCCGTTGGACAAGCATACACACGAGCGGGCTTTCCGTCGGACCAGCACACAGACGAGCGGACTTTCCGCCCGAAACTGAGTCCGACGGAAAGATTTAAAACATGTTTCAAATCTAGGTCCGGCGGGCTTTTGGGAAAAAGTCCACCGGAAAAGTCAGCCAGAGCCTACACACGGGCGGATTGTCCGGCAGACTCTGGTCCGCCGGACCAAGTATTCTGGAAAGTCCGACCGTGTGTACGCGGCATAGGACAACAAACAGACCAGACAAGTGCAATGAACCTAGACAGGAGCTAGATGGGAACAAGTAAAAACATATTCACAAGTGACAAGACAGGAGCTGAACACACTGAAGCTGATTAGGGATCAGACAAGTATGTTCCAACAAGAGGTCAATGGACACACCTCATAAGTAGCCAACGGAAGGGAGGAAACACCGCAAAACATCAACGATAGACTAGACCAAATATGCACTCACCAGCCACTTTACTAGTACTGGGTTGGATACTCATTTGACTTCAGAACTGCCTTAAATCTTCATGACATAGATTCATGGCAAGGTGTTGGAAACATTCCTCAGAGATTGTGGTCCATATTGACATGTTAGCATCATGCAGTTGCTGCAGATTTGTAAGCTGCACATCCATGATGCGAATCTCCTGTTCCACCACATTCCAAAGGTGCTCTTTTGAATTGAGATCTGATGCCTGTGGAGGCCATTGGAGTACAGTGACCTCATTGCCATGTTCAAGAAACCAGTTTGAGAAGATTTGAGCTTTGTGACATGGTGCATTATCCTGCTTGAAGTAGCCAGGTTTGGGGATGGGCATGGTCAGCAACAATACCGTATCATTTAAACGATGCTCAATTGGTACAAAGGAGCCCAAAGTGTGCCAAGAAAATATCCCCCACACCATTACACCACCACCAGCAGCCTGAACCGTTGATACAAGGCAGGATGGATCCATGCTTTCATGTTGTTTATGCCAAATTCTGACCCTACCATTTGAATGTTGCAGCTGAAATCGAGACTCATCAGACCAGGCAACGATTTTCCAATCTTCTATTGTCCAATTTTGTTGAGCCTGTTCGAATTGTGGCCTCAATTTGCTGTTCTCAGCTGACAGGAGTGGCACCCGGTGTAGTCTTCGGCTGCTGTAGCCCATCTGCTTCAAGGTTCAATGTGTTGTGTGTTCAGAGATGGTATTCTGCATACCTTAGGTTGTAATGAGTGGTTATTTGAGTTACTGTTGCCTTTCTATCACCTCAAACCAATCTGCCCATTCTTCTCTGAACTCTAACATTAATAAGGCATTTTCGTCCACACAACTGCCGCTCATTGGATATTCTCTCTTTTTTGGACCATTCTCTGTAAAGCCTAGAGATGGTTGTGCGTGAAAATCCCAGTAGATCAGCAGTTATTAAAATACTCAGACCAGCCTGTCTGGCACCAACAACCATGCTACGTTCAAAGTCACTTAAATCCCCTTTCTTCCCCATTCTGAAGCTCTATTTGAACTTCAGCACATCTAGATGCCTAAATGCATTGAGTTGCTGCCATGTGTTTGGCTGATTAGTAATCAATTTGTGTTACCAAGCAATTGAACAGGTAAATAAAGTGGCCGGTGAGAGTATGTCAGAAGTCTGTGATAATGAGCCCTTGTAGTTTGCCAACTCAGTGTTTTCCAGGGTGTGGAATCCAAGCCCCAGCCTGCTTCTTCACCAGAGCCCCTGATAGTGGGAATGACCTTGCAGCAAGCTGGAACCAGGTCGCAGTCCCCAGGTACGCCCAGCTGAGAATGCAGAGACCCCTTAGGATGTGCATAGTACAACAAGAAAAGACTGAAGGGTAAACCAGGAGACAAGCCAAGGTCAGGGCGGGCAGCAGGTAAGCATATACAGTAGATGAAGCCAGGATTGGTACAGAGGTAGTTAGACAGGAGGATACACAAAGTATTAAGTGGACGGGAGCTCAGAGAACTGTGAAGTTGCTCAGGCAATGTGAGCTGGACTGAGCACATGTGTGTGTGTGTGTATATGTATGTATGTATGTATGTATATATATATATATATATATATATATATATATATAGAGGAAGTGATGGAAGGAAAGGAAATATAAACCTAGGCAGGTGACGCCCATAAGGGAGAGCAGAGGCCAACAACACATGCAAGGAATTAGAAGACTAGATGAAATACTGCAGCAAGGAAGTATGGAATTATACAGGCATTAAAACCGTAGGCTTAGGCCCCTTTCACACATGTATGACTTGTCCCACGATTTTGGACTGCAAAGTAGCATGACAAGTTGTTCCCCATGATTTCCAATGACAACCATTCATATTAGTATGACTTCAAGTCGTGCCTACTTCAAAGTAGTCCCTGCACTACTTTGGTCCAAATTTGATATGAGTTGCACAGGCATTCCCTGAAATTGCGGCAAAATCGCGGCCACGAATCGTGGTAAAATTGTGCGACTTTGAAGTCACAGTAATGTGAAAGGGGCCTTAGGCTGCATTCACACCTGAGTATTTCAAAGCTGCGTATTTTTACCGCGATTTTGCCGCATTTTTTAACCGCGATTTTGCCATGTTTTTGCTGCAATTTTGTTCAGGTCACCAATGTAAAAGGCAGAAAAACACTTGTAATCTGGCCCAGGAAGCTCGTGTTCTTTTTTGAGCTTAGGGTGTTTTTCAGGTGTTTTGCTTCAGGTGACAAAACGCTCAGATGTGAACAGGTTTGAATGGAGGAGAAGATTTGGATGCCGCACACCGGATGTAGTCAAAAAACTTCACTTTATTGAAAAAATGGGATCATCAAAATAACAAGACTGTCATGCAGAAAGTACAGATAAGCTTATCTGTACTTTCTGCATGACAGTCTTGTTATTTTGATGATCCCATTTTTTCAATAAAGTGAAGTTTTTTGACTACATCCGGTGTGCGGCATCCAAATCTTCTCCTCCATTCAAGCCTGCTTTGCCTAGCATTCAGCCAGCACCTGGAGCTCTTCCGCTCTGAAAATTCCACTCACACCTGGGTCAGTGTCAGCCTGAGCGGTGGAAACACTTTCTTTACTTGTCTGCATCTAAGGACAGATGTGAACAGGTGCCATTGAAATGAATGCGATTTTGCTTGTTGGGTGTTTTTCAGGCCTCTTTTTTGGCATCTTACAAGCGTATATCAGTGTGAATGCAGCCTAAATCATGACAGTAACTCCCCCCCCCTTTCCCGGGAGGCCTCCCCAGTTGTTTAGGGCCACGCTTGATGGAAAACTTTTGATGAAAACGTTTTACCAAACGAGGGGCAGAAACATCAGTAGAAGAAATCCAACACCACTCCATCATATCCCTTCCAGTCAATTAGAAATAAAAGTAAGTATTTGTCACCAGCGCTGGGATGTTATAAACAGATAAAGTAGCTGTATATCAATCCCTTTAAAAGGTAATTACACAACCACACTCTGAGTTATATAGCGCTGACCTGCTACCTATTACTGGTGTGCTTCTATAGATAAAAAGTGCAAATATGTATTTCACATAAAACCACAAAAACTACAAAAAAATATTTGAAAAAACTCTAAAAAGAGGGGGGTGCTCGCGAGCAGCGATCCAAGATGGCCACGCGGTAATCTCGCTCCTCACCCACCGGTCACATCGGCCGTTTTCCTGACAGCCCGTGGAGTCCTTTTTGCCCACCCTGTCTACCCTACACCTCCGCACCGTCTTCTGCACCGACGGGGAGAACAACCAGCGCTGCAAGCGCCACCAACACCACGCTAAACGGCCCGGAAGATGCGGCCTCTCCGCCAGTGGACTCTCCTGAAGCCCTGGCCTCGAGTTTGGAACTCCTCCCGCCCCTTCTAACAGGTGAGGCGGACCTCTTCTCAGATGTGGACAGCCAGGCAGGGGGTTCTTTGCCACCGCAGCCTCCCCCACTGAGAGATGCTGAGCTGCTGGGACGTTTTAAATCCATGCTGAAGACAGAGTTGTCTGCAGCCACCTCTAAGCTTTCCTCCCATCTCACAAAAGAGATCCGTGAGCTGGGGATAGGGATGAGCTTCGAGTTTGAGTCGAACCCATGTTCGACTCGAACATCGCCTGTTCGACCATTGGTGCTCGCCCAGGGTGGCTTTGTCCAATTATGGCTCAGGGGGTTTAGTACACGCCCCCCACACTAAAGGCGTGGCTGACTTGTGTAGTGTGTTGCGGTGGCGGAGAGATATAGATATGCCCTGTACACACGGTCTGACATTGATCGGACATTCTGACAACAAAATCCATGGATTTTTTCTGACGGATGTTGGCTCAATCTTGTTTTGCATACACACGGTCGCACAAAGTTGACGGAAATTCCGAACGCCAAGAACGCGGTGACGTACACCGCGTACGACGAGACTATAAAAGGGCAGTTCAGTACCAAGCGCCTCACACTTTGGGCTCCTTTTGCTAATCTTGTGTTAGTAAAAGTTTGGCGAGAGACGATTCGCGCTTTTTCAGACTCGTGGTTTTCAGATCGTATTTCTGCTGTTCAGTTTGTGCTTGTGGGTTTGTATCTGGTCTTCAGTGTGTGCAGCGAGTTCCCATTGATTTGTCATTGTGTTCTTGTCCGTTCGTTACTGATTTTCAGGTCACTCTTCACAGGCCTTGCTGTTCTTCAGTGCGTTCTGTTACTTCGTTCTGACCAGCCGACCGTTTTCTAGCCATGTTGCGTGTACGTACTCATCGTAGAGTTCATGCTGTGAGGGGGCTTGGTGTTGGGGTCCTTACTTTGACACAAGCCCAGTCCATGAACAGGGCGAGGAGGCGTTCATGGACCAAGAATTGGTTGCTCCAGCGTGACCAATTCTGTCACATGCCTTTGCTCCGTGAGATCCGTGAGAATAATCCTGACGATTTCAGAAACTTTCTCAGGATGACGGACCCCGTATTTCACCGTTTGTTGGCTTTGCTGACCCCTTATATCAGCAAGCAGGATACCTGCAAGAGGCAAGCCATCACTCCCCGAGCAGAGGCTAGTCGCCACCCTGCGGTACTTGGCGACGTGGAGAAGCATGCAGGACCTCAAGTTCTCGACAGGCATCTCCCCCCAGGCTCTGGGGATCATTATCCCGGAGACCTGTTCTGCCATCATCCAGGTCCTGCAGAAGGAGTATATTAAGGTAAGATTTTTATCCTTTAACATCACATTTTATTGTATTTAATGTTTGCTAATGTAATGTATTTCTTTCCTCATTCCCTAATTACCATGATTGTAATATGCTGTGAATGTCCTCTTTGTCCTCATGCATGCTGGATTTTATTTTATTTTTTATTTTTTTGTCCTTCATACATATTTGCCTTCACTTACCTCCCCAGCATGCTCTCCTGGGCCTATATCCACCTCGTCTAGTCACTTAACAATGTATTTTGTCAGCTCCATAGTAGTGCTTTACCCTAAATACCCCCTAAAATGTGTAAAATTGTGATGTGTGCTTTAAATTCTGGCAGAGTGCCAGAGGCTTTTTTTTGGGGGTCCCAAACTAATTTGGAACCCTCCCCCCCCCCCCAACTGCTAACTCCGATACCAATCCTCTATCTGCTGACTTTGCCAAACCCATACACACTATACCCACCTCTTTTGTGGTCAGATTTCTGGATGAATTCGTCAAAGCATGTAGTGCAAGGGCCTGCCTGAATACTTTCAAATGGTACTGTTAAAAGTTTTTGTATCCTATTATTATCTTGATAGGTAATATCAGAATGTAAAAATGTGCTTCAATTTGTACAGTGTGTATTTATATCTTTGTATTATGACACTTCTTACCTGTCCAGTGGGCTGCCAATAGTGTAAAGTAAGGAGGGGCTGGCCCCACATTATTTAGGCATTCATCTCTCAATGAAGTGGAGAGGGTTACCTGTCCAAAACATCTCCCACCCCTAAAATTTTTAAATGGCCCATGAGAGAGTGGGGGGGGAACTGATAGGTGGACCTTATACCTTTGTCTTTAAATACTCCCTAAAATAAATGTTATACTGATGTTGGCCAGGAATGTTTGTGTCTAATCTGCTTTCAATGTTTATGTGCAAAATTATTAATCTATTTTTTTTGTTTGGCTCCACAGTTTCCTTCCAACCCACAGGAATGGCAGACTGTGGCATCCCACTTTGCCCAGCGGTGGGACTTTCCTAACTGCTTTCGGGGCAATTGATGGGAAACACGTCCACATCGTCCCACCACCCAACTCGGGGTCATACTATTACAACTACAAGGGGTTCAATAGTATTGTGATGTTGGCAGTGGTGTCAGCTACTTACGAGTTCCTGTATGTGGACGTGGGGAAGAATGGCCGGATGTCAGATGATGGAGTTATCGCCCACACTGAGTTCTACAGGCGTCTCCAGAATGGCAGCTTGGGCTTGCCACCTCCAGAAGACAATGCGGAAGGACTCCCATTTGTCTTTGTTGCGGATGAAGCATTTGTACTGGGGGACCATCTTATGCGGCCATTCCCTATGAGGACCCTCACCCCAGACCAGAGGGTTTTTAATTACCGGCTGGCCAGAGCCAGAAGAGTGGTGGAGAACACGTTTGGAATAATGGCCAGCCGGTTCCACCTATTTCTTACACCCATACACATGGCAGAATATACATAACTCAATAACATCATCCTGGCTTGCTGTGTTCTCCACAACTTTTTATGGACAAATTCTGTGAACTATGCTGGCTCAGTTGGGCCTGAAGCCGGAATTAATATGAATGAACTAAACCTGACAGCGCTTATAGCTGGCCGTCCTGGCTTGCCCCCCCAGAGTGCCCGTGAGGTCCGTCTAAGATACATGGAATACTTTGCGGGTAGGGGAGCCATCGATATGCCAGACAATGTCTGAGATATTTTTTAAATAAAAATATCATTTAAACTGAACAAATATTTGCTTAGATTTACTGCTTGTCTTTCTTTTAGCTGACCATGACTGAAATTTGGGGAATCCTGAAAATGATGTGATTGTGTAAAATTATAAAGCACTGTTGGGTGTTATTTACTAAAGGAAAATACACTTTGCACTACAAGTGCACTTGGGACTGCACTGAAACTGCACTTGTAGTGCAAAGTGGATTTGCCTTTAGTAAATAACCCCCATTGTCACTGAAAACACAAACTTTACTACAAAAAAATGCTTTTGAGCATTGAAAGAAGAAGCCACACATTGTTGATTCTCAATCTTTTTAATCAAAGCACAATCAAATGCGCATTTATAAAAGGTTTTTAGAACAAACCAACATGTTTGTTGTATAACAATTTTTTAGGTCACATTAAAAAGTAGAAATTGCCTTTTAAGGTAAAACAGGCATGTTTAAAACCAAAAAGAAATACACAACTCTGGAACTTACAAAGTTCAACTTTTATAGAAAGTGAAGGCAATATCAGCTATGAGCATTTATAAACTGTGTGTGATATTGCATTCAGCAGATGGGGTGAAGTCACCCCTGGAAAAGCCAAATTTTGAAGATGCACACAAATTGCTGAATATCAACATGTGCTAGCTGCCATCATGGGGGATCAATGGACGTGTTTTGTGGGTGCAACCCCTTCCTCTCAGCTACTTTATTATGGAAACGCGTACATTGATTTCCTGTGATTTCCTGTGATGGCAGATAGCACATGTTGACACACTGTGTGCATCTTCAAAATTTGGCTTTTCTATAATATGTCATAATATTTTTAAAAAATTGTCAGAAAAACAAAAACACAAAGCACAAATAAGTTAGGGATTTATTTCTAGGGCTTTAAAATTCTCCCTAAAACATCAATGATGTTCTTCATTTTGTTTTGAACATCATTGATGTTTTGCTTGATGTTTTCCAAGTCCCTATTACACCCCATGATCTCCCCGATCAGGATCTGGGCACGTTCACTGGTGAAATGACCTTCTTTCACAACATCACGATCACCTAAAAATATATAAAAAACAAAAACACCATGTATTATAAATATGCCGGCATCCATTTCCACAACCTCTCCCTCCTCCTCCTCTGCTTGGGTTTGGGGGATTTCCACTTCTTTATGAGGTGGGGGGTCTGTTGTCTCCTCTGATGAGGGTGTCCTCCGAGTCTTTTCTCTCCTATGTAAAAAAAAAAGGTATACTTAGCACAGATATTCGAGGCCAGAAATAGGAATATGAATTATTGCATGGAAGTGGGGTACAATTACCTGTTTTGTACAAGCTTCACAGATGGAGACACCCCTATAGTATACACTGGAGCACCTGTGTGGGCCCCCTAATAAAAAGGGTGTTCTTGTGTCCCACACTAGTGCTCCAGCGTCCAGATGTGTAAACAGCTGCTGAGTGTCCTCTCCTTACACAGAATCTAGTTTGCATTTCATTCTAGTTACTAACCCATCTAGACAACAAAATTATTTTAAGAGAAGTAGTAGGCCAGAAAAAATGTATTGAAATGCATCTGGACAAAACATGGTGTCTTATTGGCCGAACGAACAATGTTTCCTACGAACGAATAATGTGCCCATGAACATGAAAGTTGCCATTTTAAACTGTACTACATTAAAGAAGAGCACATGGAGCAGCACGAACGTTCTAAAAATAACGAATAGGAACACAGGACAACTACTTACTTTTTTGCAGCACTCTCCTGATCCTTCTATACTGATCGTGCTCCCTGATTTTGAGGTCCAACCACCACTTCCTGAGTTGATCCTTGGATCGACGTACCCCAAAATTACGGTGCAGACTCTTTACAACTTTCGCCATGATCTTGGCCTTTCTGACATTGGGGTTGGGGTAAGGTCCATACTTCCCGTCATAGTCGGCCCTCTTCAAAATGTTGACCATCTCCATCATCTCCACAAAGGACATATTTGATGCCTTAAATCTCCTCTGGGATCGTGACGTTTTTGGCTCCGGCCTCTCCTCCTCCTCATTGCTGTAATTAGCACGCACCTGCTCTGTCTCCGCCATGTGCTCTTCCCCACTGCGCCTAACGAGAAGGGACGGGGAATAGACTAGAAAGAACGTCAGGGGCGGACGGAGTTTCAAGCATGCGCAGTGTATATAAAGCGTAACACGCGTGCGTCGTACGTACGATCTGTGAGCGGAGGAAGGAGTATAGCAAGCGCCGATCGTGATAACGAAGGTAACATTTAAAGTTGGGCCTATACTGCTTAGAGATTGAGGCCTATATTGGGACAAGATTAGGAGACTTTAGCCTGACAGGGTTTGTCTTGTGTTGTGCCTTGCAGAGAAAATGGATATATTGAATGATCAGGACTTTATCCCCATATTCATTGATATGTTCAGGGAGCTGCCCTGTCTGTGGCAGGTAAACCACACACATTATAAGAATCAAACAAAGAGGAAGGCAGAGCTGGATAAAATGCTGGAATTTGTGAAGCCGGTGATCCCCACAGCAGACATCACCTATTTGAAGGCCCTAATTGGTGGCATGAGGAGCACTTATCTAAGGGAGTGCAAGAAGGTCCAGGATTCCCAGAGATCAGGCTGCAGATGACATTTATGTCCCCAGGCTGTGGTACTATGACAGAATGCATTTTCTGGCAGGTCAGACTGAACCCAGGCCAGCACTCTCCACTCTTCCTTCCACGCTTCCATCCCCCCCAGCTGAGGTTTCAGACGCCCAACCTGGGCTTTCCAGGCAGCAACATGTGGAGGAGCCCAGCTTGAGTCAGGTATAGCATTCTTCAAAATATTTTCTGTTGGTCAAATTAATGATGTTAAATCTAGGTTAGTTTGGATTCCTTATTTCTGATTGTGATTGATGAACCAAAAACTAAAACGATGTCCCTTTTTCATACACAGGAAAGTCTCAGCCAGGAGGTGGCCGGGCCCAGTAGCCTGCCCGATACCCAGGTCCCTCCCCTCCGCCTTCAACCAAAAAGTGTCAGGAAGAGGAGTAACATGAAGAAGGCAGCAATTGGCCTATTTTGGAAGGCTACTGCGGCCCTCAGAACCCCCCACAGTGTTCAAGATGACTTTGCATACATAACAGCCTGCAAAATGCTGGAAATGGAGGAGGGCCAACGCCCCTCTATGTGAGGATATCATCTTCCAAGCACTAAATAAGGGGTTGAGGGGCAAACTCACAAGCCAAAACCACGTTTGTGATCTCTACCATGGTCCTCCTCCTCCAGGTCCTCCTCCCCCTCCTGCCACATCTCCAACACCAGAGCCACAGCCTGGAAGGAAGCGTCTAAGGAAGACCAGAGAGTGATGACCTGGGTTCAGTCTGGTCTGGCAAAAGATGCAGGCTCTTGTATGACCACAGCCTGGGGACATGTATGTCATCTGCTGCTGTTCATGATCTCTTGGACTTCTGGACCAAATTGTACTCCCTTATATATGGACTCGTCAGGCCACCAATTTTGCAGTAAAATAGTGAATGTGTGCCCTGGGGGCCAAAGGCTTCGCCAATTTCTGCAGTTTATCCAGCGTTGCCTCTCTCTTTGTTTGGTTATGACCCCTTAATAAAGGTATTTTTATTTCTTTTATACTCGCCTATGTGTGTTTTCCTTCAAAAAGGACAGTTTGTTTGTGAGGAGGCAGGTACATTTCAAAAATACAATGTGAAATTAACAAGAGACACCAAACAATCTCCTTGAGATTAAATAATACAAGATAATAATCGTGTTGTGGTAACTTGACAGACAAAACACATCCAAAACTATTCTGGAGTAAAAAAAAATAAAAAAATAACACGAGATCAGGATTTAAAAAAAAAAAAAAAAAAACAACTTAATCTAAAAACATCAAAAAAAAATTTTTTTTTCGGTAGATGTGACAAATAAAAATATTATATTCATGAAATCACGATAAATAATAAAGAAAGAAGTTTGTGAGAACTCTATGTGAATATGAGCAGCAAAACAACTTCATTCTTCTAGCATTATAAAGAAGAAGAGAGTGCGCTACATTAAACTTTTTAAAATATTGCAGCATGACGAAAGTGCTATATCCATTACGAACGCTAATTTTACCAGACCGAGCAGTTCTGTCTCTGAATTTATTCTGAGCATGCGTGGCACTTTGTGCGTCGGAATTGTCCACACACGGTCGGAATTGACGCAAACGGATTTTGTTGTCGGAAAATTTTATAGCCTGCTCTCAAACTTTGTGTGTTGCAAATTCCGATGGAAAAAGTCTGATGGAGCCCACACACGGTCGGAATTTCTGACAACAAGCTCCAATCGCACATTTTCCGTCAGAAAATCCGACCGTGTGTACAGGGCAATAGACAGAGAGACAGTGCCATTTGATTTTAGTTAGAAATTTGAAGTTGGATAGAGCAGGCAGGTCGAGTCAGTTAGCTGCACTTACAGTGTATTGTGTATATATATATATATATATATGCATCCCAGGTGTTGTATATATATACACTGTATTCAGTTTAGCTAGATCCGTTCCTGTTATTCTCTTCCTAATATACTGACAGGCAGGCAGGTGTTTTTACAGTATTTACAGTTTGTGTACTGTGTACCCTGCACAGTTGCACCTACAGTATAGCTACCTGAAGACAAGTGCGTGTGTTCTTCTGATCCTATTAATAGCACAGGCAGGCTCTTGAAGTATTTACAGTTAGTGTACTGTGTACCCTGCACAGTTGCACCTATAGCTACCTGAAGACAAGTGCTTGTGTGCTTCTTCTGATCCTATTAATAGCACAGGCAGGCTCTTGAAGTATTTACAGTTAGTGTACTGTGTACCCCAGGGGCGGACTGATAACTTATGGGGCCCCCGGGCAATAGGAGATTATGGGGCCCCCGGGCAATAGGAGATTATGGGGCCCCCAGGCAATCAGAGATTATGGGGCCACACAGTATACACACACACAGTATACAATCACACAGTATACACATACATGTACACACAGTATACACAGACAGATGTAAAAAAAACACAGATTTATACATACTGTCCCTGGTTTTACTGAGGCTGGCAACACTGATGGGGCCCCCTAGTGGCCCAGGGCCCTCGGGCAGTGCCCGAGTGGCTCAATGGTCAGTCCGCCCCTGGTGTACCCTGCACAGTTGCACCTACTGTATAGCTACCTGAAGACAAGTGCTTGTGTTCTTCTTCTGATCCTATTAATAGCACAGGTAGGCTCTTGAAGTATTTACAGTTAGTGTACTGTGTACCCTGCACAGTTGCACCTATAGCTACCTGAAGACAAGTGCTTGTGTGCTTCTTCTGATCTTATTAATAGCACAGGCAGGCTCTTGAAGTATTTACAGTTAGTGTACTGTGTACCTTGCACAGTTGCACCTACAGTATAGCTATCTGAAGACAAGTGCTTGTGTTCTTCTTCTGATCCTATTAATAGCACAGGCAGGCTCTTGAAGTATTTACAGTTAGTGTACTGTGTACCCTGCACAGCTGCACCTATAGCTACCTGAAGACAAGATCTTCTGATCCTATTAATAACACAGGCAGGCATTCTGCTAGCTGCCGTATAATCAGTTTATACACTGGGGACGGAAAGTATTCAGACCCCCTTACATTTTTCACTCTTTGTTATATTGCAGCCATTTGCTAAAATCATTTAACCACTTGCCGACCGCCTCACGCCTATATACGTGAGCAGAATGGCACAGGCTGGCAAAATCATGTACCTGGTACGTGATTGCCTTCCCGCGGGTGGGGGGTCCGATCGGACCCCCCCCCCGGTGCCAGCGGCGGTCGGCATTTGTCTGGCAGCGATCAGAGATGAGGGGGAGGCCATCCGATCATGGCCCCCCCCTCGCAATCGCTCCCAGCCAATGAGAAACATCCCCTGCCTCTGTATAGTACACAGAGGCAGAGGATGTGATGTCATCTCTCCTCGGCTCGGCAGTTTCCGTTCCGGCGCCGAGGAGAGAAGACATCTGAGTAAGTGTAAAACACACTACACACACAGTAGAACATGCCAGGCACACTAAACACAATTGTGTCCCACTTGTTGGTGATTCTTCACAAAAAATTAAAATTTTATATCTTTATGTTTGAAGCCTGAAATGTGGCAAAAGATTGAAAAGTTCAAGGGGGCCGAATACTTTCGCAAGCCACTGTAAAAGCAATCCTAGTGGCTAATTAGCCTCTAGACTGCTTTTGCAAGCAGTGGGAGGGAATGCCCCCCCCCCCCCCCCCACCGTCTTCCGTGTTTTTCTCTGGCTCTCCTGTCTCAACAGGGAACCTGAGAATGCAGCCGGTGATTCAGCCAGCTGACCATAGAGCTGATCAGAGACCAGAGTGGCTCCAAACATCTCTATGGCCTAAGAAACCGGAAGCTACGAGCATTTTATGACTTAGATTTCGCCGGATGTAAACAGCGCCATTGGGAAATTGGGGAAGCATTTTATCACACCGATCTTGGTGTGGTCAGATGCTTTGAGGGCAGAGGAGATATCTAGGGTCTAACAGACCCCAATTTTTTTCAAAAAAGAGTACCTGTCACTACCTATTGCTATCATAGGGGATATTTACATTCCCTGAGATAACAATAAAAATGATTTAAAAAAAAAAAATGAAAGGAACAGTTTAAAAATAAGATAAAAAAGCAAAAAAATAATAAAGAAAAAAAAAAAAAAAAAAAAAAAAGCACCCCTGTCCCCCCTGCTCTCGCGCTAAGGCGAACGCAAGCGTCGGTCTGGCGTCGAATGTAAACAGCAATTGCACCATGCATGTGAGGTATCACCGCGAAGGTCAGATTGAGGGCAGTAATTTTAGCAGTAGACCTCCTCTGTAAATCTAAAGTGGTAACCTGTAAAGGCTTTAAAAGGCTTTTAAAAATGTATTAATTTTGTTGCCACTGCACGTTTGTGTGCAATTTTAAAGCATGTCATGTTTGGTATCCATGTACTCGGCCTAAGATCATCTTTTTTATTTCATCAAACATTTGGGCAATATAGTGTGTTTTAGTGCATTAAAATTTAAAAAAGTGTGTTTTTTCCCCATAAAATGCGTTTGAAAAATCGCTGCGCAAATACTGTGTGAAAAAAAAAGAAACACCCACCATTTTAATCTGTAGGGCATTTCCGATGGAAAATGTCCGATCGGAGCGTGTTGTCGGAAATTCCGACCGTGTGTGGGCTCCATCGGACATTTTCAATCGGATTTTCCGACACACAAAGTTGGAGAGCAGGAGATAAAATTTTCCGACAACAAAATCCGATCGCGTCAATTCCGGCCGTGTGTGGCCTGTTCCGACGCACAAAGTGCCACGCATGCTCAGAAGAAATTCCAAGACGGAACAGCTCGTTCTGGTAAACTTAGCGTTCGCAATGGATACAACACTTTCGTCACGCTGCAATGTTAAAAATGGTTTAATACAGCGCACTCTCTTCTTCTTTATAATGTGACAAGAATTAGGTAGTTTTGCTGCTAATATTCACACACACTTCTCACAAAGTTTTATTTTTGTTTTTTTATTGGGATTCCCTCAATATATTGTTATTAGTTGTCACATCTGACAGAATTTTTTTTTATTTTTTTTTTTTTTTTTGTGGATTTTAAGCCTTTTTTTTTTTTTTTTAATGTTTGAATTTTTTCAAAGGCTGATCTTTGTTCAATGTTATTTTTAGTTTTACTCCAGAATATTTTTGTGTGTGTTTTGTGTGTCAAGTTACCCCAACACCATTGATATCTTTTATTATTTAATCTCAAGGAGATTGTTTGGTGTTGAGGTCCCTTGTACATTTCACATTAAATATTTGAAATGTACCTGAATCCTCACAAAAAAACTGTCATTTTTGAAGTAAAACCCATAGGAGAGTATAATTCAAAACAAAAATCCTTTATTAAGGGCTCAGAACCAAACAAAGAGGAAGGCAACACTGGATCAACAGGAGAAATTAGCGAAGCCTGGGACCCCCACGGCAGACATCAATTCTTGAACATCAAAATTGGTGGCCTGAGGAGTCCATATGTAAGAGAGGGCAGTCTGGTCCAGAATTGGCAGAGATCCGGATAGCAGTAGATGACATCTGTGTCCCCAGGCTGTGGTACCACAAGAGGCTGCATTTTTTGGCCAACCAGACTGGATCCAGGGTCCTCACTTTCTGGTCTTCCTTTCACGCTTCCTTCCCGGCTGTGGCTGTGCAGTTGGAGATGTGGCAGGAGGAGGAGTAGGACCTGGAGGAGGACTGGGAGGACCTGGAGGAGAGGGAGGAGGAGGACCTGCAGGAGGAGGAGGACGACCATTGCAAAGGTGTGTCTGAGCTGTAATTTGGCCCCTCATACCTTTGTTAAGAGCCTCCGATATGAGTGACTCACACATGACTTGTTGGCCCTCCTCCATCCTCTGCATTATATATGCAATGACGGCAGCAATGTCCTCCTCCACGGTCTGTCGTGCTCCCTCTGTAGCCCTCCAAAAGAATCCTATAGCAGCCTCCTCTAGGGCACTCCTCCTACTGCCACTTTCTCTTTTCAGGGGGGTGGAGGGACCGGCAAATCAGCCAGCCGGCTCGGCCCGGCCACCTCCTGGCTGAGACTTCCCTGTGTATGAAAAAGGGACATGGTTTTAGTTGTTGCTTCATCAATCACAATCCTAAATTAGTACTCCCAACTAACATCTAGTTAACATCATTGATTGGACAAGCAGAAATATTTAGAGGAATGCTATACCTGGCTCAATCTGGGCTCCTCCACATGTGGCCTGGAAGGCCTAGGTTGGGCGTCAGAAGCCTCAGCCGGGGGGGAAGGAAGCGTGGAAGGAAGACTGGAGAGGGATGGCCTGGGTTCAGTCTGGCCTGCCAGAAAATGCAGCCTGTCGTAGTACAACATCCTGGGGACATAGATGTCATCTGCTGCTCCGGATCTCTGTGAATCCAGGACTTTCTTGCGCTCCCTTAGATATGTACTCCTCAGGCCACCAATTAATATCTTTAAATAGGTGATGTCTGCTGTCGGGATCACCTGCTTCACAATTTCACACAATTGCTCCAGTGCTGCCTTCCTCTTTGTTTGGTTCTTGAAATGGGGGTGGTTAATCTCCCACAGACAGGGCAACTCCCTTAAGATATCTATGAATACTGACATGAAGTCATTGTCTTTCACTAAGATATCCATGTTCACTGCAAGACACAACACAAGACAAAGCCTAATGTCAGACAAAACTCTCCTAATCTTGTTACAATATAGGCCTCAATGTAGAAGCAGTATAGGCACAAGTTTGTCTCTTACCTTCGTTCTTACGATCGGCGCGTCCAATGCTCCTTCCTCCGCTCACAGATCATACGTAATACGCACGCGTGTTACGCTTTATACACACTGCGCATGCGTGTAACTCCGCCCGCCCCTGACGTTCTTTCTAATCTATTCCCCGCCCCTTTTCGTTCAGCGCAGTGGGTAAAGAGCACATGGCGGAGTCAGAGCAGGTGCGTGCTAATTATAGCAACGAGGAGGAAAAGGAGGAAAGCCCGGATCCGGACACGTCCCGATCCAGAAGGAGACGTTTTAAGGCCACAAATATGTCCTTTGGGGAGATGTTGGAGATGGTCGACATCATGAAGAAGTCCGACTATGACGGAAAGTATGGGCCTTACCCCAACCCCAATATACGAAAGGCCAAGATCATGGCGAAAGTGATCAAAAGTCTGCACAGGAATTTCGGGGTACGACGATTGAAAGATCAGCTCAGGAAGCGGTGGTCGGACCTGAAATTGAGAGAGCCAGAGCAGTACCGAAAGATCCGGAGAGTGCTGCAAAAAAGTAAGTAGTTGTGCTGTGTTCCTATTCTTTCTGTCTTTATTGCGTTCGTGCTGCTCCATATGCTTTTATTAATTGTAACGTTTTAAAGGGCAACTTTAATGTTCATGGGCCCATTATTCGTTCGTATCAAACATTTTTCTTTCGGCCTCTAAAACACCATTGTTTAGGCCATATGCATTTTCACACATTTTTTTTGGGCCTACTTGGATGCCAAATAGTTGTTTGTGTAGATGGGTTTGTTACTAGAATGAAATGCCAACTAGATTGTGTGTAAGGAGAGGACACTGAGCAGCTGTTTTCACATCTGGACACTGGAGCACTAGTGTGGAACACCAGAACAACATTTTTATTAGGGGGCCACACAGGTGATCCAGTGTAGACTTCCAGTCTCCATCTGTGAAGCTTGTACTAAACAGGTAAAGTATTGCAGCTTGACAAAGGGCAATAAAAAAAAAGACATCTTGGAACTCGGCTAAAATTGACAATTGTACCCCACTTCCAAGCAATGTTTCCTATTTCTAGTTCTGCCATCAAATATCTGTGTGCTAATTATACCATTTTTGTTTTACATAGGGGAGAAAAGACTCGGAGGACACCCCTCATCCGAGGAGACCAGAGACCCCCCACCTCTGGAAGAAGGTGAAATACCACCAACCCAAGCTGAGCAGGAGGAAGAAGAAGATGTGGTGGAGATTGGCACCACAACAGGTGAGTGTCTGCGACCACAGGCTCAGGTAAAAGAGATGGATGGTGGCAGATTTTTGATACCTGTTTTTGCTTTGTTTCTCTGTTTTTAGGTGATCGTGATCCAGAAGGTTTCACATCAGAAAGTGCCCAGATCCTGATCGGGGAGATCATGGGGTGTAATGTAGAACTGCAAAACATACAGCAAAATATCAATGATGTTATAAAAAAAAATAATAACATCATTGATGTTTTGGGGCGAATTTAAAACCCCACAAAATCACTTTTTGTATTGTGGTCAAATCTTTTAAAACTTTTTGCAATGTTTTGAAAAGCCAAATTTGGAGGATGCACACAGTGTGTCAACATGTGCTATCTGCCATCACGGGAGATCAATGGACGCGTTTTGGGGGTGCAACCCCTTCCTCAATTATAAAGTAGCATTGAGGAAGGGCTTGCTCCCCCAAAACACGTCCCTTGATCCCCCCTGATGGCAGATAGCACATGTTGACATTCGTAAATTGGTGTGCATCTTCCAAATTCGGCTTTTCCTGGGGTGATTTCCCCCCATCTGAACGCTATATCAAACCCAGTTCCTAAATACTGATGTCTGATATAGCCTTCAGGTTTTACCATATGTGAACTTTGTAAGTTCAAGTTTTTTGGCTTTCTTGTTGGTTTTACACAGGCCTGTTTTATCTGAAATGGACATTTCGATTTTTGATAATGCTACTGCAAAAATTGTTATACAACAAACATGTTGGTTTGTTTTAAAAACCTTTGGTAAATGCACATGTGATTGTGCAGGTATAAAAAAGTTGCTTACTCAAGAATGTGTGGATTATTGTCTCAACACTACAATACAACACTTTTGGGGTGATGTAATTGCTGTTTTCAGCAAAAATGGGGGTTATTTCCTAAGGGCAAATCCTCTTTGCACTACAAGTGCAGTTTCAGTGCAGTTGCAAGGGCACTTGTAGTGAAATGTGTTTTTGCATTTAGGAAATAACAGCCAACAGTGCTTTGTATAAGGTTACACAATCACAACATTTTCTGGACTCAACACATTTCTGTCAGGGTCAGCTAAAACAAACACAAGCAGTAAATGTCCACCAAGAATTTCTTTTTTTTTTTATTATAAAAAGGCTTCACAGATTGTCTGGCATATTGATAGCCCCCCTACCCGCAAAGAACTCCAGGTAGCGTAACCGGACATCACGGGCACTCAGGGAGGGCAAGCCAGGACGGCCACTTTCAAGCGCCGTCAGTGTGGTTTGATGTAGGATTCCGGCCTCAGGCCCAACTGAGCCAGCATAGTTGGCTGAATGTTTCCTTAAAAAGTTATGGAGAACACAGCACGCCAGTATAATATGGTTCAGTTTATACTCCGCCATATGGATGGGTGTCAGAAATAGTCGGAACCGGCTGGCCAGGATTCCAAATGTGTTCTCCACCACTCTTTGGGCTCTGGCCAGCCAGTAATTAAAAACCCTCTGTTCCGGGGTGAGGGTCCTCATTGGGAATGGCTGCATCAGGTGGTCCCCCAGCGCAAACGCTTCATCAGCAACTAACACAAATGGGAGTCCTTCAACATTGTCCTCTGGAGCTGGCAAGTCCAAGCTGCCATTCTGGAGGCGCCTGTAGAACTCCGTCTGGGCGATGACTCCACCATCGGACATCCGGCCATTCTTCCCCACGTCCACATACAAGAAGTCGTAATTAGCCGTCACCACCGCCAACATCACTATACTATTAAACCCCTTGTAATTATAATAGTACGACCCCGAGTTGGGTGGTGGGACGATGTGGACGTGTTTCCCATCAATTGCCCCTCCGCAGTTAGGAAAGTCCCACCGCTGGGCAAAGTGGGAAGCCACAGTCTGCCATTCCTGTGGCGTGGAAGGAAACTGTTGAGGAAAAAACAATAAACATTACTATTTTTACTCTGAAACATGGCAAGCAGATTATACACAAACATTATGGGGAAACCTCCAGATAGCATTTACTAAGGGGAATTTAACAACGCCAAAGTATAAGGTACACCTATCATATTCCCCCTCCCCCCCTCTCATGGGCCTTTTCTAACATTATAGGGGGTGTGTGTAAATCTTGGACAGGTAACCGTCTTCACTTCATTGAGAGATGAATGCCTAAATAATGGGTATTACTTTGAACAGACCCTCCTTAGTTACACTGTTGGCAGACCACTGGACAGGTAAGAAATGTCATAATACAAAGATATAAATACACATTGTACACATTTGAGGACATTTGGACATTCTGCTATTAACTATCAAGATAATAATAGGATCCAAAAACTTTAAACAGTACCATTGGAAAGTATACAGGCAGGCCCTTGCACTACATGCTTTGGGGAATTCATCCATAAATCAGAGCACAAAAGAGATGAGTATAGCGTGTATGGGTTTGGCAAAGTCAGCAGATAGATGATTGAGGATAGATAGAGAATTGGGATCAGCTGACTTAGCAGTTGGGGGAGGGAGGGTTACAAAAAATGATTTGGGGACACCACAAAAAAAAGCCTCTGCCACTCTGCCTGAATTTAAATAAAAAAAAACATTTCCAAACATTTTAGGGGGCGTTTGGGGTAAAGCACTACTATGGAGCTGATAAAATACATTGTTAAGTGACTACATGAGGTGAATATAGGGCAGGAGACACCATGCTGGGGAGGTTAGTGAAGGGCAAATATGTATGAAGGACCTAAAATAATAATTACATAAAAATCCAGCATGCATGAGGACAAAGGGGACATTCACAGCATATTACAATCATGGTAATTAGGGAATGAGGAAAGAAATACAATATATTAGCAAACATTCAATACAATAAAATGTGATATTAAAGGATAAAAATCTTACCTTCATATACTCCTTCTGCAGGACCTGGATGATGGCAGAACAGGTCTCTGGGATAATGATCCCCAGAGCCTGGGAGGAGATGCCTGTCGAGAACTTCAAGTCCTGCAGACTTCTCCCTGTGGCCAAATACCACAGATTGGCGACGAGCCTCTGCTCCGGAGTGATGGCTTGCCTCATGCAGGTATCCTGCCTGCTGATATAGGGGGTCAGCGAAGCCAACAAACGGTGAAACACGGGGTCCGTCATCCTGAGAAAGTTCCTGAAATCATCAGGATTATTCTCACGGATCTCACGGAGCAAAGGCATATGAGAGAACTGGTCACGCTGAAGCAACCAATTCTTGGTCCATGAACTCCTCCCCACCCTGTTCATGGACTGGACTTGTGTCAAGGTCAGGACCCCAACACCAAGCCCCCGCACAGCACGAACTCTACGAGGAGTACGCATACGAAATATGGCTAGAAAACGGTCGGCTGCTCAGAACGAAGTAACAGAACGCACTGAAGAACAGCAAGGCCTGTGAAGAGCGACCTGAAAAACAGTAACGAATGAACAAGAATACAATGACTACCTAAAGTCACGCGGAACTTGCTGCACACACTGAAGAGCAGATACAAACCCACAAGCACAAACTGAACTGCAGAAAACGATCTGAAAGCCACGAGTCTGAAAAAGCGCGAATCGTCTCTCACCAAACTTTTACTAACACGAGATTAGCAAAAGGAGCCCAAAGGGTGCCGCGCTTGGTTCTGAACCGGCCTTTTCTAGTCTCGTCGTACGTGGTGTACGTGACCGCGTGGTTGGCGATCGGAAATTCTGACAACTTTGTGCGACCGTGTGTAGACAAAAAAAGTTTGAGCCAACATGCGTCGGAAAAAATCCTAGGATTTTGTTGTTGGAATGTCCGAACAAAGTCCGACCGTGTGTACGCCCTATAAATGTTGTGCATAAAATGCCAAGACAGTTCAAAACCCCCCCAAATGACCCCATTTTGGAAAGTAGACACCCCAAGTTATTTGCTGAGAGGCATGTCGAGTCCATGGAATATTTTATATTGTGACACAAGTTGCAGGAAAGAGACAAATTTTTTTTATTTTTTTATTTTTTTGCACAAAGTTGTCACTAAATGATATATTGCTCAAACATGCCATGGGGATATGTGAAATTACACCCCAAAATAAATTCTGTTGCTTCTCCTGAGTATGGGGATACCACATGTGTGGGACTTTTTGGGAGCCTAGCCGCGCACGGGACCCCAAAAACCAAGCACCACCTTCAGGCTTTCTAAGGGCGTAAATTTTTGATTTCACTCTTCACTGCCTATTACAGTTTCGGAGGCCATGGAATGCCCAGGTGGCACAACCCCCCCCCCCCCCACAAGACCCCATTTAGGAAAGTAGACACCCCAAGCTATTTGCTGAGAGGTATAGTGAGTATTTTTCAGACCTCACTTTTTGTCACAAAGTTTTGAAAATTGAAAACAGAAAAAAAAAAATTTTTTTTTCTGGTCTTTCTTCATTTTCAAAAAAAAATTGGAGCTGCAAAATACTCACCATGCCTCTCAGCAAATAGCTTGGGGTGTCTACTTTCCAAAATGGGGTCATTTGGGGGGGTTTGTGGCATCTTGGCATTTTATGGCCTTCAAAACTGTGATAGGCAGTGAGGAGTGAAATCAAAAATTTATGCCCTTAGAAATCCTAAAGGCGGTGCTTGGTTTTCGGGGCCCCGTACGCGGCTAGGCTCCCAAAAAGTCCCACACATGTGGTATCCCCGTACTCAGGGGAAGCAGCTGAATGTATTTTGGGGCGCAATTCCACATATGCCCATGGCCTCTCAGCAATTTCCTTGTGGTGTCTACTTTCCAAAATGGGGTCATTTGGGGGGGGGGTTTTGTACTGCCCTGCCATTTTAGCACCTCAAGAAATGACATAGGCAGTCATAAACTAAAAGCTGTGTAAATTCCAGAAAATGTACCCTAGTTTGTAGACGCTATAACTTTTGCGCAAACCAATAAATATACGCTTATTGACATTTTTTTTACCAAAGACATGTGGCCAAATACATTTTGGCCTAAATGTATGACTAAAATTGAGTTTATTGGATTTTTTTTATAACAAAATGTAGAAAATATCATTTTTTTTCAAAATTTTCGGTATTTTTCCGTTTATAGCGCAAAAAATAAAAACGGCAGAGGTGATCAAATACCATCAAAAGAAAGCTCTATTTGTGGGAAGAAAAGGACGCAAATTTCGTTTGGGTACAGCATTGCATGACCGCGCAATTAGCAGTTAAAGCGACGCAGTGCCGAATTGTAAAAAGTGCTCTGGTCAGGAAGGGGGTAAAACCTTCCGGGGCTGAAGTGCTTAAGTTACGTTTTTTCCTCATTAATGTACACACAGCACCCCATATTGACAGAAAAACACAGAATTGTTGACATTTTTGCAGATTTATTAAAAAAGAAAAACTAAAATATCACATAGTCCTAAGTAGGGATGAGCTTCGTGTTCGAGTCGAACCCATGTTCGACTCGAACCTCGTCTGTTCGCCGAATTCCGAACGTTATGGGCCGTTCGCGCCAAATTCGTGTGGCGCGTCACGGCCCATAATTCACTGCGGCATCGCAGTGCATTGCTGGCTGATGATTGGCCAAGCATGCACTATGACCCGCATGCTTGGCCAATCACAGCGCCGTCTGAACAGAGAGCCGTAATTGGCAAAAGCCAAGGAGGCTTTGGCCAATTATGGCTCAGGGGATTTAGTACACGCCCCACACTATATAAGGCCGCCTGCACGGCGGCCCTGTGTAGTGTGTGTTCCGGCGTTCATAGATAGAGAGAGAGAGACTGTCACGAACGTATGTCCCGTTCCAGAAGGCGTACGCCTAGGCGCATGCGTGAGTCACGGACCGCTCGTACGAACGTACGCATGCGCGTTCGTTAAGACGCGCTTTGGCGCCCAATAGCCTTTAAAAGATGCTCAGTGGCGCTGCCTCCTTGCGGTTTGATCTGCTTCTGTTCCCTGTGTTCCTGATTATACCAGTACTCTGTTCCTGTATTCTGACCCGGCTTCCTGACCCTGCTTATGTCTCCAATCCTGACCTCGGCTAGTTTGACCCAGCTCTGTTACCTGCCTGATTGCCTGTTGCCAAGACCCAGCCTGGACTTTGACTACTCTCTGCTTGCCGTTTCTGCTGTATTCCTTGATGTGTATGACCCGGCTCGTCTGACTCCGCTTCTGTCTGCAAACCTGCATCTGCTGATCTGCAAACCTGCATCTGCTGACCTGCATCCGCTGCTCTGCAAACCTGCATCTGCTGACCTGCATCCGCTGCTCTGCAAACCTGCACCTGCTGACCTGCATCCGCTGCTCTGCAAACCTGCACCTGCTGACCTGCATCCGCTGCTCTGCAAACCTGCACCTGCTGACCTGCATTCGCTGCTCTGCAAACCTGCACCTGCTGACCTGCATCTACGACCACTTCAGACTGTAAGGACTCAGGCACCTTTACCCCACTGTGCTCTTACCGCCACTGTTCCCACTCCAGTGGTCTCCGAGCCAGGGTGGTACAGGTGGTCTACCTCCACACGTCAGGCTCACATCCCAGGTACGTTACAGTATCAAACCGCCATGTCTGAGCCTGCAGGAGGGACCTCGCCTATGGACTTTGTCTGTCAAACTCTCACAGCCCTCACTCAGGTCATGGAGACCCTGCAAAGCAGTCTCGTCCGAATGGAGGAGCGGACACAAGAATTGACCATCTTGGCCGACCCATCTCCCGAGCCTAGGGTGCCTGTTCCTGAGAAATTCTCTGGTAAACGTAACCAATTCCGGGCGTTTCGCAATGCATGCGAACTTTATTTTTCATTGCTGCCACGGACTTTTTCATCCGAAATTACCAAAGTAGGTTTTGCTATTACCCTGCTGCAAGGGAAACCCCAGGCCTGGGCCCACCACCTACTCGAAGTCCGCCATATGGATTTGAACTCTTTATCATCCTTCCTTAATGCCATGGCCCGACTTTATGACGACCCCCAGCGGACCTCCACCGCCGAGGCTGCCCTCCACGCGCTCCAGCAAGGCCGCCGAGCGGCAGAGGACTACGTAACTGATTTCAGACGCTGGAGCGCGGACACTCAGTGGAATGAGGCGGCTCTCCGACACCAGTTTCGTCTCGGTCTTTCTGAGAGTTTAAAGGACGAGTTGGCACGGGTTGATGTCCCTGATACTCTAGAGACTTTAATTACGCTATCCATCCAGATAGACCGACGACTTCGGGAACGCAGAGCAGAGAGGTCTTCTCAGCAGTTCCGCCCAGCTTGGATGCTACCCCGGATGCTAACTTCAGTACACTCCATCAAATCAAAGCAGCCTGAATTGATGAAACATTCCCTGTCCGCCCAAGAACGACTTCGTCGGCAGCAGAACTTTCTATGCCTATACTGTGGAGAAGCTGGTCACTACATCTCCTCTTGTCCTGCTAAGATGCGCAAGTTCCTGGCTTCCTCTTCTTCTAATCATGCACCTTCTACTGCCAGCACCACTCACCTGGCCATACCAATTTCATTTCAATTGCCGGAAAGAACTATACCAGTGACAGCAATAATAGACTCAGGGGCATGCAGTTGTTTTATCGATTTAGACTTTGCAACCCAACAGCGCATTCCCCTTCAGCCCAAGGCCCAGGGACTTTCCATCTTCTTGGCAGACGGGTCCCACATTAAATCTGGAGTAGTGACCCAGGAGACCCCTCCTTTGCCTGTAATCACCCTTGTGGATCATAAGGAACTTCTGAGCCTGAATGCTATTTCCTCTCCTCTGTTTCCAGTCATCCTTGGCTTACCTTGGCTTCAGGCACACAATCCCCAGATCGATTGGGGAACCGGAAGTGTTAGATTCCAGTCACCTTACTGTCTACACCATTGCGTGCCATCATGCCCCAGTACCTCTGGTCCATTGTTATGCCTGGAACCAGATCCTGAAACTTGCTCTGCTGTGCCCAAACATTACCATGAGTTCTTGGACGTTTTCAGTAAACGTGGGGCCGAAGTTCTTCCACCTCATCGTCCATACGACTGTCCAATCGAGCTTCTTCCCGGTGCTGAGATCCCTTTTGGACGTATCTTTCCCTTATCTGAACGGGAACTAGGAGTACTGAAGGAATACGTTGATGAGAATCTTAAGAGGGGATTCATCCGCCCTTCCACCTCTCCAGCAGGAGCAGGAATCTTTTTTGTGGAAAAGAAAGACCACTCTCTCCGACCTTGTGTGGACTATCGGGAACTGAACAAGATTACGGTTAAAAACCGTTACCCTTTGCCCCTGGTACCTGAACTCTTTCAAAGACTTAGAACCGCTTCTGTATTTACCAAGTTAGACCTGCGGGGGGCTTACAACTTGGTACGCATCCGTGCAGGGGATGAGTGGAAGACTGCCTTTCGTACTAGGTTTGGCCATTACGAATATCTAGTAATGCCTTTTGGGTTATGTAACGCCCCAGCCACATTTCAGCACCTGATTAATGATGTTTTTAGAGACTGTCTGGACATTTATGTAGTTGTCTATCTAGACGATATTTTGATTTTTTCTTCTTCCCTCGAGCAGCATCGAGTTCATGTCAAGAGTGTACTCTGTCGCCTTCGTCAACACGGACTATACGCAAAACCAGAAAAATGCGAGTTTGAGCGACAGAGTATCCAGTTCCTTGGTCTCGTGATATCAACAGAGGGATTCAAGATGGATCCTCAAAAAGTTGCAGCCGTTCTGGATTGGCCTGCACCTTCAGACAAAAAAGGGGTGCAGCGCTTTGTTGGTTTCGCAAACTTTTATCAGAGATTTATCAAGGGCTTCTCTGCTATCATCTCCCCAATCACGCAGCTGACCAAGCAGAATGCTCGGTTCCAGTGGACCCCCGAGGCACAGACCGCCTTCACAGACTTAAAGAGACTTTTCACATCGGCTCCTATTCTGAGTCATCCTGACCCTGCGCTCCCTTACCTACTTGAAGTAGATGCCTCAGAGACAGCGGTTGGAGCTGTCATCTCCCAACGCCAGGGTCTCATGGACTTGATGCACCCCATAGCTTTCTTCTCCCGGAAGCTTACCCCATCTGAAAAGAACTATGACGTTGGGGACAGGGAACTACTGGCCATTAAATCGGCTCTTGAGGAGTGGAGGTATTTGTTGGAAGGAGCAGCGTACCCCATACTCATTTATACAGATCATAAGAATTTAGAGTATCTGAGAGCTGCCAAATGTCTGAGACCCCGCCAGGCACGATGGGCATTGTTTTTCTCTAGGTTCTCATTTCATATAACTTATGCCGCGTACACACGGTCGGACTTTCCGGCATACTTGGTCCGGCACACTTTCCGACGGACTTTGTCCGCCAGGTGCGCCGGACTTTAAAACGGACGGACTTGCCCACACACGCCGGGACTTTCCGGCGGGCTAAGTCCGCCCGTCTTTCCGACGGACTTTCGCCGGACTTTCAGAATGAACGGACTTGTCCACACACGGCCAAGTCCGTTCATTTTGAACGTGACTCAGGTGCGACGGGACTAGCAAAGGATGTCAATCTTGCCGCTTTTATCGGCGAGATTGACACCTTGCGAGCCCCGTCGCGGGGCAATACCAGGCCCTTAGGTCTGGTATGGATTATAAAGGGAACCCAGCTACGCCGAAAAAACGGCGTGGGGTCCCCCTAAAATCCATACCAGACCCCGATCCGAGCACGCAGCCTGGCCGGTCAGGAAAGGGGGTGGGGACGAGCGAGCGCCCCCCCCCCTCCTGAACCGTCCCAGGCCACATGCCCTCAACATGGGGGGTGGGTGCTTTGGGGGAGGGGGGCGCCTTACGGTGCCCCCCCCACCACAAAGCACCTTGTCCCCATGTTGATGAGGACAAGGGCCTCTTCCCGACAACCCTGGCCGTTGGTTGTCGGGGTCTGCGGGCTGGGGCTTATCGGAATCTGGGAGCCCCCTTTAATAAGGGGGCCCCCAGATCCCGGCCCCCCACCCTATGTAAATGAGTATGGGGTACATGGTACCCCTACCCATTTACCTAGGAAAAAAGTGTAAGTAATAAACCACACTACACAGGTTTTTAAAATATTTTATTAAACAGCTCCGGGGGGGGATCTTCCTCCGGCTTCGGGGGTCTTCTTCCGGCTTCGGGGGTCCCTCCACTTCATCTTCTCCCGGCGTCCGGTTGGTTCTTCTCCGCTCTCCGGCCTCTTCTCCCGGTGTCCCAGGTCTTCGGCCGGCCCCTCCGCCGTCTTCATGTAGCTCTATTGCCAGCGGAGGTCCGGACTTCTGGGCTGCTGGGCTTCTTGTCTTCTCTTCTCTTCTCCTCTTCTCTTCCCCCAGATGTTGACACGACGCTCTCTCCGGCTGGACTGGTCTCTGAGGGCTGCGTTGTGACTTATATAGGCGGAGACCCCGCCCCCTTTTGATGTCACAGTCCCTGGGCATGCTGGGACTGTGACGTTTTAGGGGGCGGGGTCGACCACGCCCCCTAAAACGTCACAGTCCCAGCATGCCCAGGGACTGTGACATCATAACGGGGCGGGGACTCCGCCTATATAAGTCACAACGCAGCCCTCAGAGACCAGTCCAGCCGGAGAGAGCGTCGTGTCAACATCTGGGGGAAGAGAAGAGAAGAGAAGACAAGAAGACAAGAAGCCCAGAAGTCCGGACCTCCGCTGGCAATAGAGCTACATGAAGACAGCGGAGGGGCCGGCCGAAGACCTGGGACACCGGGAGAAGAGGCCGGAGAGCGGAGAAGAACCAACCGGACGCCGGGAGAAGATGAAGCGGAGGGACCCCCGAAGCCGGAAGAAGACCCCCGAAGCCGGAGGAAGATCCCCCCCCGGAGCTGTTTAATAAAATATTTTAAAAACCTGTGTAGTGTGGTTTATTACTTACACTTTTTTCCTAGGTAAATGGGTAGGGGTACCATGTACCCCATACTCATTTACATAGGGTGGGGGGCCGGGATCTGGGGGCCCCCTTATTAAAGGGGGCTCCCAGATTCCGATAAGCCCCCGCCCGCAGACCCCGACAACCAACGGCCAGGGTTGTCGGGAAGAGGCCCTTGTCCTCATCAACATGGGGACAAGGTGCTTTGTGGTGGGGGGGCACCGTAAGGCGCCCCCCTCCCCCAAAGCACCCACCCCCCATGTTGAGGGCATGCGGCCTAGTACGGTTCAGGAGGGGGGGGGCGCTCGCTCGTCCCCACCCCCTTTCCTGACCGGCCAGGCTGCGTGCTCGGATCGGGGTCTGGTATGGATTTTAGGGGGACCCCACGCCGTTTTTTCGGCGTAGCGGGGTTCCCTTTATAATCCATACCAGACCTAAGGGCCTGGTATTGCCCCGCGCTCGCCGCAATAGGAAGATTTGTTTTTCCTATTGCAGCGAGCGCGAGATGCAATACCCTGCCCTCGTGTCGTATTTGGTCTGTCGGACCAGCCTACACACGAGCGGGCTTTCCGTCGGACCAGCACACACACGAGCGGACTTTCCGCCCGAAACTGAGTCCGACGGAAAGATTTGAAACTTTCTTCAAATCTAGGTCCGGCGGGCTTTTGGGAAGAAGTCCGCCGGAAAAGTCCGCCGCCGCCCACACACGGGCGGATTGTCCGGCACACTCTGGTCCGCCGGACCAAGTATGCCGGAAAGTCCGACCGTGTGTACGCGGCATTACCGGCCTGGCTCCAAGAACACCAAACCGGACGCTCTCTCTCGCATGTTTGATGATCCGAAGGAAGTACCAGCTCCAGACACCATTCTATCGGAAGGTAACTTTCTACTTCTGCAAACTGATCTCATGTCCAGCTTGAAGCAAGCCTCTGCAGGTGTGTCTGGCCCTCCCGGAGTTACTCTATTACTCAAGGATGGTCTCCTGTGGAGGAACAGCAAGATCTTTGTGCCTGAAGAGGTCCGAGTCGCAGTGCTGAAGTTGTGTCATGATCATCCTCTGGCAGGCCATTTCGGAATGCATAAGACCCTGGAGCTAGTCCAACGTACGTTTTGGTGGCCGGATCTTGAGAAGAACTGCAGGGAATATATAAGCTCTTGTGCCACCTGTATCCGTAGCAAGACCACTAGAAGCAAGGCCTGGGGTCTACTCAGACTTTTACCAGTTCCCGACCATCCTTGGAAAATGATTGCCATGGATTTCGTAGTGGAACTGCCTCCGTCAGAGGGTTATTCAGCGATCTTCGTCATGGTTGATCGTTTATCCAAGATGGCCCACTTTGTTCCATTAAAAAGCACACCCTCTGCCATGGAAACTGCCCAAGTCTTCATTAGAGAGATAGTGAGGCTACACGGGGTTCCTGCGGACATTGTTTCGGACAGAGGGGTGCAGTTCACCTCTCGTTTCTGGAGGGCTTTGTGCAGGGCCTTGAAGATTGAACTGTCTATGTCCTCGTCCTATCACCCTCAGACGAATGGGCAAACTGAGAGGACAAACCAAACGCTCAAGCAATATCTCCGATGCTTTACCTCCTTTGTTCAGGACGACTGGGTGTCATTACTACCTCTGGCAGAATTTGCCTTTAATAATGCCAGTCATTCGGCTACAGGTCAGTCGCCATTCTTTGCCAATTACGGGTACCATCCAACCTTCCTACCTGATCTCATCCCGGATTCAACAGTTCTGGCAGTCCAGAGTACTGTCGATTTCCTGACCCGTAATAGCAAGATATTACAGGAAGCCATGACCAGGGCACAGGCAACCAATAAGAAGATGTTTGACAGGCAGAGGAGGGGGGAGTTATGTCTGCAACAGGGCGATCAAGTATGGTTATCCACCACCAATCTTAAGATGGCTTGCCCTGCAAGGAAATTGGCACCCAAATTCATTGGTCCTTTTCCAGTAAAGCGGAAATTAAATGATGTTTCCTATGAACTTGTCTTACCGGAGTCTTTGAAAATCCATCCGGTATTTCATGTCTCATTATTGAAACCTACAGTGCCGGATTCCTTTCCTGACAGAGGATCAAGACCACCCGAACCTGTGATCATTAACGGAGATGAGGAGTTTGAAGTAGAGGCCGTCTTAGACTGCCGAAGAAGAAGGAATCAGCTACAGTTCCTGATCAAATGGAAAGGTTACGGCCTGGAAGAAAATTCCTGGGAACCCCAGCGGAACATTCACGCTCAAGAATTGATCCAGGCCTTTTTCCGTAATCATCCCCAGAAAAGAGTTCTCTTGGGCACCCGGAGGTTGCCCTTAAGGGGGGGGCACTGTCACGAATGTATGTCCCGTTCCAGAAGGCGTACGCCTAGGCGCATGCGCGAGTCACGGACCGCTCGTACAAACGTATGCATGCGCGTTCGTTAAGACGCGCTTTGGCGCCCCATAGCCTTTAAAAGATGCTCAGTGGCGCTGCCTCCTTGCGGTTTGATCTGCTTCTGTTCCCTGTGTTCCTGATTATACCAGTACTCTGTTCCTGTATTCTGACCCGGCTTCCTGACCCTGCTTATGTCTCCAATCCTGACATCGGCTAGTTTGACCCAGCTCTGTTACCTGCCTGATTGCCTGTTGCCAAGACCCAGCCTGGAATTTGACTACTCTCTGCTTGCCGTTTCTGCTGTATTCCTTGATGTGTATGACCCGGCTCGTCTGACTCCGCTTCTGTCTGCAAACCTGCATCTGCTGATCTGCAAACCTGCATCTGCTGACCTGCATCCGCTGCTCTGCAAACCTGCATCTGCTGACCTGCATCCGCTGCTCTGCAAACCTGCACCTGCTGACCTGCATCCGCTGCTCTGCAAACCTGCACCTGCTGACCTGCATTCGCTGCTCTGCAAACCTGCACCTGCTGACCTGCATCTACGACCACTTCAGACTGTAAGGACTCAGGCACCTTTACCCCACTGTGCTCTTACCGCCACTGTTCCCACTCCAGTGGTCTCCGAGCCAGGGTGGTACGGGAGGTCTACCTCCACACGTCAGGCTCACATCCCAGGTACGTTACAGAGACAGACAGTGTCATTTGATTTAAGTTAGATAGATTAGGCAGAACAGTCAGTCAGTTAGCTGCACTTACAGTGTATTGTGTGTATATATATATATATATATATATATATATATATATATATATATGCATCCCAGGTGTTGCATATATATATATATACACTCTATTCAGTTTAGCTAGATCCGTTCCTGTTATCTTCTTACTGACAGGCAGGCTTGTCTTGTTACAGTATTTAGAGCTACCTGAAGAAAATTGCTGGTGTTCTTTTGATCCTATTAGTACCACAGTCAGGCAGCTAGACTATTTACAGTTAGTGCAGTGCGTCCTGCTCACAGTGTTCAGCTAAAACTACAAGTTAGTGTAGTGAGACCTCTGCACAGTGTTCAGCTAAAACTACAAGTTAGTGGGGTGCGTCCTGCTCACAGTGTTCAGCTAAAACTACAAGTTAGTGTGGTGCGTCCTGCTCACAGTGTTCAGCTAAAACTAAAAGTTAGTGCGGTGCGTCCTGCTCACAGTGTTCAGCTAAAACTACAAGTTAGTTGGGTGCGTCCTGCTCACAGTGTTCAGCTAAAACTACAAGTTAGTTGGGTGCGTCCTGCTCACAGTGTTCAGCTAAAACGACAAGTTAGTGCGGTGCGTCCTGCTCACAGTGTTCAGCTAAAACTACAAGTTAGTGCGGTGTGTCCTGCTCACAGTGTTCAGCTAAAACTACAAGTTAGTGTAGTGAGACCTATGCACAGTGTTCATCTAAAGCTACAAGTTAGTGCAGTGCGTCCTGCTCACAGTGTTCAGCTAAAACTACAAGTTAGTGCGGTGCGTCCTGCTCACAGTGTTCAGCTAAAACTACAAGTTAGTGGGGTGCGTCCTGCTCACAGAGTTCAGCTAAAACTACAAGTTAGTGCGGTGCGTCCTGCTCACAGTGTTCAGCTAAAACTACAAGTTAGTGCTGTGCATCCTGCTCACAGTGTTCAGCTAAAACTACAAGTTAGTGTGGTGCGTCCACCTCACAGTGTTCAGCTAAACCTACAAGTTAGTATAGTGAGACCTCTGCACAGTGTTCATCTAAAGCTACAAGTTAGTGCAGTGCATCTTGCTCACAGTGTTCAGCTAAAACTACAAGTTAGTGTGGTGCGTCCACCTCACAGTGTTCAGCTAAACCTACAAGTTAGTGTAGTGAGACCTCTGCACAGAGTTCATCTAAAGCTACAAGTTAGTGCAGTGTGTCCTGCTCACAGTGTTCAGCTAAAACTACAAGTTAGTGCGGTGCGTCCTGCTCACAGTGTTCATCTAAAGCTACAAGTTAGTGCAGTGCGTCCTGCTCACAGTGTTCAGCTAAAACTACAAGTTAGTGCGGTGCGTCCTGCTCACAGTGTTCAGCTAAAACTACAAGTTAGTGCGGTGCGTCCTGCTCACAGAGTTCAGCTAAAACTACAAGTTAGTGCGGTGCGTCCTGCTCACAGTGTTCAGCTAAAACTACAAGTTAGTGCTGTGCATCCTGCTCACAGTGTTCAGCTAAAACTACAAGTTAGTGTGGTGCGTCTACCTCACAGTGTTCAGCTAAACCTACAAGTTAGTATAGTGAGACCTCTGCACAGTGTTCATCTAAAGCTACAAGTTAGTGCAGTGCATCTTGCTCACAGTGTTCAGCTAAAACTACAAGTTAGTGTGGTGCGTCCACCTCACAGTGTGCAGCTAAACCTACAAGTTAGTGTAGTGAGACCTCTGCACAGAGTTCATCTAAAGCTACAAGTTAGTGCAGTGTGTCCTGCTCACAGTGTTCAGCTAAAACTACAAGTTAGTGGGGCGTGTCCTGCTCACAGTGTTCAGCTAAAACTACAAGTTAATGTGGTGCGTCCACCTCACAGTGTTCAGCTAAACCTACAAGTTAGTGTAGTGAGACCTCTGCACAGTGTTCATCTAAAGCTACAAGTTAGTGCAGTGCGTCCTGCTCACAGTGTTCAGCTAAACCTACAAGTTAGTGTAGTGAGACCTCTGCACAGTGTTCATCTAAAGCTACAAGTTAGTGCAGTGCGTCCTGCTCACAGTGTTCAGCTAAAGCTACAAGTTAGTGGGGTGCGTCCTGCTCACAGTGTTCAGCTAAAACTACAAGTTAGTGGGGTGCGTCCTGCTCACAGTGTTCAGCTAAAACTACAAGTTAGTGCGGTGCGTCCTGCTCACAGTGTTAAGCTAAAACTACAAGTTAGTGTAGTGAGACCTCTGCACAGTGTTCATCTAAAGCTACAAGTTAGTGGAGTGCGTCCTGCTCACAGTGTTCAGCTAAAACTGCAAGTTAGTGCGGTGTGTCCTGTTAACAGTGTTCAGCTAAAACTACAAGTTAGTGGGGTGCGTCCTGCTCACAGTGTTCAGCTAAAACTACAAGTTAGTGCGGTGCGTCCTGCTCACAGTGTTCAGCTAAAACTACAAGTTAGTGCTGTGCGTCCTGCTCACAGTGTTCAGCTAAAACTACAAGTTAGTGTGGTGCGTCCACCTCACAGTGTTCAGCTAAACCTACAATTAGTGTAGTGAGACCTCTGCACAATGTTCATCTAAAGCTACAAGTTAGTGCAGTGCGTCCTGCTCACAGTGTTCAGCTAAAACTACAAGTTAGTAGGGTGCATCCTGCTCACAGTGTTCAGCTAAAACTACAAGTTAGTGTGGTGCATCCACCTCACAGTGTTCAGCTAAACCTACAAGTTAGTGTAGTGAGACCTCTGCACAGTGTTCATCTAAAGCTACAAGTTAGTGCAGTGCGTCCTGCTCACAGTGTTCAGCTAAAACTACAAGTTAGTGGGGTGCGCCCTGCTCACAGTGTTCAGCTAAAACTACAAGTTAGTGGGGTGCATCCTGCTCACAGTGTTCAGCTAAACCTACAAGTTAGTGTAGTGAGACCTCTGCACAGTGTTCATCTAAAGCTACAAGTTAGTGCAGTGCATCCTGCTTACAGTGTTCAGCTAAAACTACAAGTTAGTGGGGTGCGTCCTGCTCACAGTGTTCAGCTAAAACTACAAGTTAGTGCTGTGCATCCTGCTCACAGTGTTCAGCTAAAACTACAAGTTAGTGTGGTGCGTCTACCTCACAGTGTTCAGCTAAACCTACAAGTTAGTATAGTGAGACCTCTGCACAGTGTTCATCTAAAGCTACAAGTTAGTGCAGTGCATCTTGCTCACAGTGTTCAGCTAAAACTACAAGTTAGTGTGGTGCGTCCACCTCACAGTGTGCAGCTAAACCTACAAGTTAGTGTAGTGAGACCTCTGCACAGAGTTCATCTAAAGCTACAAGTTAGTGCAGTGTGTCCTGCTCACAGTGTTCAGCTAAAACTACAAGTTAGTGGGGCGTGTCCTGCTCACAGTGTTCAGCTAAAACTACAAGTTAATGTGGTGCGTCCACCTCACAGTGTTCAGCTAAACCTACAAGTTAGTGTAGTGAGACCTCTGCACAGTGTTCATCTAAAGCTACAAGTTAGTGCAGTGCGTCCTGCTCACAGTGTTCAGCTAAACCTACAAGTTAGTGTAGTGAGACCTCTGCACAGTGTTCATCTAAAGCTACAAGTTAGTGCAGTGCGTCCTGCTCACAGTGTTCAGCTAAAGCTACAAGTTAGTGGGGTGCGTCCTGCTCACAGTGTTCAGCTAAAACTACAAGTTAGTGGGGTGCGTCCTGCTCACAGTGTTCAGCTAAAACTACAAGTTAGTGCGGTGCGTCCTGCTCACAGTGTTAAGCTAAAACTACAAGTTAGTGTAGTGAGACCTCTGCACAGTGTTCATTTAAAGCTACAAGTTAGTGGAGTGCGTCCTGCTCACAGTGTTCAGCTAAAACTGCAAGTTAGTGCGGTGTGTCCTGTTAACAGTGTTCAGCTAAAACTACAAGTTAGTGGGGTGCGTCCTGCTCACAGTGTTCAGCTAAAACTACAAGTTAGTGCGGTGCGTCCTGCTCACAGTGTTCAGCTAAAACTACAAGTTAGTGCTGTGCGTCCTGCTCACAGTGTTCAGCTAAAACTACAAGTTAGTGTGGTGCGTCCACCTCACAGTGTTCAGCTAAACCTACAATTAGTGTAGTGAGACCTCTGCACAATGTTCATCTAAAGCTACAAGTTAGTGCAGTGCGTCCTGCTCACAGTGTTCAGCTAAAACTACAAGTTAGTAGGGTGCATCCTGCTCACAGTGTTCAGCTAAAACTACAAGTTAGTGTGGTGCATCCACCTCACAGTGTTCAGCTAAACCTACAAGTTAGTGTAGTGAGACCTCTGCACAGTGTTCATCTAAAGCTACAAGTTAGTGCAGTGCGTCCTGCTCACAGTGTTCAGCTAAAACTACAAGTTAGTGGGGTGCGCCCTGCTCACAGTGTTCAGCTAAAACTACAAGTTAGTGGGGTGCATCCTGCTCACAGTGTTCAGCTAAACCTACAAGTTAGTGTAGTGAGACCTCTGCACAGTGTTCATCTAAAGCTACAAGTTAGTGCAGTGCATCCTGCTTACAGTGTTCAGCTAAAACTACAAGTTAGTGGGGTGCGTCCTGCTCACAGTGTTCAGCTAAAACTAAAAGTTAGTGTGGTGCGTCCACCTCACAGTGTTCAGCTAAACCTACAAGTTAGTGTAGTGAGACCTCTGCACAGTGTTCATCTAAAGCTACAAGTTAGTGCAGTGCGTCCTGCTCGCAGTGTTCAGCTAAAGCTACAAGTTAGTGGGGTGCGTCCTGCTCACAGTGTTCAGCTAAAACTACAAGTTAGTGGGGTGCGTCCTGCTCACAGTGTTCAGCTAAAACTACAAGTTAGTGCGGTGCGTCCTGCTCACAGTGTTCAGCTAAAACTACAAGTTAGTGTAGTGAGACCTCTGCACAGTGTTCATCTAAAGCTACAAGTTAGTGGAGTGCGTCCTGCTCACAGTGTTCAGCTAAAACTACAAGTTAGTGCGGTGTGTCCTGTTAACAGTGTTCAGCTAAAACTACAAGTTAGTGGGGTGCGTCCTGCTCGCAGTGTTCAGCTAAAACTACAAGTTAGTGCGGTGCGTCCTGCTCACAGTGTTCAGCTAAAACTACAAGTTAGTGCGGTGCGTCCTGCTCACAGTGTTCAGCTAAACCTACAAGTTAGTGTAGTGAGACCTCTGCACAGTGTTCATCTAAAGCTACAAGTTAGTGCAGTGCGTCCTGCTCACAGTGTTCAGCTAAAACTACAAGTTAGTGGGGTGCGCCCTGCTCACAGTGTTCAGCTAAAACTACAAGTTAGTGGGGTGCATCCTGCTCACAGTGTTCAGCTAAACCTACAAGTTAGTGTAGTGAGACCTCTGCACAGTGTTCATCTAAAGCTACAAGTTAGTGCAGTGCGTCCTGCTCACAGTGTTTAGCTAAAAGTACAAGTTAGTGGGGTGCATCCTGCTCACAGTGTTCAGCTAAACCTACAAGTTAGTGTAGTGAGACCACTGCACAGTGTTCATCTAAAGCTACAAGTTAGTGCAGTGCGTCCTGCTCACAGTGTTCAGCTAAAACTACAAGTTAGTGGGGTGCGTCCTGCTCACAGTGTTCAGCTAAAACGACAAGTTAGTGTGGTGCGTCCACCTCACAGTGTTCAGCTAAACCTACAAGTTAGTGTAGAGAGACCTCTGCACAGTGTTCATCTAAAGCTACAAGTTAGTGCAGTGCGTCCTGCTCACGGTGTTCAGCTAAAAATACAAGTTAGTGGGGTGCGTCCTGCTCACAGTGTTCAGCTAAAACTACAAGTTAGTGGGGTGCATCCTGCTCACAGTGTTCAGCTAAAATTACAAGTTAGTGCGGTGCGTCCTGCTCACAGTGTTCAGCTAAAACTACAAGTTAGTGTGGTGCGTCCTGCTCACAGTGTTCAGCTAAAACTAAAAGATAGTGTAGTGAGACCTCTGCACAGTGTTCATCTAAAGCTACAAGTTAGTGCAGTGCGTCCTGCTCACAGTGTTCAGCTAAAACTACAAGTTAGTGCAGGGCGTCCTGTTCACAGTGTTCAGCTAAAACTACAAGTTAGTGTGGTGCGTCCTGCTCACACTGTTCAGCTAAAACTACAAGTTAGTGCGGTGCGTCCTGCTCACAGTGTTCAGCTAAAACTTCAAGTTAATGCTGTGCGTCCTGCTCACAGTGTTCAGCTAAAACTACAAGTTAGTGTGGTGCGTCCACCTCACAGTGTTTAGCTAAACCTACAAGTTAGTGTAGTGAGAACTCTGCACAGTGTTCATCTAAAACTACAAGTTAGTGCGGTGTGTCCTGTTCACAGTGTTCAGCTAAAACTACAAGTTAGTGGGGTGCGTCCTGCTCACAGTGTTCAGCTAAAACTACAAGTTAGTGCGGTGCGTCCTGCTCACAGTGCTCAGCTAAAATTACAAGTTAGTGCTGTGCGTCCTGCTCACAGTGTTCAGCTAAAACTACAAGTTAGTGTGGTGCGTCCACCTCACAGTGTTCAGCTAAACCTACAAGTTAGTGTAGTGAGACCTCTGCACAATGTTCATCTAAAGCTACAAGTTAGTGCAGTGTGTCCTGCTCACAGTGTTCAGCTAAAACTACAAGTTAGTGGGGTGCGCCCTGCTCACAGTGTTCAGCTAAAACTACAAGTTAGTGGGGTGCATCCTGCTCACAGTGTTCAGCTAAACCTACAAGTTAGTGTAGTGAGACCTCTGCACAGTGTTCATCTAAAGCTACAAGTTAGTGCAGTGCGTCCTGCTCACAGTGTTCAGCTAAAACTACAAGTTAGTGGGGTGCGTCCTGCTCACAGTGTTCAGCTAAACCTATAAGTTAGTGTAGTGAGACCACTGCACAGTGTTCATCTAAAGCTACAAGTTAGTGCAGTGCGTCCTGCTCACAGTGTTCAACTAAAACTACAAGTTAGTGGGGTGCGTACTGCTCACAGTTTTCAGCTAAAACGACAAGTTAGTGTGGTGCGTCCACCTCACAGTGTTCAGCTAAACCTTCAAGTTAATGTAGAGAGACCTTTGCACAGTGTTCATCTAAAGCTACAAGTTAGTGCAGGGCGTCCTGTTCACAGTGTTCAGCTAAAACTACAAGTTAGTGTGGTGCGTCCTGCTCACAGTGTTCAGCTAAAACTTCAAGTTAATGCTGTGCGTCCTGCTCACAGTGTTCAGCTAAAACTACAAGTTAGTGTGGTGCGTCCACCTCACAGTGTTTAGCTAAACCTACAAGTTAGTGTAGTGAGAACTCTGCACAGTGTTCATCTAAAACTACAAGTTAGTGCGGTGTGTCCTGTTCACAGTGTTCAGCTAAAACTACAAGTTAGTGGGGTGCGTCCTGCTCACAGTGTTCAGCTAAAACTACAAGTTAGTGCGGTGCGTCCTGCTCACAGTGCTCAGCTAAAATTACAAGTTAGTGCTGTGCGTCCTGCTCACAGTGTTCAGCTAAAACTACAAGTTAGTGTGGTGCGTCCACCTCACAGTGTTCAGCTAAACCTACAAGTTAGTGTAGTGAGACCTCTGCACAATGTTCATCTAAAGCTACAAGTTAGTGCAGTGTGTCCTGCTCACAGTGTTCAGCTAAACCTACAAGTTAGTGGGGTGCGCCCTGCTCACAGTGTTCAGCTAAAACTACAAGTTAGTGGGGTGCATCCTGCTCACAGTGTTCAGCTAAACCTACAAGTTAGTGTAGTGAGACCTCTGCACAGTGTTCAGCTAAAGCTACAAGTTAGTGCAGTGCGTCCTGCTCACAGTGTTCAGCTAAAACTACAAGTTAGTGGGGTGCGTCCTGCTCACAGTGTTCAGCTAAACCTACAAGTTAGTGTAGTGAGACCACTGCACAGTGTTCATCTAAAGCTACAAGTTAGTGCAGTGCGTCCTGCTCACAGTGTTCAACTAAAACTACAAGTTAGTGGGGTGCGTCCTGCTCACAGTTTTCAGCTAAAACGACAAGTTAGTGTGGTGCGTCCACCTCACAGTGTTCAGCTAAACCTTCAAGTTAATGTAGAGAGACCTCTGCACAGTGTTCATCTAAAGCTACAAGTTAGTGCAGTGCGTCCTGCTCACGGTGTTCAGCTAAAAATACAAGTTAGTGGGGTGCGTCCTGCTCACAGTGTTCAGCTAAAACTACAAGTTAGTGGGGTGCGTCCTGCTCACAGTGTTCAGCTAAAATTACAAGTTAGTGCGGTGCGTCCTGCTCACAGTGTTCAGCTAAAACTACAAGTTAGTGCGGTGCGTCCTGCTCACAGTGTTCAGCTAAAACTAAAAGTTAGTGTAGTGAGACCTCTGCACAGTGTTCATCTAAAGCTACAAGTTAGTGCAGGGCGTCCTGTTCACAGTGTTCAGCTAAAACTACAAGTTAGTGGGGTGCGTCCTGCTCACAGTGTTCAGCTAAATGTAACAAGTTAGTGCGGTGCGTCCTGCTCACAGTGTTCAGCTAAAACTACAAGTTAATGCTGTGCGTCCTGCTCACAGTGTTCAGCTAAAACTACAAGTTAGTGTGGTGCGTCCACCTCACAGTGTTCAGCTAAACCTACAAGTTAGTGTAGTGAGAACTTTGCACAGTGTTCATCTAAAGCTACAAGTTAGTGCAGTGCGTCCTGCTCACAGTGTTCAGCTAAAAATACAAGTTAGTGGGGTGCGTCCTGCTCACAGTGTTCAGCTAAAACTACAAGTTAGTGGGGTGCGTCCTGCTCACAGTGTTCAGCTAAAATTACAAGTTAGTGCGGTGCGTCCTGCTCACAGTGTTCAGCTAAAACTAAAAGTTAGTGTAGTGAGACCTCTGCACAGTGTTCATCTAAAGCTACAAGTTAGTGCAGTGCGTCCTGCTCACAGTGTTCAGCTAAACCTACAAGTTAGTGTAGTGAGACCTCTGCACAGTGTTCAGCTAAAGCTACAAGTTAGTGCAGTGCGTCCTGCTCACAGTGTTCAGCTAAAACTACAAGTTAGTGGGGTGCGTCCTGCTCACAGTGTTCAGCTAAACCTACAAGTTAGTGTAGTGAGACCACTGCACAGTGTTCATCTAAAGCTACAAGTTAGTGCAGTGCGTCCTGCTCACAGTGTTCAACTAAAACTACAAGTTAGTGGGGTGCGTCCTGCTCACAGTTTTCAGCTAAAACGACAAGTTAGTGTGGTGCGTCCACCTCACAGTGTTCAGCTAAACCTTCAAGTTAATGTAGAGAGACCTCTGCACAGTGTTCATCTAAAGCTACAAGTTAGTGCAGTGCGTCCTGCTCACGGTGTTCAGCTAAAAATACAAGTTAGTGGGGTGCGTCCTGCTCACAGTGTTCAGCTAAAACTACAAGTTAGTGGGGTGCGTCCTGCTCACAGTGTTCAGCTAAAATTACAAGTTAGTGCGGTGCGTCCTGCTCACAGTGTTCAGCTAAAACTACAAGTTAGTGCGGTGCGTCCTGCTCACAGTGTTCAGCTAAAACTAAAAGTTAGTGTAGTGAGACCTCTGCACAGTGTTCATCTAAAGCTACAAGTTAGTGCAGGGCGTCCTGTTCACAGTGTTCAGCTAAAACTACAAGTTAGTGCGGTGCGTCCTGCTCACATCGTTCAGCTAAAACTACAAGTTAATGCTGTGCGTCCTGCTCACAGTGTTCAGCTAAAACTACAAGTTAGTGTAGTGAGAACTCTGCACAGTGTTCATCTAAAGCTACAAGTTAGTGCAGTGCGTCCTGCTCACAGTGTTCAGCTAAAACTACAAGTTAGTGGGGTATGTCCTGCTCACAGTGTTCAGCTAAAACTACAAGTTAGTGCGGTGCATCCTGCTCACAGTGTTCAGCTAAAACTACAAGTTAGTGCTGTGCGTCCTGCTCAAAGTGTTCAGCTAAAACTACAAGTTAGTGCTGTGCGCCCTGCTCACAGTGTTCAGCTAAAACTACAAGTGAGTGGGGTGCGCCCTGCTCACAGTGTTCAGCTAAAACTACAAGTTAGTGTGGTGCGTCCACCTCACAGTGTTCAGCTAAACCTACAAGTTAGTGGAGTGAGACCTCTGCACAGTGTTCATCTAAAGCTACAAGTTAGTGCAGTGCGTCCTGCTCACAGTGTTCAGCTAAAACTACAAGTTAGTGGGGTGCATCCTGCTCACAGTGTTAAGCTAAAACTACAAGTTAGTGGGGTGCGTTCTGCTCACAGTGTTCAGCTAAAACTACAAGTTAGTGGGGTGCGTCCTGCTCACAGGGTTCAGCTAAAACTACAAGTTAGTGCAGTGCGTCCTGCTCACAGTGTTCAGCTAAAACTACAAGTTAGTGCTGTGCGTCCTGCTCACAGGGTTCAGCTAAAACTACAAGTTAGTGCTGTGCGTCCTGCTCACAGGGTTCAGCTAAAACTACAAGTTAGTGTGGTGCGTCCACCTCACAGTGTTCAGCTAAACCTACAAGTTAGTGTAGTGAGACCTCTGCACAGTGTTCATCTAAAGCTACAAGTTAGTGCAGTGCGTCCTGCTCACAGTGTTCAGCTAAAACTACAAGTTAGTGTGGCGCGTCCTCCTCACAGTGTTCAGCTAAACCTACAAGTTATTTTTTTGCGAGCTCTGCAGTGTTCAGCTAAAGCTACCTGTAGAAGGTTGATGGTGTTTTCCTGATCCTATCACTACCGCAGGCAGCTAAAAAAGCTACAAGTTAGTTTTTTGCGAGCTCTGCACAGTGTTCAGCTAAAGCTACCTGTAGAAGGTTGGTGGTGTTCTCATACTACAGGCAGGCAGTTGATTTTGCTAACCGCAGTATCAGTATATATATATATATATCCCACTTTAGTGCAGCTACAGGCCATTAGTATGTCTGGAAGGCCAAGAAGGAGAGGCAGACAGTCACAAGCCAATAAGAGAGGGCAAGCAGACTCTGTGTCTAGTGCTGGTCGTGGAGACGGTGCATCCTCATCAGCACGTGGCCGTGGGACACGCTTTGCCTTTTTTTCGGCAGCTGGCCGTGTTGAGCCGCAACATGCGGAAGACTTGGTCGAGTGGATGACCAAGCTGTCCTCATCCTCTCTCACCCATGCCCAGGGTACTTTGTCTGGCAAAGCAGCGGCCTCTTCCCTCGGCTCAATGTCATCAGTGACTCCTTCTCTAGCCCCACCATGTCCTCCTGAGGAGTCCCTCGAACTGTTTGACCACAGTGTTGGGTACATGCTCCAGGAGGATGCCCAGCGTTTGGAAGGCTCTGATGATGATACTGAGCTTGATGAAGGCAGTAACATGAGCACGGACAGAGGGGGTGCCCAAGAAGGACAGCAATCTGGCAGTCATGCTCCCCCTGCTGCAGCATACTGCCAGGTTTGCTCCAGTGATGTGGAGGGAGGGGATGATGAGGTCACTGACTCAACGTGGGTGCCTCATAGGAGAGAGAAGGAGGAGGAGGCGGCACATCACCAATGAGGCAGGGCAGCACATTGACTGCATCACACCCCAAAGCTCCACATGTGCAGGGCGCTGCAGTCTCTGCGCGTTATTCAAAAAGTTCTTTGGTGTGGGCCTTTTTTGAGACGAGTGCATCAGATCGCACCGCTGCTATTTGCAACATATGTCTCAAGCTTATCTCGCGTGGCCAAAACATCTCCCGCTTGGGCACCACATGCTTGACCAGACATATGTTGACCTGCCATGCAGTTCGTTGGCAAGCGTATCTAAAAGACCCACACCAAAGAACAAAGAGGACCTCTCCTTGCTCCTCATCAGCTGAGATCTCCAACCCCACTATACCTTCAGTCCTCTCTGAGACCTGCAGTGAGAGGAATGAAGGTGTAGAATTAGGTTTGTCACAGCCAAGTACTTGTGGGCAATCTGCTTTTGGTACACCAACATCAGATTGTACCAGGCAAATTTCCCTGCCCCAGCTGCTGCACCGCCGAAAGAAGTTTGCTCCCAGCCATCCACATGCCCAGCGGTTGAATGCTAGCTTGGCAAAATTGCTAGCACTTCAACTGCTGCCTTTTCAGTTGGTAGACTCTGCCCCCTTCCGTGAGTTTGTGGAATGTGCGGTTCCTCAGTGGCAGGTACCCAAACGCCACTTTTTCTCACGGAAGGCGATTCTGGCTCTCTACCGGCATGTGGAAGGCAATGTCCATGCCTCGCTGGACAGGGCGGTCAGCGGTAAGGTGCATATTACTGCTGACTCATGGTCCAGCAGGCATGGACAGGGACGTTACCTAAGTTTCACGGCGCATTGGGTGACTCTGCTGGCAGCTGGGAAGGATGCAGGACAAGGTGCAGTAGTGTTGGAGGTTGTTCCATCACCACGCCTCCAAAATGCTAATGATTGTGACACACCTCTCTCCTCCACCCCCTCCTCTTCTTCTTCCCCCATGGCCTCTTCCTGTGCTTTGTCCTCGGAACCAGCGGTGCTCCGTAGCCGTTCAAGGGGCTACGCAAGTACGCAGGCCAAAAGATGCCATGCGGTGCTTGAGCTGGTGTGCTTGGGGGACAGGAGCCACACTGGGGCAGAGGTTCTGTCAGCTCTGCAGGGGCAGGTTCAGAGGTGGTTGACGCCACGCCAACTTAAGGCAGGAGTGGTGGTTTGTGACAATGGCACCAACCTCCTCTCTGCCCTCCGACAGGGACAAATGACCCATGTGCCCTGTTTGGCTCACGTCCTTAACTTGGTGGTGCAGCGGTTCTTGGGCAGGTACCCGGGCTTACAGGATGTCCTGAGGCAGGCCAGGAAAGTCTGTGTGCATTTCCGCCGGTCATATAATGCCAGTGCTCGGCTGGCGGACCTCCAAAAGGAGTTTAACCTGCCCAAGAACCGCCTAATCTGTGACATGCCCATCAGGTGGAACTCAACGTTGGCCATGCTGCAGTGGCTGCACACGCAGCAGAGGGCCATCACTGAGTACCTGTGCGACTATGGCACCAGGACAGGGTCAGGGGAGCTTCTTTTTTTCCCCACGCCAGTGGGCCATGATCAGGGATGCATGCACTGTCCTGTCACCATTTGAGGAGGCCACGAGGATGGTGAGCAGTGACAGTGCATGCATCAGTGACACTGTCCCCCTTGTCCACCTGTTGGAGCACACGCTGCGTGGAATAATGGACAGGGCACTTGAGGCAGAACAGAGGCAGGAAGAGGAGGTCTTCCTTAGCTCTCAAGGCCCCCTTTATCCAGACAGTGTTCCTGCGTGCCTGCCGATCACACAGGAAGAGGACGAGGAGGAGGAGGAGGAAGATTGTGTCAGTATGGAGGTGGAGCCTGGCACTCAGCATCAGCAGCAGTCTTTAAGGGATCAGTCCCAAGAAACACATGGACTTGTACGTGGCTGGGAGGAGGTGGCTGCGGACCATGTCGTCCTTAGTGACCCAGAGGACTCCGGACCGAATGCCTCAGCAAACCTACGCTGCATGGCCTCCCTGATCCTGCAAAGCCTGCGTAAAGATCCTCGTATTCGTGGTATCAAGGAGAAGGACCAATACTGGCTGGCAACCCTCCTTGATCCATGTTACAAGGGTAAGGTTGCGCACCTTATCTTGCCATCGCAGAGGGAGCAGAGGATGAAACATCTTCGGGAGGCCTTGCAGAAAGGTCTGTGCAACGCATTCCCAGAGACTGAGAGGTTACAAACTCCTGTTTCTGGACAATGTGTTGCTGAGGCTTCGGTCAGTCAAAGAAGGAGCGGTGGAGAAGGTGGCCATCTGACCGATGCGTTCAGACAATTTTTTTGTCAGTAGCCCCAAGGTATGATCGGTTCCAGCAACCATCGCCAGGGTCTGTTTTACATGGTGCAGGAATACCTAGGGGCAAGATCTGACTTGGACACCTTTCCCACCGAAAATCCTCTTGGTTACTGGGTCTTGAGGATGGATCACTGGCCAGAGCTTGCACAGTATGCAATTGAGCTACTGGCCTGTCCTGCATCCAGCGTTCTTTCGGAACGCACATTCAGTGCTGCTGGAGGCTTTGTAACTGATCACAGGGTGCGTCTGTCCACCGACTCGGTCGATCGACCAACCTTCATAAAAATGAATCAGTCTTGGATCACCACCAGCTACCAAGAACCTCATGCTGATGTAACCGAATAATTTTTTTGAAATCTCAGATCCCTTCAAAGTCTGCCTATGCTGATGCTGAGTGACTATCCCTGAGTAATTATCCTCTTCCTCCTCAATCATCACGCTGATAGCTTGTAAGAACATTTTTGGTTCTGGGTGCCACCACCAGTGCATAAGGCCCAATTTTTCAGCCCCTGTTTAACAGGGGCGTGTAATTACAATTTTTGATGCAATACTTTGCAGCAGGGCTCATTTCTGCGTTCCAACTAGAGTGTCTGTGAGGGGTTGCAGTGTTGTGGCACCAGCACCAGTGCCTAAGGCCTAATTTTTCAGCCCCTGTTCAATAGGGGCATGTAATTACAATTCTTGATCTAATATTTCACAGCAGGGCCCATTTCTGCACCCACCAAGAGCGAGTGAGGACTAATGCCCCGTACACACGGTCGGATTTTCCGATCGAAAATGTCCGATCGGAGCGTGTTGTCGGAAATTCCGACCGTGTGTGGGCTCCATCGGACATTTTCCATCGGACTTTCCGACACACAACGTTGGACAGCAGGAGATAAAATTTTCCGACAACAAAATCCGATCGTGTCAATTCCGACCGTGTGTGGCCTGTTCCGACGCACAAAGTGCCACGCATGCTCAGAAGAAATTCTGAGACGGGACAGCTCGTTCTGGTAAATTTAGCGTTCGCAATGGATACAGCACTTTCGTCACGCTGCAAAGTTAAAAATGGTTTAATACAGCGCACTCTCTTCTTCTTTATAATGCGACAAGAATATAGTAGTTTTGCTGCTCATATTCACACAGACTTCTCACAAACTTATTTCGTTACTATTTATCTGGATTCCCTCAATATATTTTGATTTCTCACATCTGACAACATATTTTTGTATATATTTTTTTTTTTTTTTTTGGCTTTAATGTAGAATCTTTTTTTGTGTTTCTATTTTTTTTTTTTTTTTGGTGATTTTGATTTGTGCTCCCGAAAATGTTTGTGTGTGTTTTTTGTGACAAGTTCCAACAACACCATTGATATGTTGTTCTATTTAATCTGTAGGAGATTGTTTCGTGTTGTTGTCCCTTGTTAATTTCACATTGTAATTTAGAAATGTATCTGGATACTCACCAACAAACTGTCTTTTTTGGATGAAAACACACACAGGAGAGTATAATTTCCCCAAAAAATTTTTATTAAGGGGTCACAACTATAAACAAAGAGGGAGGCAACGCTGGAGAAACTGCAGAAATTGGCGAAGCCTTGGACCCCCAGGGCAGACATCAATTATTTAAAAGCAAAATTGGTGGCCTGAGGAGTCCATATCTAAGGGAGGGCAGTCTGGTCCAGAAGTCCCAGAGATCCGGAAAGCAGCAGATGACATCTATGTCCCCAGGCTGTGGTCATACGAGAGACTGCAGCTTCTGTCAGACCGGACTGAACCCAGGGTCATCACTCTTTGGTCTTCCTTCCACGCTTCCTTACAGGCGGTGGCTGTGGTGGTGGAGTTGTGGCAGCAGGAGGAGGAGGAGGATCGTCCATCTCAATGACATCCGTCTTGGGTGTTAGTTCCCCACTCTCCCCCTTACGTAGGACTTTATAAATCAGGTCCTCAGAGAGCCTGCGTTGGCCCTCCTGCATGCCCTGCAATTTTGTGGCAGCCATGCAGGCAAAGGCCTCTTCAGGACTGGGGAAGGCTCTGAGGGACGCAGAAGCCTCCTGGATCAGCCTGTACGCTGAATCCTGCACAGGACTGGGAGTCATCTTCCTGGCTCGTTTATGTGGCAGGCGGAGGGGAGGAACCTAAGACTCAGTCAGGCTGCAACTGGTCCCAGGCTTCTCTTGGCTGACACTTAGCCCCACCCCCTCCTGGCTGCCACTAATCCCCGCCTCCTTCTGACTGCCACATTCCACAACCTCCTCCTGGCTGAGGTCTTCCTGTGTATGAAAAAGGGACATAGTTTTAGTATTTTTTCAATCAATCACACACAATTTTCACCTCCTGACTGCTGCAAATTCAATGTTAACAAATATAACAGACTAAACCAAAAGGGGAAAACAATTTTAGTCTATCCTTCATCACAGGTTTTAACAGACAGTATCGTGACCTGGAGAGAATCATAAAGAGACATTGGCCTCTCCTTCATCAGGATGATGACTTGAGGAAGGTGCTGCCAAAACAGCCAAATTTTGTTTATACCAAACCGCCCACTTTGAGGCTCCAGTTAGCACATAATGTTATAGATCCCCCTAGGAAGACATGCACTTTCTTAGATAGTGTTGGGTTCTACAGTTGTGGGAGGTGTGGAATATGTAAAACATCTAAATTTCGCAAGCGGAAGACCACCCATTTCAGCTCTCTGGTAGACGGTAGATCGTATGCAATTAAAAATTTAAAAAAAAAAAAAAAAAAAAAAAAAATTTATAACCTGCAGTACAACGCACGTTACCTACCTTCTATCCTGTCCTTGTAATCTACAATACGTAGGAAGAACCACCAGACAACTGGGTATAAGGCTTAATGAGCATGTAAATAGGATTAAGAAGGGTTATAGATTCCATGGTCTTTCCAATCATTTTAGGCTTTTCCATAACCAAGACCCTAGCCTACTCACTTTCTGTGGAATTGACAGAGTTGAAGATCACTGGCGAGGTTCCAACCTTAGACAAAATATCTCATAAAATGAAACCCAGTGGATACATAGACTACGCACTTTGAACCCCTTGGGCCTGAACATCGAGCTAGACTTGAATTGTTTTTTATCGAATTGGTAGTGTATTAATATATATGTTTTGTTTCTATCATATCCTAATATGTTTGTGCACTTTAGTCCCATATATATTATTTTATTTTATTTTTATTTTTATTTTTTGTTTCATTTTTTTACCATTATGTATTTTTGATCATGTGTTTTCCCATGTCTTAATCATGAATATCTAACCTGGGAAATTAATAAATCATCGAGTGAAATATGGGATGTTATATCAGTTACATCTACTCGAAAGGTGTTTATATATAACAGATATATATTTTTTTATATATATTTTTTATATATATATTTTTTTTATATATATATTTTTCTATTTTCTTTTGCACAAAAAATATTTTTTTATCCATATATATATATATTCTTTCATATATTACTTTGTCATTTTTATAGATTTTAAATTATTGGATGATGTATTAAACTATCGTTTTTATTATTAGGAGTTTAGATATTCAATATATATTGTATCAGTTTTTCCGCCTATCTAGATATCCTGATGTTGGCTTTGCATATACTTTGTTCTGTGGAAGGTAGTGAGTGTTAAGGTGATCTCCTTATGAAGATGTTGTAAACACCTATCTGTACACTGGAGTTGTTTGTCTCCGACCATTGAGTAAAGTTTTATTTTTGCAAACAGGATATGATGATAGAGGAAGGAATGGGTAACCTCTTACCCATTGGCCGTAAATGGCTGTCACTCACTGAACATAATATAAAAGGTTTACACGTCAGCAGGATGTTAAGTCTTTGATAACGCCCTGGGGGAGGGGCGAAACGCGTCGACGCAACACCCTGTTCACGTTTGCTCGTCTTGTACTAGTGACATCACTTCCTGGCGGTGGAACGCACGCCAAGAGCGGCAAACCGACCGAAATATCTGAATGCCTGCTTTCCTTACCGGTCCCGTGAGTAGCGCATTTATGCGCAGGTGACCTTTGGTTTTTTAAGGTTTTATGCTATATACTTCTCTTCTCTCCTTCGGTGGAACGCGTGCTTCTATGGTTTTATGAGCAATCCTTTTTACATCACTACACCATTGGCCCTGGTTATTGGAAAAGATGAAAAAGTTGGAAGCCCGTTTATTGTTTGCCTCATGAAGGAGTATCTATATTGTAGATGACATTTCATGGTCTCTTTGTGTCATCTGGAATGTGCTGAGTGGTTTTCTCCATGCCATCCTATTTTTTGCACAATTGATATGCCATATTTATACATTTATTTTTATTTATATCATTGTATGCTAAACTGCTATTTCTGAGGTTTATTAGATGCATTTGCGCAAGTAGTGCATCGTCTCATGATCCTGCCATTTATACACTGATTGTTATTGTTTTTGTGGAGGGTCTTGGAGTTCTGGTGGTGCAGCTTAGTGCACGCACACTGAGTGTTGGCCCAGATGCGCGAGCTGCAGGTCCAGTTCTCTGACACATCCATATTTATACTCACGTGTCACTTTATCAACACCTGTGGTGTCTTGTGGTTTTTTGTCTATATATATTTTTTTTCATATTTAGTTGCTAGCGCAGTCCACTTAGTTTATATATCATTCTGAGCCCAGCATTTTTCATTCTTGTCCCAATTTTGGGTGCCCACTACTGTCTATTGATATGTAAAACACTTTTTTTAATCAGCAATTAGTGATCAATAATAACATCTAATAAACATAATTTATTTATTGACTAGAAATCTGTAGAAGAATGCTATACCTGACTCCAGCTGGGCTCCTCCACTTCTTCCTGGCTGGAAGGCCCAGGTTGGACATCGGAAGCCTCAGCTGGTATGGAAGGAAGTGTGGAAGGAAGAGTAGAGAGTGATTCCCTGACTCAGTCTGGTCTGACAGAAACCGCAGTCTCTCATAGTACCACAGTCTGGGGACATAAACGTCATCTGCTGCAGCTCCGGACCTCTGGGAATCTGTGACCTTCTTGCGCTCCCTCAGATATGTGCTCCTCAGGCCACCAATTTTAGCTTTTACATAAGGGATGGTTGCTGTGGGGACCACCGGCTTCACCAACTCCAGCAGTTTCTCCAGCGCTGCCTGCCTCTTCTGTTTGTGATTATAATGTGGGTGTCTGACCTGCCACAGACAGGGCAGCTCTCTGTACTTGTCAATAAACAGGGGCAGGAAATTGTGGTCGTTGAACCCATCTATTTTCTCTGCAAGACACAACACAAGACAAACCCTAATGTCAGGCAAAACTCCCCTAATCTTTTTACAATATAGGCTTCCATTTTGAAGCAGTATAAGCCCAAGTTTAGATCCTACCTTCGTTAGCACGATCGGCGTCTCCGATGCTCCTTCTTCCGCTCACAGATCGTACGTAAGACAAACGTGTGTTACGCTTTATACACACTGCGCATGCGTATAACTCCGCCCGCCCCTGACGTTCTTTCTAGTCTATTCCCCGCCCCTTTTTGTTCGGCGCAGTGGGGGAAGAGCACATGGCGGATAGACAGCAGGTCCGTGCTAATTGTAGCAACGAGGAGGAGGAGGAGGAAAGGCTGGAGCCTGAAACGTCCCGATCCAGAAGGAGATTTAAGGACTCAAATATGTCCTTTGGGGAGATGTTGGAGATGGTGGACATCCTGAAGAAGGCCGACTATGATGGAAAGTATGGGCCTTACCCCAACCCCAATGTCCGAAAGGCCAAGATCATGGCGAAAGTGGTCAGGAGTCTGCACCGGAATTTCGGGGTACGACGATCGAAAGATCAGCTCAGGAAGCGGTGGTCGGACCTCAAATTACGAGAACATGAGCAGTACAGAAAGATCCGGAGAGTGCTGCAAAAAAGTAAGTAGTTGTGCTGTGTTCCTATTCTTTATGTTTATTACGTTCGTGCTGCTCCATGTGCTTTTAGGAACTGTTGTACAGTTTAAAATGGCAACTTTCATGTTCATGGGCACATTATTCGTTCGGATCACACATTTTTCTTTCGGACTATAAAATACCATTGTTTAGACCATATGCATTTGGCCACCATTTTGAGGCCCTATACTTGTCTTCAAAGAATTGGGTTGTGTAGATGGCTTTGTTACTAGAATGAAATGCAAGCTAGATTCTGTGTAAGGAGAGGACACTGAGCAGCTGTTTTCACATCTGGACACTGGAGCACTAGTGTGGGACACAAGAACACCATTTTTATCAGGGGGGCCACACAGGTGCTCCATTGTATACTATAGGGGTGACTCCATCTGTGAAGCTTGTACCAAACAGGTAAAGTATTGCAGCTTGACAAAGGGCATTAAAAAATTACATCTTGGAACTCGGCTAAAATAGATAATTGTACCCACTTCCAAGCAATGTTTCCTATTTATAGTTCTGCCATCAAATATCTGTGTGCTAATTATACCATTTTTGTTTTACATAGGGGAGAAAAGACTCGGAGGACACCCCTCATCCGAGGAGACCAGAGACCCCCCACCTCTTGAAGAAGGTGAAATCCCCCCAACACAAGCTGAGCAGGAGGAAGAGGACGTGGTGGAACTAGTCACCACAACAGGTGAGTGTCTGCGACCACAGGCTCAGATAAGAGATGGATTGCGGCATTTTTTGGAAACAAAATTTATTTTGGGGTTCCTCTCTTTTTAGGTGATCGTGAGGTTGTGGATCCAGATCCTTTCACATCCGAAAGTGCCCAGATCCTGATCGGGGAGATCATGGAGTGTAATTTACAATTGGAAATCATCAAGCAAAACATCAATGATGTTATTCCAAAATATAAAAACATCATTGATGTTTTGGGGTGAGTTTAAAGCCCCTCCAAATCACTTTCTTCTTTTGTGTGCTACAATGTGCGAAATGTTTTTGTGATTTTTCCCAAAGCCAAATTTGGAGGATGCACACAGTGTGTCAACATGTGCTATCTGCCATCACGGGAGATCAATGAACGCGTTTTGGGGGTGCAAGCCCTTCCTCAATAATAAAGTAGCGGTGAGGAAGGGGTTTCTCCCCCAAAACACATCCCTTGATCCCCCGTGATGGCAGATAGCACATGTTGACATTGTGAAATTTGTGTGCATCTTCCAAATTAGGCTTTTCCTGGGGTGATTTCCCCCCATCTGAACGCAATATCAAACCCAGTTCCTAAATACTGATGTCTGATATTGCCTTCCAGTTCTACCAAATGTGAACTTTGTAAGATCAAGATTTGTGTCTTTCTTGTTGTTTTTACACAGGCCTGTTTTCTATAAAATGCACATTTTGATTTTGGATAAAGCCACCACAAAAATTGGTATACAACAAACATGTTGGTTTGTCAGAAAAACCTTTGGTAAATGCACATGTGATTGTGCTGGTATTAAAAAGATTGTTCATCAAGAATGTGTGGATTATTGTCTCAACGCTACAACATTTTTGGGGTGATGTAATTGTTGTTTTATGAGAAAATGGGGGTTATTTCCTAAGGGCAAATCCACTTTGCACTACAAGTGCAGTTTAAGTGCAGTTGCAAGTGCACTTGTAGTGAAAAGTGTCTTTGCATTTAGTAAATAACAGCCAACAGTGCTTTGTATAAGGTTACACAATCACGCCATTTTCTGGACTCCACACATTTCTGTCAGGGTCAGCTCAAACAAACATAAGCAGTAAATGTCCACAAAGAATTTCTTTTGTTTTTTTTTTTATTAGAAAAAGGCTTCACATATTGTCTGGCATATTGATAGCCCCCCTACCCGCAATGAACTCCAGGTATTGTAACCGGACATCACGGGCACTCAGGGAGGGCAAGCCAGGACGTCCGCTTTCAAGCGCCGTCAGTGTTGTTGGATGTAGGATTCCGGCCTCAGGCCCAACTGAGCCAGCATAGTTGGCCGAATGTTTTCTTAAAAAATTATGGAGAACACAGCACGCAAGTATTATATGGTTCAGTTTATACTCCGCCATATGGATGGGTGTCAGAAATAGTCGGAACCGGCTGGCCAGGATTCCAAATGTGTTCTCCACCACTCTTCGGCTCTGGCCAGCCGGTAATTAAAAACCCTCTGTTCCGGGGTGAGGGACCTCATCGGGAATGGCCGCATCAGGTGGTCCCCCAGCGCAAACGCTTCATCAGCAACGAACACAAATGGGAGACCTTCCACATTGTCCTCTGGAGCTGGCAAGTCCAAGCTGCCATTCTGGAGACGCCTGTAGAACTCCGTCTGGGCGATGACTCCACCATCGGACATCCGGCCATTCTTCCCCACGTCCACATACAAGAAGTCGTAATTAGCCGACACCACCGCCAACATCACTATACTATTAAACCCCTTGTAATTATAATAGTACGACCCCGAGTTGGGTGGTGGGACGATGTGGACGTGTTTCCCATCAATTGCCCCTCCGCAGTTAGGAAAGTCCCCACCGCTGGGCAAAGTGGGAGGCCACAGTCTGCCATTCCTGTGGCGTGGAAGGAAACTGTTGAGGAAAAAACAATAAACATTACTATTTTTTCACAGAAATATGGCAAGCAGATTATACACAAACATTATGGGGCAACTTCCAGATAGCATTTATTAAGGGGAATTTAACAACGCTAAAGTATAAGGTACACCTATCATATCCCCCCCCCCCTCATGGACCATTTCTAACATTATGGGGGGGGGACTCTTGGACAGGTAACCCTCTTCACTTCATTGAGAGATGAATGCCTAAATACAGGTTATTACTTGGAACAGCCCCTCCTTAGTTACACTATTGGCAGCCCACTGGACAGGTAAGAGGTGTCATAATACAAAGATATAAATACACACTGTACACATTTGAGGACATTTGGACATTCTGCTATTACCTATCAAGATAATAATAGGATACAAAAACTTTAAACAGTACCATTGGAAAGTATACAGGCAGGCCCTTGCACTACATGCTTTGGGGAATTCATCCATAAATCTGACCAGTAAAGAGGTGGGTATAGTGTGTATGGGTTTGGCAAAGTCAGCAGATAGATGATTGAGGATAGAGAATTGGGATCAGCTGACTTAGCAGTTGGGGGGAGGGAGGGTTACTAAAAATTATTTGGGGACACCACAAAAAAAAGCCTCTGGCACTCTGCATGAATTTAAATCAAAAATAACATTTAGAAACATTTTAGGGGGTGTTTGGGGTAAAGCACTACTATGGAGCTGATAAAATACATTGTTAAGTGACTACATGAGGTGAATATAGGCCAGGAGACACCATGCTGGGGAGGTTATTGAAATATGTATGAAGGACCTAAAATAATAATTACATAAAAATCCAGCATACATGAGGAGAAAGGGGACATTCACAGCATATTACAATCATGGTAATAAGGGAATGAGGAAAGAAATACAATATATTAGCAAACATTCAATACAATAAAATGTGATATTAAAGGATAAAAATCTTACCTTCATATATTCCTTCTGAAGGACCTGGATGATGGCAGAACAGGTCTCTGGTATAATGATCCCCAGAGCCTGGGGGGAGATGCCTGTCGAGAACTTCAAGTCCTGCAGGCTTCTCCCTGTGGCCAAATACCGCAGGGTAGCGACCAGCCTCTGCTCCGGAGTGATGGCTTGCCTCATGCAGGTATCCTGCCTGCTAATATAGGGGGTCAGCGAAGCCAACAAACGGTAAAACACGGGGTCCGTCATCCTGAGAAAGTTCCTGAAATCATCAGGATTATTCTCATGGATCTCACGGAGCAAAGGCTAATGAGAGAACTGGTCACGCTGAAGCAACCAATTCTTGGTCCATGAACTCCTCCCCACCCTGTTCATGGACTGGACTTGTGTCAAGGTCAGGACCCCAACACCAAGCCCCCGCACATCACGAACTCTACGAGGAGTACGCATACGAAACATGGCTAGAAAACGGTCGGCTGCTCAGAACGAAGTAACAGAACGCACTGAAGAACAGCAAGGCCTGTGAAGAGCGACCTGAAAAACAGCAACGAGCAGGCAAGATCACACAGAAAACTCTGATACGAACTGACTGCACGCACTGAAGAGCAGATACAAACCCACAAGCACAAACTGAACGGCAGAAAACGATCTGAAAGCCACGAGTCTGAAAAAGCGCGAATCGTCTCTCACCAAACTTTTATTAACATGAGACTAGCAAAAGGAGCCCAAAGGGTGCCGCGCTTGGTTCTGAACCGGCCTTTTCTAGTCTCGTCGTACGTGGTGTACGTGACCGCGTGGTTGGCGATTGGAAATTCCGACAACTTTGTGCGACCGTGTGTAGGCAAAACAAGTTTGAGCCAACATCCGTCGGAAAAAATCCTAGGATTTTGTTATCGGAATGTCCGAACAAAGTCCGACCGTGTGTACGCCCTATTACAGTGTTCTGGCACCAGCACCACCACCACCAAAGGCCCAATTTTTCTGCCCTTGTTCAACAAGGGCATGTAATTACAATTCTTGATCTAATATTTCACAGCAGGGCCCATTTCTGCACCCACCAAGAGCGAGTGAGGACTTACAGTGTTGTGGCACCAGCACCACCACCACCACCAAAGGCCCAATTTTTCTGCCCCTGTTCAACAGGGGCATATAATTACAATTCTTGATCTAATATTTCACAGCAGGGCCCTGTGAGGGCTTACAGTGTTGTGGCCACAACAACACCTAAGGCCCAAATTTCTGCAGAGTATATAGGGCAGGCCCCTACTTTCAAACATCTAACTTACAAACGACTCCTACTTGCAAACGGAAGGAGAAAACAGGAAGTGAGATAAACTCTACCCCTAGGAAGGGAAATTCTCTCCTGTAAGAATTAATATGGGAAAAACATTTCTCCTTTCCACTGATGCTTTCCAATCCTTGTTCCACAAAAAATCCCAAATTTTCAAAAAACATTTTTCATTGGGATAAAAAGTGAGGTGAAATCTTCTGAAGAGGAGGACAGACAGCAAAACAAATGTCACAGGGGTGATAACCCTTCCCTATGTTTTCCAAAAAGCTTAAAAAAGATTTTTTGGCTGGAGCTAAACACGTTAAAAATGTACCCGTTCAAAATTACAAACAGATTCTACTTAACAACAAACCTACAGTCCCTGTCTTGTTTGCACCGCCTGTATACTGCTGTTCAGAGTATATAGGGCCTGGTGGCCCCACACCTTTCCTTATTTTAATTTGGGGGGGGTTCCCCTTAATATCCATACAAGACCCAAAGGGCCTGGTAATGGACTGGGGGGTACCCATGCCGTTTGTCTCACTGATTTTCATCCATATTGCCAGGACCCGACATTACATTAAACCCGCAAGCAGTTTTAAATGAGATTTTTTCCTTTAAAAATGACATTTTGTGCAGGGACTGTTCTAAACACGGGAAACACGCGCCACTTTACAGGCATACTATAGACACACCCCAGGTACGATATTTAAAGGAATATATTTCACTTTTTTTTTTTCACTTTAAGCATCATTAAAATCACTGCTCCCGAAAAAACGGCCGTTTTAAAAAGTTTTTTTTGCATTGATACATGTCCCCTGGGGCAGGACCCGGGTCCCCAAACCCTGTTTAGGACAATACCATGCAAATTAGCCTTTAAAATGAGCACTTTTGATTTCAAATGTTCGAGTCCCATAGACGTCAATGGGATTCTAATGTTCGTGCGAATTTTCGGTCCGTTCGCAGGTTCTGGTGCGAACCGAACCGGGGGGTGTTCAGCTCATCCCTAGTCCTAAGTATTCAGACCCTTTGCTCAGTATTTAGTAGAAGCACCCTTTTTATCTAATACAGCCATGAGTCTTTTTGGGAAAGATGCAACAAGTTTTTCACACCTGGATTTGGGGATCCTCTGCCATTCCTCTTTGCAGATCCTCTCCACTTCTGTCATGTTGGATGGTAAACGTTGGTGGAAAGCCATTTTTAGGTCTCTCCAGGGATGCTCAATTTGGTTAAAGTCAGGGCTCTGGCTGGGCCATCCAAGAACAGTCACGGAGTTGTTAAGAAGCCACTCCTTCAATTATTTTAGCTGTGTGCTTAGGGTCATTGTCTTGTTGGAAGGTAAACCTTCGGCCCAGTCTGAGGTCCTGAGCGCTCTGGAGAAGGTTTTCATCCAGGATATCCCTGTACTTGGCCGCATTCATCTTTCCCTTGGTTGCAACCAGTCGTCCTGTCCCTTGGACAGGTGATGAGCACTGCCTGGTTTTCTCCACACATACAGCTTAGAATTAAGGCCAAGTTCTATCTTGGTCTCATCAGAACAGAGAATCTTATTTCTCACCATCTTGGAGTCCTTTAGGTTTTTTTTTAGCAAACTCCATGCGGGCTTTCATGTGTCTTGCACTGAGGAGAGGCTTCTGTCGGGCCACTCTGCCATAAAGCCCCGACTGGTGGAGGGCTGCAGTGATGGTTGACTTTCTACAACTTTCTCCCATCTCCCGACTGCATCTCTGGAGCTCGGCCACAGTGATCTTTGGGTTCTTTTTTACCTCTCACACCAAGGCTCTTCTCCCCCGATAGCTCAGTTTGCCCGGACGCCCAGCTCTAGGAAGGGTTCTGGTCGTCCCAAACGTCTTCCATTTAAGGATTATGGAGGCCACTGTGCTCTTAGGAACCTTAAGTGCAGCAGAAATGTTTTTGTAACCTTGGCCAGATCTGTGCCTTGCCACAATTCTGTCTGTGAGCTCTTCAGGCAGTTCCTTTTGACCTCATGATTCTCATTTGCTCTGACATGCACTGTGAGCTGTAAGGTCTTATATAGACAGGTGTGTGGCTTTCCTAATCAAGTCCAATCAGTATAATCAAACACAGCTGGACTCAAATGAAGGTGTAGAACCATCTCAATGATGATCAGAAGAAATGGACAGCACCTGAGTTAAATATAAGAGTGTCACAGCAAAGGGTCTGAATACTTAGGACCATGTGATATTTCAGTTTTTCTTTTTTAATAAATCTGCAAAAATGTCAACAATTCTGTGTTTTTCTGTCAATATGGGGTGCTGTGTGTACATTAATGAGGAAAAAAAATGAACTTAAATGATTTTAGCAAATGGCTGCAATATAACAAAGAGTGAAAAATTTAAGGGGTTCTGAATACTTTTCGTCCCCACTGTATATACATCCCAGCAGCTACATCTCACTGCAGTGCAGGCCATTAGTATGTCTGGAAGGCCAACAAGGAGAGGCAGACAGTCACAAGCCAATAAAAGAGGGCAAGCAGGCTCTGTGTCTAGAGGCAACAGTGCTGGTCGTGGACACGATGCATCCTCATCAGCACGTGGCCGTGGGACATGCTTGTCCTTTTTTTCGGCCGTGTTAAGCCGCAACATGCAGAAGACTTGGTAGAGTGGATGACCAAGCCGTCCTCATCCTCCTCCTCCTTTCTCACCCAGGCTCAGGGTACGTTGTCTGGCAAAGCCCAAGAAGGACAGCAAGCTGGCAGTCATGTTCCCCCAGCTGCAGCATACTACCAGCTTTGCTCCAGTGATGAGGAGGGAGGGGATGATGAGGTCACTGACTCCACGTGGGTGCCTGATAGGAGAGAGCAGGAGGAGGAGGAGGAGGCACATCACCAACGAGGCAGGATGCCCTCCAGGGGCCAGCTTAAGGGCAGCACACCAACTGCATCACACCGCAGAGCTCCGCATGTGCAGGGGGCTGCTGTCTCTGCACGTTATTCCAAAAGTTCTTTGGTGTGGGCCTTTTTTGAATCGAGTTCATCAGATCCCACTGCTGCTATTTGCAACATATGTCTCAAGCGTATCTCACGTGGCCAAAACATCACCCGCTTGGGCACTACATGCTTGACCAGACATATGTTGACCTGCCATGCAGTTCGTACCTAAAAGACCCACACCAAAGAACAAAGAGGACCTCTCCTTGCTCCTCATCAGCTGGGATCTCCAACCCCACTATACCTTCAGTCCTCTCTGAGAGCTGTAGTGAATAAACAACGCTCCTGCACACAAGTGGATGACCAGACAGGCAATGTATAACCACAGGCATTGCTGCCCTCAAGGATGGGGAATCCTAGCAGACAACGAGAAAGAAAAAAAAGGGGCGCACCAGCCATGTGCATTATCCTTTGAGTAAAAATTTATCAAAGCAATGGTAAAAAGGAACTACTTACAAACAGTTGTAGAAGATCCCATAGTAAAACAAATCTTCAAATAGCAGCATGTAGTCTGGAATGAGTGTACCCATCAGAGGTAGGGATGAGCCGAACACCCCCCGGTTCGGTTCGCACCAGAACCCGCGAACGGACCGCAAGTTCGCACGAACGTTAGAACCCCATTGACGTCTATGGGACTCGAACGTTCGAAATCAAAAGTGCTCATTTTAAAGGCTAATTTGCATGGTATTGTCCTAAAAAGGGTGTGGGGACCCGGGTCCTACCCCAGGGGACATGTATCAATGCAAAAAAAACTTTTAAAAACGGCCGTTTTTTCGGGAGCAGTGATTTTAATGATGCTTAAAGTAAAAAAAAAAAAGTGAAATATTCCTTTAAATATCGTACCTGGGGGGTGTCTATAGTATGCCTGTAAAGTGACGCGTGTTTCCCATGTTTAGAACAGTCCCTGCACCAAATGTCATTTTTAAAGGAAAAAATCTCATTTAAAACTGCTTGCGGGTTTAATGTCATGTCGGGTCCTGGCAATATGGATGAAAATCAGTGAGACAAACGGCATGGGTACCCCCCAGTCCATTACCAGGCCCTTTGGGTCTTGTATGGATATTAAGGGGAACCCCGCACCCAAATTAAAATAAGGAAAGGTCCCTATATACTCTGAACAGCAGTATACAGGCGGTGCAAACAAGACAGGGACTGTAGGTTTGTTGTTAAGTAGAATCTGTTTGTAATTTTGAACATTTTTAACGTGTTTAGCTCCAGCCAAAAAATCTTTTCTAAGCTTTTTGGAAAACATAGGGAAGGGTTATCACCCCTGTGACATTTGTTTTGCGTCTTTCCTCCTCTTCAGAAGATTTCACCTCACTTTTTTGTCCCAATGAAAAATGTTTTTTGAAAATTTGGGTTTTTTTGTGGAACAAGGATTGGAAAGCATCAGTGGAAAGGAGAAATTGTTTTCCCATATTAACTCTTACATGAGAGAATTTCCCTTCCTAGGGGTAGATTTCATCTCACTTCCTGTTGTCTCCTTCCGTTTGCAAGTAGGAGTCGTTTGTAAGTTAGATGTTTGAAAGTAGGGTCCTGCCCTATATACTCAGCAGAAATTTGGGCCTTAGGTGTTGCTGTGGCCAAAACACTGTAAGCCCTCACAGGGCCCTGCTGTGAAATATTAGATCAAGAATTGTAATTACATGCCCCTGTTGAACAGGAGCTGAAAAATTAGGCCTTAGGCACTGGTGCTGGTGCCACAACACTGCAACCCCTCACAGACACTCTAGTTGGAACGCAGGAACGAGCCCTGCTGCAAAGTATTGCATCAAAAATTGTAATTACACGCCCCTGTTAGACAGGGGCAGAAAAATTGGGCCTTAGGCACTGGTGCTGGTGCCACAACACTGCAACCCCTCACAGACACTCTAGTTGGAACGCAGGAACGAGCCCTGCTGCAAAGTATTGCATCAAAAATTGTAATTACACGCCCCTGTTAGACAGGGGCAGAAAAATTGGGCCTTAGGCACTGGTGCTGGTGCCACAACACTGCAACCCCTCACAGACACTCTAGTTGGAACGCAGGAACGAGCCCTGCTGCAAAGTATTGCATCAAAAATTGTAATTACACGCCCCTGTTAGACAGGGGCAGAAAAATTGGGCCTTAGGCACTGGTGCTGGTGCCACAACACTGCAACCCCTCACAGACACTCTAGTTGGAATGCAGGAACGAGCCCTGCTGCAAAGTATTACATCAAAAATTGTAATTACACGCCCCTGTTATACAGGGGCTGAAAAATTGTGCCTTAGGCACTGGTGGTGGCGCCCAGAACCAAAAATGTTCTTACAAGCTATCAGCGTGATGATTGAGGAGGAAGAGGATAATTACTCAGGGATAGTCACTCAGCATCAGCATAGGCAGTCTTTGAAGGGATCTGAAAAAAATTATTCAGTTACATCAGCATCAGGTGCTTGGTAGCTGGTGGTGATCCAAGACTGATTCATTTTTATGAAGGTCAGCCGATCGACCGAGTCAGTGGACAGACGCACCCTGTGATCGGTTACCACGCCTCCAGCAGCACTGAATGTGCGTTCCGAAAGAACGCTGGATGCAGGACAGGCCAGTAGCTCAATTGCATACTGTGCAAGCTCTGGCCAGTGATCCATCCTCAAGACCCAGTAACCCAGAGGATTTTCGGTGGGAAAGGTGTCCAAGTCTGATCTTGCCCCTAGGTATTCCTGCACCATGTAAAACAGACGCTGGCGATGGTTGCTGGAACCGATCATACCTTGGGGCTGCGGACCAAAAAATTGTCTGAACGCATCGGTCAGACGGCCACCTTCTCCACCGCTCCTTCTTTGACTGACCGAAGCCTCAGCAACACGTTGTCCAGAAACAGGAGTTTGTAACCTCCCAGTCTCTGGGAACGCGTTGCACAGACCTTTCTGCAAGGCCTCCCGAAGATGTTTCATCCTCTGCTCCCTCTGCGATGGCAAGATAAGGTCCGCAACCTTACCCTTGTAACGTGGATCAAGGAGGGTTGCCAGCCAGTATTGGTCCTTCTCCTTGATACCACGAATACGAGGATCCTTACGCAGGCTTTGCAGGATCAGGGAGGCCATGCAGCGTAGGTTTGCTGAAGCATTCGGTCCGGAGTCCTCTGGGTCACTAAGGACAACAACGTCCGCAGCCACCTCCTCCCAGCCACGTACAAGTCCATGTGTTCCTTGGGACTGATCCCTTAAAGACTGCTGATGCTGAGTGCCAGGCTCCACCTCCATACTGACACAATCTTCCTCCTCCTCCTCCTCCTCCTCCTCGTCCTCTTCCTGTGTGATCGGCGGGCACGCAGGAACACTGTCTGGATAAAGGGGGCCTTGAGAGCTAAGGAAGTCCTCCTCTTCCTGCCTCTGTTCTGCCTCAAGTGCCCTGGCCATTATTCCACGCAGCGTGTGCTCCAACAGGTGGACAAGGGGGACAGTGTCACTGATGCATGCACTGTCAGTGCTCACCATCCTCGTGGCCTCCTCGAATGGTGACAGGACAGTGCATGCATCCCTGATCATGGCCCACTGGCGTGGGGAAAAAAAACCAAGGTCCCCTGACCCTGTCCTGGTGCCATAGTCGCACAGGTACTCATTGATGGCCCTCTGCTGCGTGTGCAGCCGCTGCAGCATGGCCAATGTCGAGTTCCACCTGGTGGGCATGTCACAGATTAGGCGGTTCTTGGGCAGGTTAAACTCCTTTTGGAGGTCCGTCAGCCGAGCACTGGCATTATATGACCGGCGGAAATGCACACAGACTTTCCTGGCCTGCCTCAGGACATCCTGTAAGCCCGGGTACCTGCCCAAGAACCGCTGCACCACCAAGTTAAGGACGTGAGCCAAACAGGGCACATGGGTCAGTTGTCCCTGTCGGAGGGCAGAGAGGAGGTTGGTGCCATTGTCGCAAACCACCATTCCTGCCTTAAGTTGGCGTGGCGTCAACCACCTCTGAACCTGCCCCTGCAGAGCTGACAGAACCTCTGCCCCAGTGTGGCTCCTGTCCCCCAAGCACACCAGCTCAAACACCGCATGGCATCTTTTGGCCTGCGTACTTGCGTAGCCCCTTGAACGCCTACGGAGCACCGCTGGTTCCGAGGAAGAGGCCATGGAGGAAGAAGAAGAGGAGGGGGTGGAGGAGAGAGGTGTGCCACAATCAGCATTTTGGAGGCGTGGTGGCGGAACAACCTCCAACACTACTGCACCTTGTCCTGCATCCTTCCCAGCTGCCAGCAGAGTCACCCAATGCGCCGTGAAACTTAAGTAACGTCCCTGTCCATGCCTGCTGGACCATGAGTCAGCGGTAATATGCACCTTACCGCTGACCGCCCTGTCCAGCGAGGCATGGACATTGCCTTCCACATGCCGGTAGAGAGCTGGAATCGCCTTCCGTGAGAAAAAGTGGCGTTTGGGTACCTGCCACTGAGGAACCGCACATTCCACAAACTCACGGAAGGGGGCAGAGTCTACCAACTGAAAAGGCAGCAGTTGAAGTGCTAGCAATTTTGCCAAGCTAGCATTCAACCGCTGGGCATGTGGATGGCTGGGAGCAAACTTCTTTCGGCGGTGCAGCAGCTGGGGCAGGGAAATTTGCCTGGTACAATCTGGCGTCGGTGTACCAAAAGCAGATTGCCCACAAGTACTTGGCTGTGACACACCTAATTCTACACCTTCATTCCTCTCACTGCAGGTCTCAGAGAGGACTGAAGGTCTAGTGGGGTTGGAAATCTCAGCTGATGAGGAGCAAGGAGAGATCCTCTTTGTTCTTTGGTGTGGGTCTTTTAGATATGCTTGCCAACGAACTGCATGGCAGGTCAACATATGTCTGGTCAAGCATGTGGTACCCAAGCGGGAGATGTTTTGGCCACGCGAGATACGCTTGAGACATATGCTGCAAATAGCAGCGGTGCGATCTGATGCACTCGTCTCAAAAAAGGCCCACACCAAAGAACTTTTTGAATAACGCGCAGAGACTGCAGCGCCCTGCACATGTGGAGCTTTGGGGTGTGATGCAGTCAATGTGCTGCCCTTAGGCTGGCCCCTGGAGGGCATCCTGCCTCGTTGGTGATGTGCCGCCTCCTCCTCCTCCTCCTCCTCCTCTCTCCTATCAGGCACCCACGTTGAGTCAGTGACCTCATCATCCCCTCCCTCCTCATCACTGGAGCAAACCTGGCAGTATGCTGCAGCAGGGGGAGCATGACTGCCAGATTGCTGTCCTTCTTGGGCACCCCCTCTGTCCGTGCTCATGTTACTGCCTTCATCGAGCTCAGTATCATCATCAGAGCCTTCCAAACGCTGGGCATCCTCCTGGAGCATGTACCCAACACTGTGGTCAAACAGTTCGAGGGAATCCTCATGAGGACATGGTGGAGCTAGGGAAGGAGTCACTGATGACATTGAGCTGAGGGAAGAGGCCGCTGCTTTGCCAGACAAAGCACCCTGGGCATGGGTGAGAGAGGATGAGGAGGATGAGGACGGCTTGGTCATCCACTCGACCAAGTTTTCTGCATGTTGCGGCTCAACACGGCCAGCTGCCGAAAAAAAGGCCAAGCGTGTCCCATGGCCACGGGCTGATGAGGATGCACCGTCTCCACGACCAGCACTAGACACAGAGCCTGCTTGCCCTCTCTTATTGGCTTGTGACTGTCTGCCTCTCCTTCTTGGCCTTCCAGACATACTAATGGCCTGTAGCTGCACTAAGCTGGGATAGAACACCTGTAATTTTCTTCAGGTAGCTTTATATACTGTAACCAGACAAGCCTGCCTGTCAGTAGGAAGATAACAGGAACGGATCTAGCTGAACACTGTGAGCAGGACGCACTGCACTAAATGTAAATAGCAGGAACGGATCTAGCTGAACACTGTGAGCAGGACGCACTGACTGCACTAAATGTAAATAGCAGGAACGGATCTAGCTGAACACTGTGAGCAGGACGCACTGACTGCACTAAATGTAAATAGCAGGAACGGATCTAGCTGAACACTGTGAGCAGGACGCACTGCACTAAATGTAAATAGCAGGAACAGATCTAGCTGAACACTGTGAGCAGGACGCACTGCACTAAATGTAAATAGCAGGAACGGATCTAGCTGAACACTGTGAGCAGGACGCACTGACTGCCCTAAATGTAAATAGCAGGAACAGATCTAGCTGAACACTGTGAGCAGGACGCACTGCACTAAATGTAAATAGCAGGAACAGATCTAGCTGAACACTGTGAGCAGGACGCACTGCACTAAATGTAAATAGCAGGAACGGATCTAGCTGAACACTGTGAGCAGGACGCACTGCACTAAATGTAAATAGCAGGAACGGATCTAGCTGAACACTGTGAGCAGGACGCACTGCACTAAATGTAAATAGCAGGAACGGATCTAGCTGAACACTGTGAGCAGGACGCACTGCACTAAATGTAAATAGCAGGAACAGATCTAGCTGAACACTGTGAGCAGGACGCACTGACTGCACTAAATGTAAATAGCAGGAACAGATCTAGCTGAACACTGTGAGCAGGACGCACTGACTGCACTAAATGTAAATAGCAGGAACGGATCTAGCTGAACACTGTGAGCAGGACGCACTGACTGCACTAAATGTAAATAGCAGGAACGGATCTAGCTGAACACTGTGAGCAGGACGCACTGCACTAAATGTAAATAGCAGGAACAGATCTAGCTGAACACTGTGAGCAGGACGCACTGCACTAAATGTAAATAGCAGGAACGGATCTAGCTGAACACTGTGAGCAGGACGCACTGCACTAAATGTAAATAGCAGGAACAGATCTAGCTGAACACTGTGAGCAGGACGCACTGACTGCACTAAATGTAAATAGCAGGAACAGATCTAGCTGAACACTGTGAGCAGGACGCACTGACTGCACTAAATGTAAATAGCAGGAACGGATCTAGCTGAACACTGTGAGCAGGACGCACTGACTGCACTAAATGTAAATAGCAGGAACGGATCTAGCTGAACACTGTGAGCAGGACGCACTGCACTAAATGTAAATAGCAGGAACAGATCTAGCTGAACACTGTGAGCAGGACGCACTGCACTAAATGTAAATAGCAGGAACGGATCTAGCTGAACACTGTGAGCAGGACGCACTGACTGCACTAAATGTAAATAGCAGGAACAGATCTAGCTGAACACTGTGAGCAGGACGCACTGCACTAAATGTAAATAGCAGGAACAGATCTAGCTGAACACTGTGAGCAGGACGCACTGCACTAAATGTAAATAGCAGGAACGGATCTAGCTGAACACTGTGAGCAGGACGCACTGCACTAAATGTAAATAGCAGGAACGGATCTAGCTGAACACTGTGAGCAGGACGCACTGCACTAAATGTAAATAGCAGGAACGGATCTAGCTGAACACTGTGAGCAGGACGCACTGCACTAAATGTAAATAGCAGGAACAGATCTAGCTGAACACTGTGAGCAGGACGCACTGACTGCACTAAATGTAAATAGCAGGAACAGATCTAGCTGAACACTGTGAGCAGGACGCACTGACTGCACTAAATGTAAATAGCAGGAACGGATCTAGCTGAACACTGTGAGCAGGACGCACTGACTGCACTAAATGTAAATAGCAGGAACGGATCTAGCTGAACACTGTGAGCAGGACGCACTGCACTAAATGTAAATAGCAGGAACAGATCTAGCCTAATCTAGCTAACTCAAATCAAATGACACTGTCTGTCTCTCTCTCTATCAGCACACCGGAACACACTACACAGGGCCGCCGTGCAGGCGGCCTTATATAGTGTGGGGCGTGTACTAAATCCCCTGAGCCATAATTGGCCAAAGCCTCCTTGGCTTTGGCCAATTACGGCTCTCTGTTCAGACGGCGCTGTGATTGGCCAAGCATGCGGGTCATAGTGCATGCTTGGCCAATCATCAGCCAGCAATGCACTGCGATGCCGCAGTGAATTATGGGCCGTGACGCGCCACACGAATTTGGCGCGAACGGCCCATAACGTTCGCAATTCGACGGACGGTCGAACAGCCGATGTTCGAGTCGAACATGGGTTCGACTCGAACACGAAGCTCATCCCTAATCAGAGGTCACAGAGTGACTCACGGGGGACACTGCTATCTGACGCGTTTCGAGGGGAATGTCCCCTCTTCCTCAGAGCACAGCAGTCACTCTCTGAAACCTGCGCTGAGAGAAATAAAGGTGTAGAATTAGGTGTAAGTAAAATAGGTGCAGCGCTAAGACAAAATCCAAAGAAAAAAGAAAAAACATCCAGGGAAAATAAGAAGTATTCAATATGATAAAAGTCCTTCAAAATATACAGAGCACAGATAATGTCCAGATTTCATATGAGAATCCACCAAGCAAACGTGATTTTCACAGCAATGATATGTGACTGATAGAAGTGCCCTTCACCATAAACCGAATGGCCTCTCACCTGATGACCAGGACCCATGAATGAAGAGTCAAGAAAACATTCCCATAGGGATCATAAAAGTGAAGGTTCAGTCCAGTGACAGGAAACTCCTCCAGATAACCACGTAGCAGGGGATCAGCATAATTCATATAAATAGAAAGGGACAAACATAGTGCTCTCCGTATGCCATACTTTATTAAAAGGTAAAGAAAAACACTTACATAACAGGCACTTCACAAGTGCCAGGACGGTAACAGTGCATAAAATCAGCAGAGTGTGTATAAGCGATGGAGCATGCGCGGTAGCCGCGCATGACGTCACGACGTCACGTTCTGGATGCGTTGCATCCCAGTGGGCGGGGACTTCCTCAGCAGATGCCGTGACTACGTGGGCACCCGCGCTATATAGAGGTGAGTTGTTATGACAACAACAAACAACAGGGGATGACGTACATCTGATGAGAGCCGATTCCGGAAGTGTCTCCTCACATATCATTCATAGCAAACGGAACTCAGTCAGAATGTAATAATGTTAAAAGCTCATATCTGCACATACTCTAATAAAAAGGGATTTAAAATATATGTATATATATGATCTTGTGATAAAAACATTAAGACACACAATAAAGGTGTACTCTTAATAGAACTGACAAGAGCACCAAGATCACATAGGAAATACTTTACAAAGTTATCACTATCCGTCATCCACGACCACCGACTGCTCCAAAAAAATCAATATCCAATATTTTGGAGCAGTCGGTGGTCGTGGATGACGGATAGTGATAGTGAATGATAGTGAATGACGGATAGTGATAACTTTGTAAAGTATTTCCTATGTGATCTTGGTGCTCTTGTCAGTTCTATTTAGAGTATACCTTTATTGTGTGTCTTAATGTTTTTATGGTGAAGGGCACTTCTATCAGTCACATATCATTGCTGTGAAAATCACGTTTGCTTGGTGGATTCTCATATGAAATCTGGACATTATCTGTGCTCTGTATATTTTGAAGGACTTTTATCATATTGAATACTTCTTATTATCCCTGGATGTGTTTTCTTTTTTCTTTTTTCTTTGGATTTTGTCTTAGCGCTGCACCTATTTTACTTATTTGTCTTGAGGGATTTGATCGTTTGACCCTGGTGTTCAGCTGCTTTCTGGTTTTTGCATACATGCGCTGATACATTTTATTATGTAGAATTAGGTGTGTCACAGCCAAGTACTTGCGGGCAATCTGCTATAGGTACACCGATGTCAGATTGTACCAGGCAAATTTCCCTGCCCCAGCTGCTGCACCACCAAAAGAAGTTCGCTCCCAGCCATCCACATGCCCAGCGGTTGAATGCTAGCTTGGCTAAATTGCTAGCACTTCAACTGCTGCCTTTTCAGTTGGTAGACTCTGCCCCCCCTTCCGTGAGTTTGTGGAATGTGCGGTTCCTCAGTGGCAGGTTCCCAAACGCCACTTTGTCTCACGGAAGGCGATTCCAGCTCTCTACCGTCATGTGGAAGGCAATGTCTTGGCCTGGCGGGACAGGGCAGTCAGCGGTAAGGTGCATATTACCGTTGACTCATGGTCCAGCAGGCATGGACAGGGACGTTACCTATCTTTCAGGGCGCATTGGGTGACTCTTCTCGCAGCTGGGAAGGATGCAGGACAAGGTGCAGTAGTGTTGGAGGTTGTTCCACCACCACACCTCCAAAATGCTATGGTGGAGCCTGGCACTCAGCATCAGCAGAAGTCTTCCAGGGATCATTTACAGTCCCAAGAAGCCCATGGACTTGTACGTGGCTGGGAGGAGGTGGCTGCGGATCATGTCGTCCTTAGTGGAGTCCCCCAGAGGACTCCGGACCAAATGCCTCAGCAAACCTACGCTGCATGGCCTCCCTGATCCTGCAAAGCCTGCGGAAGGATCCTCGTATTCGTGGTATCAAAGAGAGGGATCGTTACTGTCTGGCAACCCTCCTTGATCCACGTTACAAGGGTAAGGTTTCAGACCTTATCTTGCCGTCGCAGAGGGAGCAGAGGATGAAACATCTTCGGGAGGCCTTGCAGAAAGGTCTGTGCAGAGACTGGGAGGTTACAAACTCCTGTTCCTGGACAACGTGCTGCTGAGGCTTCGGTCAGTCAAAGAAGGAGCCGTGGAGAAGGTGACCATCTGACCGATGCGTTCAGACAATTTTTTAGTCTGCAGCCCCAAGGTATGATCGGTTCCAGCAACCATCGCCAGCGTCTGTTTTACATGGTGCAGGAATACCTAGGGGCAAGATCTGACTTGGACACCTTTCCCACCGAAAATCCTCTGGGTTACTGGGTCTTGAGGATGGATCACTGGCCAGAGCTTGCACAGTATGCAATTGAGCTACTGGCCTGTCCTGCATCCAGCATTCTTTCGGAACGCACATTCAGTGCTGCTGGAGGCTTTGTAACTGATCACAGGGTGCGCCTGTCCACCGACTCGGTCGATCGACTGACCTTCATAAAAATGAAACAGTCTTAGATCACCACCAGCTACCAAGCACCTGATGCTGATATAACCGAATATTTTTTTTTTAAATGTCAGATCCCTTCAAGACTGCCTATGCTGATGCTGAGTGACTATCCTGTTATGCTGAGTGACTATCCTCTTCCTCCTCAATGATCATGCTGATAGCTTGTAAGAATATTTTTGGTTCTGGGCGCCGCCACCAGTGCCTAAGGCCCAATTTTTCAGCCCCTGTTTAACAGGTGCGTGTAATTAAAATTTTTGATGCAATACTTTGCAGCAGGGCTCATTCCTGCGCTCCAAATACAGTATATGTGAGGGGTTGCAGTGTTGTGGCACCAGTGCCTAAGGCCCAATTTTTCTGCCCCTGTTACCCCTGTTAGAATTACCATTCTTGATCTAATATTTCACAGCAGGTCCCGTTTCTGCGCCCACCAAGAGTAACTGTGAGGATTTACAGTATTGTGGCACCAGCACCACCTAAGGCCCAAATTTCTGCAGAGTATATAAGGCAGGCCCCTACTTTCAAACATCCAACTTACAAACGACTCCTACTTTGCAGAGACGGAGAAGGAGACAACAGGAAGTGAGATGAAATCTACCCTAGGAAGGGAAACTCTCTCCTGTTTATGCCCTGAACACACGGTCGGACTTTCCGACGGAAAATGTGCGATCGGAGCTTGTTGTCGGAAATCCCGACCGTGTGTGGGCTCCATCGGACATTTTCCATCGGATTTTCCGACACACAAAGTTTGAGAGCAGGCTATGAAATTTTCCGACAACAAAATCCGATCGCGTCAGTTCCAACCGTGTGTGGCCAATTCCGACACACAAAGTGCCACGCATGCTCAGAAGAAATTCCGAGACGGAACAGCTCAGTCTGGTAAAATTAGCGTTCGGAATGGATAGAGCACTTTCGTCAGGCTGCAATGTTTAAAATAGTTTAATACAGCGCACTCTCTTCTTCTTTATAATGCTAGAAGAATGAAGTAGTTTTGCTGCTCATATTCACACAGACTTCTCACAAACTTCTTTCTTTATTATTTATCATGATTCCCTCAATATATTTTGATTTGTCACATCTGACAAAAAATATATATATTATTATTTTTTTGGTTTGTCTTTTTTTCAAGGCTGATCTTTTTTTGTTTTTATTTTTTTTTTACTCCAGAATATTTTTCTGTGTATTTTGTGTGTCAAGTTACCAAAACACCATTATTATCTTGTATTATTTAATCTCAAGGAGAATGCTTGGTGTTGGTGTCCCTTGTTAATTTCAAATTGTATTTTTGAAATGTACCTGCCTCCTCACAAACAAACTGTCCTTTTTGAAGGAAAACACACATAGGCGAGTATAATTGAAACAAAAATTCCTTTATTAAGGGCTCAGAACCAAACAAAGGGAGGCAACGCTGGATAAACATCATATATTGGCGAAGCCTTTGACCCCCAGGGCACACATCAATTATTTTACAGCAAAATTGGTTGCCTGAGGAGTCCATATATAAGGGAGTGCAGTCTGGTCCAGAAGTCCAAGAGATCCTGAAAGCAGCAGATGACATGTATGTCCCCAGGCTGTGGTACTACATATTTTGCCAGACCAGACTGAACCCAGGTCATCACTCTCTGGTCTTCCTTAGACGCTTCCTTCCACGCTGTGGCTCTGGTGTTGGAGGTGTGGCAGGAGGAGGAGTATGACCTGGAGGAGGAGGAGGACCTGGAGGAGGAGGAGGAGGACTATGGGTGAGCTGACAAATGTGGGTTGCACATGTGATTTGACCCCTCAACCCCTTATTTAGAGCTTCCAAAATTAAAAACTCACATAGGAGTCATTGGCCCTCCTCCATCTGCATCATTTTGCATGCAGTTATGGCAGCAAAGTCCTCCTCCACACTGTGGGGTGTTCTGAGGGCCTCAGTAGCCTTCCAAAATAGGCCTATGGCAGCCTCCTCCAGGTTACTCCTCTTCCTGCCACTTTGTCTTTGAAGGCGGAGGGGAGGGACCTGGGTATTGGGCTGCCTACTTGGCCCGGCCACCTCCTGGCTGAGACTTCCCTGTGTATGAAAAGGGGACATGGTTTTAGTTTTTCATCAATCACAATCATAAATTAGTACTCCAAACTAACATATATTTAACATCATTGATTGGACAACCAGCAATATTTAGAAGAATGCTATACCTGGCTCAAGCTGGGCTCCTACACATGTTGCTGCCTGGAAGGCCCAGGTTGGGCGTCAGAAGCCTCAGCTGGGGGGAAAGGAAGCGTGGAAGGAAGAGTGGAGAGTGCTGGCCTGGGTTCAGTCTGGCCTGCCAGAAAATGCAGTCTGTCATAGTACCACAGCCTGGGGACATAAATGTTATCTGCAGCTCCTGTTCTCAGGGAATCCTGGACCTTCTTGTGCTCCCTTAGATAAGTGCTCCTCAGGCCACCAATTAGGATCTTCAAATAGGTGATGTCTGCCGTGGGGATCACTGACTTCACAAATTGCAGCAAATTATCCAGCGCTGCCTTCCTCTTTGTTTGGTTCTTATAATCAGGGTGGTTTATCTGCCACAGACAGGGCAGCTCCCTGAACTATCTATGAAGATTGGCATAAAGTCATGATCCTTCAAGATATCCCTTTTAACTTCAAGACACAACACAAGACAAACCCTAATGTCAGCCTTAAGTCTTCTAAACTTGTCCAAATACAGGCCTCAATCTAGAAGCAGTATAGGCCCAATTTTAAATCTTACCTTCGTTATCACGATGGGCGCCTCCGATACTCCTTCCTCCACTCACAGATCGTACGTACTATGCAATCGTGTTACGCTTTATAGACACTGCGCATGCGTGAAACTCTGCCCGCCCCTGATGTTCTTTCTAGTCTATTCCCCGTCCCTTCTCATTTGTCGCAGTGGGGAAGAGCACATGGCGGAGACAGAGCAGGTGTCTGATAATTACACCAATGAGGAGGAGGAAAGCCCGGAGCCTGAGACAATTTAAGGCATCAAATATGTCCTTTGTGGAGATGGTGGAGATGGCTGACATCGTGAAGAAGGCCGACTATGACGAGAAGTATGGACCTTACCCCAACCCCAATGTCCGAAAGGCCAAGATCATGGCGAAAGTGGTCAAGAGTCGGCACTGGAATTTTGGGGTATGACGATCCAAGGATCAGCTCAGGAAGTGGTGGTCGGACCTCAAATTAAGGGAGCACGAGCAGTACAGAAGGATCAGGAGAGTCCTGCAAAAAAGTAAGTAGTTGTGCTGTGTTCCTATCCTTTATTTTTATTACGTTCGTGCTGCTCCATGTGCTTTTTTTTACTGTAGTACAGTTTAAAATGGCAACTTTCATGTTTATGGGCACATTGTTCATTCGTATGAAACATTGTTCGTTCGGCCTAGAAAACACCATTTTTTTGGCCATATGCATTTGAATACATTTTTTTTGGCCTACTTCTCTTTAAATAATTTTGTTATGTAGATGGGTTTGTAACTAGAATTAAATGCAAACTAGATTCTGTGTAAGGAGAGGACACTCAGCAGCAGTTTTCACATCTGGACGCTGGAGCACTAGTGTGGGACACAAGAACACCCTTTTTATTAGGGGGTCCCACACAGGTGCTCCAATGTATACTATAGGGGTGACTCCATCTGTAAAGCTTGCACAAAACAGGTAAGTATTCAAACTTGACAAAGGACAAAAATTTTTCTTCATCTTGGAACTCTGCCAAAACAGACAATTGTACCCCACTTCCAAGCAATGTTTCATATTCCTATTTATGTCATCAAATATCTGTTAAGTATACCTATTTTTTTTTACATAGGGGAGAAAAGACTCAGAGGACACCCCTCATCCGAGGAGACCACAGACCCCCCACCTCAGGAAGAAGTGGAGACGCACCAAAGACAACAGGAGGAGGAGGAGGAAGGAGATGTGGTGGAAATTGTCAGGTGAGTGTCTGCAACCACAGGCTCAGGTAAGAGATGGATGCCAGCATATTTATAATACATGGTGTGTTTTTGTTTCTATCTTTTTAGGTGATCGCGATGTTGTGGATCCAGGGCATTTCACCAGTGAAAGTGCACAGATCCTGATCGGGGAGATCATGGGGTGTAATAGGGACTTGGAAAACATCCAGAAAACATCAATGATGTTCAAAAAAAAATGAAGAACATCATTGATGTTTTAGGGCAAGTTTGAAACACCTCCAAATCCCTTCCCTCTTTGGTGCTTTTTGTAATCTCAAAATTTCTCATCTTTTTTGACAGATTTGAGAAAAGCCAAATTTTGAAGATGCACACAGTGTGTCAACATGTGCTATCTGCCATCACAGGAGATCAATGTAGGCGTTTTGGGGGTGCAACCCCTTCCTCAATAATAAAGTAGCTGTGAGGAAGGGGTTGCACCCCCAAAACATGTCCCTTGATCCCCCGTGATGGCAGGTAGCACAAAAAATTGTTATACAACAAACATGTTGGTTTGTTTTATGGGGCGTACACACGGTCGGACTTTTCAGCTACAAAAGTCCGACAGCCTGTCCGACAGACTTTCGACGGACTTTTGGCGGACTTTCGACGGACTTGCGGCGGACTTTCTAACGAACAGACTTGCCTACACACGATCACACAAAAGTCCGTCGAATTCTTACGTGATGACGTACACCGGACTAAAATAAGGAAGTTCATAGCCAGTAGCCAATAGCTGCCCTAGCGTGGGTTTTTGTCCGTCGGACTAGCATAGAGACGAGCGGATTTTTCGACTGGACTCGAGTCCGTCGGAAAGATTTGAAGCATGTTTCAAATCTAAAGTCCGTCGGATTTGAGGCTGAAAAAGTCAGTTGAAAGTCCGGAGAAGCCCACACACGATCGGATTACCAGCCAGCTTTAGTCTGTCAGCGTCCGTTGGACTTTTGTAGCTGAAAAGTCCGACCGTGTGTAAGCCCCATTAAAAACCTTTTCTAAATGCACATGTGATTGTGCTGGTATTAAAAAGATTGATAATCAAGAATGTGTGGATTATTGTTTCCACGCTCCAAAACTTTTGTTGTGCTCAAATTGGTGTTTTCTGTGACAATGGGGGTTATTTCCTAAGGGAAGATCCACTTTGCACTACAAGTGCAGTTTCAGTACAGTTTCAAGTGCACTTGTAGTGCAAAGTGTCTTTGCCTTTAGTAAATAACACCCAACAGTGCTTTGTAATGTTACGCAATCACGCTATTTTCAGGACTCAACACATTTCTGTCAGGGTCAGTTAAAAGAAACACAAGCAGTAAATGTCACCAAAGATTTTAGTAGTTAAAATGATTGTTTTTATTTTAAAAATGTTTCAGACATTGTCTAGCATATTGATGGCCCCCCTACCCGCAAAGTAATCAAGGTATCTAAGACGGATCTCAGGGGCACTCAGGGGGGGCAAGCCAGGACGGCCACTTTCAAGCGCCGTCAGGGTTGGTTCATTCTGAATTCCGGCCTCAGGCCCAACTGAGGCAGCATAGTTGGCAGAATTTTGCCTTAAAAAGTTGTGTAGAACACAGCATGCCAGGATGATATGATTCAGTTTGTACTCCGCCATGTGTATGGGTGTAAGAAATAGGCGGAACCGGCTGGCCATGATTCCAAATGTGTTCTCCACCACTCTTCTGGCTCTGGCCGGCTGGTAATTAAAAACCCTCTGGTCCAGGGTGAGGATCCTCATAGGGAATGGCCGCATAAGATGGTCCCCCAGCGCAAACGCTTCATCAGTAACGAAGACGAATGGGAGTCCTTCTACATTGTCTTCTGGAGGTGGCAAGTCCAAGCTGCCATTCTGGAGACGCCTGTAGAACTCCATCTGGGCGATGACTCCACCATCGGACATCCGGCCATTCTTCCCCACGTCCACATACAGGAACTCATAAGTAGCCGACACCACCGCCAACATCACAATACTATTGAACCCCTTATAGTTGTAATAGTATGACCCCGAGTTGGGTGGTGGGACGATGTGGACGTGTTTCCCATCAATTGCCCCTCTGCAGTTAGGAAAGTCCCACCGCTGGGCAAAGTGGGAGGTCACAGTCTGCCATTCCTGTGGCGTGGAAGGAAACTGTAGAGTCAAACAAGAAAAAAAAATTAATCATTTTTTTGCGGACCCAAAAAAAAAAAAGCCTCTGGCACTCTGCCTGAATTTAAAGCACAAATCACACTTTTAAACATTTTAGGGGGGGTTTAGGGTAAAGCACTACTATGGAGCTGTCAAAATACACTGTTCAGTGACTACATGAGGTGAATATAGGGCCAGGAGAGCATGCTGGGGAGGTAAGTGAGGGCAAATATGCATGAAGGACAAAAAAAATAAGTACATAAAAATCCAGCATGCATGAGGACAAAGGGGACACTCACAGCATATTCCAATCATGGTAATTGGGGAATGAGGAAAGAAATACAATATATTATCAAACATTAAATACAATAAAATGTGATATTAAAGGATAAATCTTACCTTAATATAATCCTTCTGCAGGACCTGGATGATGGCAGAACAGGTCTCTGGGATAATGATCCCCAGAGCCTGGGGGAAGATGCCTGTCGAGAACTTAAGATCCTGCAGGCTTCTCCCCGTCGCCAAGTACCACAGGGTGACGACTAGCCTCTGCTCCGGAGTGATGGCTTGCCTCATGCAGGTATCCTGCCTGCTGATATAGGGGGTCAGCAAAGCCAACAAATGGTGAAATACGGGGTCCGTCATCCTGAAGTTCCTGAAATCATCAGGATTATTTTCACGGATCTCACGGACCAAAGGCATGTGACAGAACTGGTCACACTGGAGCAACCAATTCTTGGTCCATGAACTCCTCCCCACCCTGTTCGTGGACTGGACTTGTGTCAAGGTAAGGACCCCAACACCAAGCTCCCGCACAGCACAAACTCTACGAGGAGTACCTATACGCAACCTGGCTATAAAACGGTCGGCTGCTCAGAACGAAGTAACAGAACGCACTGAAGAACAGCAAGGCCTGTGAAGAGCGACCTGAAAAACAGCAACGAGCGGACAAGAACGCACTGAATAATCCAATATGAACTGACTGCACGCACTGAAGAGCAGATACAAACCCACAAGCACAAACTGAACTGCAGAAAACGATCTAAAAACCACGAGTCTGAAAAAGCGCAAATCGTCTCTCCCCAAACTTTTACTAACACGAGATTATCAAAAGGAGCCCAAAGGGTGCCGCGCTTGGTTCAGAACTGCCCTTGTCTAGTCTCATCGTACGTGGTGTACGTCACCGCGTTCTTTGCGATCGGAAATTCTGACAACTTTGTGCGACCATGTGTATGCAAAACAAGTTTGAGCCAACATCTGTCGGAAAAAATCCATGGATTTTGTTGTCGGAATGTCCGATCAATGTCCGATCGTGTGTACAGGGCGTTAGAGTTAATATGGGAAAAACGTGTCTCCTCTCCACTGATGCTTTATCAACAATCCTTGTTTCACTAAAAACCCCAAATTGTCAAAAAACATTTGTCATTGAAACAGAAAGTGAGGTGAAATCTTCTTAAGAGGTGCACAGACAGCAAAACAAATGTTACAGGGGTGATAACCCTTCCTTATGTTTTCCAAAAAGCTTAAAATAAATTTTTTGGCTGGAGCTACATTTTAAAAATGTACCAGTTCAAAATTACAAACAGATTCTACTTAACAACAAACCTACAGTCCCTGTCTTGTTTGCACTGCCTGTATACTGCTGTTCAGAGTATATAGGGCCTGGGGGCCCCACGCCTTTACTTTTTTTAATTTGGGTGCGGGGTTCCCCTTAATATCCATACAAGACCCAAAGGGCCTGGTAATGGACTGGGGGGGGGGGGGGTGGTACCCATGCCGTTTGTCTCACTGATTTTCATCCGTATTACCAGGACCCGACATTACATTAAAGCCGCAAGCAGTTTTAAATGACTTTTATTCCTTTAAAAATGTCATTTTGTGCAGGGACTGCTCTAAGCATGGGAAACATGTGCCACTTTACAGGCATACTATAGACACCCCCAAGGTACGATATTTAAAGGAATATTTAATTTTTTTTTTTCACTTTAAACATCATTAAAATCACTGCTCCCGAAAAAAAGGCAGTTTTGAAAACTTTTTTTTGCATTGATACATGTCTCCTGGGGCAGGACCCGGGTCCCCAAACCATTTTTAGGACAATACCATGCAAATTAACCTTTAAAATTAGCACTTTTGATTTTGAACGTTCGAGTCCCATAGACTTCAATGGGGTTCTAAAGTTTGCGCAAATTTTCGGTCCGTTCACAGGTTCTGGTGCGAACCGAACCGGGGGGTGTTCGGCTCATCCCTAGCTGGGGAGCCGCACTAATGAACTAGAGGACAAGATGGATGCGGCCATTACTGTCATAGAAAATCATGAGCAGGATTTATCTGACCTCAAAAAAGAGCTGTCATCAACCCTGCTGCGGCTCGAGGATTTTGAAAACCGTGCTCGCCATGGGAACCTCCGCTTGCGGGGTATCCCAGAGGTCATCGCGGATCTTACCTCCACCGCGATGGCACTATTTCAGGAATTGGTGCCCGCCACCCCTATTGACCGCCTCGAGTTTGATCGCATCCATCGGGCCCTGGAGCCAAAGAGGCAGGAGGGTCCCCCAAGGGACATCATCATAATGTTTAAGTATTATCGCACAAAGGAAACCCTCCTGATGGCAGCCAGAAATAAACCGGAGCTGTGCTTCCAGGGACACCGCAACCAGCTTTTCACTGACCTTTCTCAAATCACTCTCCAGAAGAGGCGTCAGATGAAGCCATTCACTACAGTCCTGCTGAACAACCACATTAAATACGCCTGGGGCTTTCCCTTTCATCTGTCCTTTGACTTCAAGAACAAGAGCCATTCTGTTAGCACCCCTGAGGAGGCCCAGGCGACGCTAGAAGCCCTACATCTTCTTCACCCTGGAGTTACTGGCCCTGGCCCGACACAGCCCCCGGGCTCTCAACGGGCCCCAAACCAGCTTGGCCACCTTTGGGAGAAATCTTCTGACGCAAGAGATCCCGCCACCGCTCCCCTCCCCATCATGGTCCTTCGAGTTCTTCTCCGGGCTGAAGGTCCTTCTGGAGGGTCCCCATGGTTCCCGCTTAGGAGTCAAACTTCCTGACCCTGCCTTCTACCCTTGTGGATCTGGCTGTGTAGCCATCTTGTGATTAACCCGTTGCCATTGGGTTCCTCCCCTCCCCCTGGTTGCTATGTTCCAATAATTTTTTTTTTTTTGCCCTAGATCTGTGGTCAGTGATCAGTGGTCATCAACCCTGTCCTCAGGGCCCACTAACAGGCCAGGTTTTATGTATTACATTGGGGAGATGCAGACTAGAATACTGCAATCACTGAGCAGCAAATTATATCACCTGTGATGCATTTCAGTTGTCTTGCAAACCTGGCCTGATAATGGGCCCTAAGGACAGGGTTGATGACCACTGCCCCTAGATGACTTCAGCGATATGGGCTGCATTTTCTTAAGACTCCTGAGTGACTATGTGGACTTACGTGGTCCCCTGAGGAGCTTCTTACCCTTACCAAAGAGGCCTAGTCCATGGACACTGACTGTGCCTATTGCACTGGACATGGCACCCCGGGCAAGTTACTGTTGCTTGCTCTAATCCCTCCCCCCCTTTTTTTTTTATCTATCAACTACTGTGGAACTTTTTATAGTGCCCCTAACTGTGCCTGCAGGTCCTTACCTTAACTGGAGGTCTCTTCCCCTTAATCAAACGGCACAATTGTTGTCCCCTATTTCACATGGCCTCCCCTGGAGGCCCATTATTGGTTAATGACGTGAAGTCTGTTGTTCTATTGCTCATTGGTTGCTTAGGATTGAATTGCTACGCCATTGTTTTCCACATGTTTACGCCATCCTAGATTGACCCTTGGGCTGTCCTCCCCACCTCCGCTGGTACTTTTCGTGCTGGCGGTGGTGTGGAGGCCTGCCCTGCTCTACATGTTACTTTTTACGCATGTCATGCTTGGCTACACCTCCTTTTGTGGTCTCTAGGGTCCTGCAGTTGACCTGGGGGGGTGGGGGCTGCGGCGCCTTCGCTGTGCCCCCCCTTCCGATTTCTTTCTTAGAGAGTTTACTGTTCGAATTCATAGTACCCCTATTTTACATGGCATCCCCCTGGGGCCCATTATGATGATGTGAAATTTGTTGTTCTATTGTTCATAAGACTGAATTGCTATGCCATTGTTTTCTACATGTTTTTGCCATCCTGGACTGACCCTTGGGGTGGCCTCCCTGCCTCCGCCGGTCCCATTCGTGCTGGCGGGGATGTGGAGGCCTTCCCTGCTTTATATATACAATTTTTCACATATTGTGCCCAGCTATATTTCCTTTTATGGTCTCTAGGGTCCTGCAGGTAACCTTGGGGGGGTGGGGGTTGTGGCGCCTTCGCTGTGTCCCCCCCCCTGACTTCTATCATAGAGAGCTTATTGTTTGAATTTATGGTTTCTGATCTACTGTCCAAGTGGCCCTTCTCATAATTGTGATGCATGTCCCCCCCTTTTTTTCTGCTTTAGGGGTCCCCTTCCCCACCTACGGTGCATATTCCCACCCCCCCTTTTTTTTCTCACCTCTCCCCCCTCCCTTCCCTCTCCCCTCCTTCCCCTCTTCCCACTCCCCTCTTCCCCCCCTCCCCTTCCCCCCTTATTGCAGGTTGGGCTGAATCCTGGCTCCCTGCTACTTCTAGTACCTTCTACCCCTATCTCCACGGTTGCTATATTATGTGTTACATTTGCAGCCATGTGTCCGGTGGGGGAGTTACCCCCCTGGACGTCCCACATTGTCGGGATGCACTCCACCTACTTGGTGGTCCCTTCTTGTTACTACTATTTGCTCTTTTCTCTCCAGTCTTCTCTTCCTTTTTTTCCCTTTTCTTCCTCCTACCCTTTTTCCGCTTTCTCCTTGGGTCCCGGGGCCCGTCGGGATGTCCGCCAATCACCATCTAGGGAACCTGTTAAACCTTTCTCTGTTGACAAGCACTTTCACTCCTCCACACTATGGCCACCCCTCAACTGAAAATACACTCACAAAACATTCATGGCTTTAATTCATCCATCAAGCGATACAAAGTGTTCCACCATTTTAAATCTCAACCAGTAGATATAGTATGCCTACAGGAGACCAGGTTTGCGCAGTCCTCCACCCCTAGGTTCCTCTCTACACGTTTTCCTCTGTTTTATACTGCCTCAGCTGCTGGAAAACATAGAGGTGTCCTGATCGCCTTCAAACGCAATCTTCCTTTCAATTGTGCATTGGAGCTTGCTGATCCTACGGGCCGCTATATACTCTTACAGGGGACATTATGGGACCAAGAGATAACAATTGTCTCCTATTACGCACTTAACCGGTTTCAGCACAGGTTCCTCTCTCATCTCTGTAAGGTAGTTTCTCAGCACCAAGGGCCTACTCCTTCCTATGGGTGACTCCAATATCACCCTCAACTCGACCTTAGACAGACGATATGCTCAGGGGTCTACCCCCTCTCACGACTCCTCCTACGAGGCTCAGACGTGTGCAGTCCTTCAAACTTTTGGTTTAATAGATGTCTGGAGGGAACTCCACCCTACAGATCCGGATTTTACCTTTTACTCCAACCCCCATGACAGTTTTTGCAGGATTGACCACATTTTTATGCAGATACATCATCTTCCACTTGTCCATAATATATCTATTCTTTCCTCGCCATGGTCGGATCATGACCCCTTGGTCTTTCTTGTCTCTCTCTCGGGCCCTGCTAAGTGCCCCTTTTTATGGCGAATTAATGAATCCCTTTTGTCCACCCAGGCTAAGAATCTACAAACCCAATCATTCATACAAACGTACTTTGCTGACAACGTCGGCTCGGTTGCTTCAGCCGTTTCCCTATGGGAAGCCCATAAGGCTACGGTTCAGGGGCGTGTCATTCAACTTGCTTCAGCGTGTAAACGGGACAGAGGCCATTGCATCATGGAATTACAGTCGCTCCTGACGGCCGCTGATGCACTTTGGAAGACGCGTCCCACAGCCATAGAAAAGCTTGCGACACCCTGGCGACAGAGCTTGACCTTCTCTCCACGTCCCGAGCCGAAAAGGGCCTACAGTGGTCTAAGCACAGGTATTATACCTGTGCAGATAAACCAGGTCCTATGCTTGCCAAGAAACTGAATTTGGTGGGTTAAGCGTGTAGGCCTGTTCAACTTCGGACGAGCACTAGGGGCCTTACCTCTAATCCTGAGCAAATTCTATCTAGATTCTCTGAGTTTCTTTCTTCGCTTTACACTAAACCAGGTCCTTTTCCTTTACAACAAGCGGAACAATTCTTTCAGGACCTAAATCTTCCTTCGCTTCCTGGTGGCACATATGATGCCCTGAACGCAAACATCTCCGAAGCTGAAGTCCTCCGGGCAATCAAGTCCCTGAGGCCCTCTAAGGCTCCTGGCCCAGACGGCTTCTCCGGGCTTTATTAAAGGATGTTCTCTGTGTTGTTAGCGCCTCACCTTGCTAACTTTTTCAACGCTGTAAACCAAGGCTCCTTGCCCTCTCCTGATGCTTTAAGGGCCCACATCGCAATAGTCCCTAAGAAGCCAGAGGATGCTAGTGAACCCTAGGCCTTCCGACCGATATCGCTTCTGAATGATGACCTAAAGATCCCAGGTTAAATCCTGAGCGCCCGCATTAATCAATATATAGGCCACCTGATCCACAGGGATCAGGTGGGTTTTGTCCCAGGGAGGCAGGCTGGCGATAATGTCCGCAAGGTGGTTCATCTTATTCATCTTATGCAGCATCGTAAAATTCCTTCACTCCCTAGATATTTATAAAGCCTTCAACACTTTGTCGTGGGAATACTTGCAATTTGTGCTCTCTCGTTGGGGTTTTGGGGAATCCCTGCTAACTTGGATACAGGCTCTATACTCAGCCCCTACAGCCACGGTCAAATATGCAGGGTACTTTTCAGCAACCCTTTGCTATAGGGGCACGAGGCAGGGGTGCCCCCTTTCCCCAGCCTTGTTCCTCCTGGCTTTGGAACCCTTAGCACTCGCACTTCGGACAGACCGGAACGTGACAGAAATCCCCTATGCAGGACATGAGTTCAAGCTAAGCCTCTTTGCTGACGACGCTCTTCTGACCCTGACAAATCCCCTTACTACCCTCCCCAACTTGTTACGCCTCTTGACACATTTCTCATCCATCTTGGGCCTTCATATCAACTTGGAGAAATCTGTAGCTCTAAATGTTTCCCTGAACCCTGACTTGGTAGAAATCCTGCAGTCCCATTTCCCTTTTCTTTGGACAACCACCTATATTGAATATCTGGGAATCCGGCTGACCCCCACTTACTCTTCCCTATTCTCAGCTAATTACTATCCCCTACTGAGATCCTTGACCACTCTTCTGCAGACTTGGCAATTCCCACACCTGTCCTGGTTGGGTCGAATCCATTCTGTTAAGATGACGGTTTACCAAAATTTCTGTACTTTTTCCGTATTCTACCAGTACGAGTCCCTCCACATTTTCTCCGCCTACTCCAGAGCAGAATCATGAGCTTTATCTGGGCTAATAAACGCCCTAGAATTTCTAAGGCAATCCTTTTTACACAAGGACTGCAAGGCGGTTTGGGAGTCCCCCATGTCTCTAAGTACTATCTGGCATCTCAGATCTCCCAATTATCACTACACCATGCTTCCTCCAATGTTCCTCTATGGGTACTTCTGGAGCTCCCTAATTGTGCCCCCCTCTCTTTACAAGCACTTCTTTGGCTCCCCCAGAAACTTTGACCAACTTCATTGAGTCCTCTCATGTTACATGGTGGATTGGAGCAGGGCCTGGTCTTCTGTAGCTAAATGTTCCTTTAATACTGCTATCTGGGAGGCAGCATACAAAGTGCTATTGCGGTGGTATTGGGTTCCAGCACGTATTGCTCATGCAAACCCAACCTCTAGCGATCACTGCTTCCGTGGATGTGGCCATCGTGGGGATGTAATTCACACCTGGTGGACCTGCCCCCGAATAGTGGGTTTCTGGTCCAGAGTGTTTGGCCTGTTGTTTTCCCTGTTCCATTTAAACATCCGTAAGGAGGCCAAATTTGTGCTATTACATTGCCCCATACCGGGTTTGTTTGCTCATCAGCAGAGACTGGCAACCTATCTGTTCATAGCGGCCAAAAGGATGATTGCTCAAGCATGGAAAAAAAACCACAGTCCCCTTTCAGGAAGTGAAAAACCACTTGACGTCCATGATGGTCAACGAACAAATGTCTAGTATACTCAAAGGCACGCACGCCAAGTTCCTTAAAGTTTGGGAGCCATGGCTGGAGTATGCCTTTCCCGAACTCCCTCTAGCTAGTATAGATCGCCCTGGGTTCCCCCTCCTTTTCCCTTCTCCCCCTTCCCCACCTTCTCTTATTCTCCCCCTCTTTATCTTTCTTCTCTCTGTTCTTTTACTTTAACCTAGGCTCTCAGCCCCCCTTTTTTTGATAGCCAACAGAGGCTCCAGATGATCTTAACGCAGAGTTAAAGCATTTTGTCCTGGTTATCCCTACACTTATAGGGGGTTACCCCAAATTACGTATGCATTTAGCACTTCTGTGACTGTTAATCAGGAGGGTACCCCCCTCGGTTTATGTTGTATTTCCTTTTGTTGTTTTTTGTCTTTTATGCGCCAATTCTAGCCCCTGCGTGGGCAATCTAGGTGCCTTTGACGTTGTTGTATGTTGAACACTACTTCTGCAATAAAAACTATTGAAGTAAAAAAAAACCTCTAAAAAGTGTCCGTGCAATATAGTAGTCTCTTATAAGCGCATAACAAACACCAACAAGTGTTATAGTGCTGTGCAAATATTCTTCAAAACAGTGTTGGAGATCTTCAACAAAGTATTCCAGTGATCCACCACTGCCACACCAGAGAACTTACCAAGTATACATGACTACCTGCTACAGGCAAGTCATGTAATGCATGTTATCATCAAGAGATCCACAGAGACTATGGAGTTCCTCCACTCCAGTTATCACATACAGGAAGCATATGAAAAACAGGCAGGATTTGCCATAGTGTAAAACCTTTAACTTTTATTACAATACACAACAAGGAATTCATATTCACATTCTAAGGTGTTACACCTTGCATCTAGGAGTAATCACAGTTAAAACCTCTTAAAATCCATTAAAATAGTCCCTGCAAGTCATTCAAATTCCTTCCACGCGTACCACCCTCAATGATTGCTCCCTGCTTAATCCCGGTGGTACAGAGACGTCACTTCCGAGTGTAGTTTGTGTGATGATGTCACTTCCAGTAACCGTCACATAGATGTTCTCAAGAGGTTTTAATTGCGATTATTTCTTGGTGTAAGGTGTAGAACCTTAGAATGTGAGTAGGAATTCCTAGTTGTGTATTGTTAGTTAAAGGTTTTACACTATGTTGAATCCGCCTTGTTTTTCATTTGATTCCTGTATGTAATACCTGTGAGCACACCTTCATTTTGGTGAGAGGAGTGGTGGATAAAGTTGCTGAGGAGGGGTGATCCCCCGGTGATATCAAGCGTGGAGGAACTCCAGAGCCACTGTGGATCTCTTGATGATAACATTATCTGTAGCGGGTAGTCATGTATAGTTCTCTTGAATTGGATGGGTGTGAATGCACTATTCCTATCTTTACACCACTTGTAATAATATGTGATCAAAAAAATTAATAGATAAACAACTGTATCATGTGATAATACAATTAACCATCTCCTGCGTGCAAATAGAATACATAAAAAACAATTCAAGTAAATATAAACCACTATCCTTCTCTTGTGTGTGAATTACACAAAAAAACCTGTAAAAACAGTTGAAGACCATGTGCAAATTGCCCCTCCTGTGCATATACACAATATTAAAGTCCCATAAATTCCATAAACCATAAAACTTAAAAAATCCAAAAAAAGGGAGAAATCCTCTTGCAAATGCTGTGACTGTATTGTGCTCTTGTATCTCTTCTTAATTATAAGTGACTTTGTGACCCACCACCACCTTGCAGATTGGCCACTCACCAGATACTGTAAAATGATGTGCCTTTGGTTCATTCATAGGGACCATAGGCCGGCACTGAGCAAATCCAGCAGATAAGGACAAGTTCTAAGCGGTGCCGTGGTCCGTGTATGGCCTCCACGCTTAGAACTTGTCCTTATCTGCTGGATTTGCTCAGTGCCGGCCTAAAGGCACTTTTAAATGTGAGTGTGATATCTGGCTTTTTATTACTCAATAAATGTTTTAAACATATTACGCTATGATCGCCTATTTATGTATCCTACATGAGGAAATACCATAGCATAGCTGATGAACAGTGGTAATAAGGTGGAGCGCATTTAAGGTGGAGCGGCTTTTAAGGTGGAGTGCTTATCCCTATGAATGAACCAAAGGCACATCATTTTACAGTATCTGGTGAGTGGCCAATCTGCAAGGTGGTGGTGGGTCACAAAGTCACTTATAATTAAGAAGAGATACAAGAGCACAATACAGTCACAGCATTTGCAAGAGGATTTCTCTCCCTTTTTTTGGATTTTTTAAGTTTTTTTGGTTTTATGGTTTATGGAATTTATGGGACTTTAATATTGTGTATATGCACAGGAGGGGCAATTTGCACATGGTCTTCAACTGTTTTTACAGGTTTTTTTTGTGTAATTCACACACAAGAGAAGGATAGTGGTTTATATTTACTTGAATTGTTTTTTATGTATTCTATTTGCACGCAGGAGATGGTTAATTGTATTATCACATGATACAGTTGTTTATCTATTAATTTTTTTGATCACATATTATTACAAGTAGTGTAAAGATAGGAATAGCGCATTCACACCCATCCAATTCACTTATTCCTTATCCCTTAAAGAAAAGGTTTTTTTTTTAATGCAGCAATTCTGACAAACATATTTTTTTTGCGCCGGTGACACATATTTATGCATGTATAGTTCTCTGGTGTGGCAATGGTGGATCTGTATCTGGAATCCAAGATTTGCTTGGTTTAATACTGATCCGTGGTATTGGCTGCTGAAGAAGGACCACCAAAAGGATTGAAAAACCTATACAGGTCTCAGGAGAGAAACATGAAAGAAAGTAGGGATCCTTAAATGTAAAGGGAGATTGAGCTTGAAAGTGACAGGATTAATTTCATTTCAAAAGCTTGGAACGAAGGGCGGGTACCACAAAGGTCTTTCTGAACAAAATACTTGAAGAGTAAAGATGGGTGAGGGCAAGGATATGATTGGCAGGAATAATGGTGTCAGGAAAGGTTCTACCCGGTGGTAATACTATCTGATATTTGGCGTGCAGTACTGATGTCCACCAGCAGGTGTCTCCTGGCAGTTTGGAACTGTAATAAGAGCTGTCCCCTGCTGGTGTTATGTGATCTTTGGACCGCAGTACTGGAGTCCACCAGCCGGTAGATCCTGGCAGTATGGAGCAGATATCACCTCCTGCAGTCAGGCATCACCTGAGCCTGTGTCAGAAACCATGAACCAGACCTAGACAGAAGTACAGTAAAATTACACTTGTTTATTAATAAAAATAAAAAGGTAAATAGAGTAAGCGTAGTCAAAGCATAGCCAGAGTCCAGTAACCGGATCAGGTAGTCAGCCAAGCCAGAGTTCAGTAACCAGATCGGATAATCAGCCAAGCCAGAGTTCAGTAACCAGATCAGGTAATCAGCCAGGCCAGAAGTCAGGGATCCAAGTAGAGGAACAGCAAGCAGGATAAGGAGTCAGAAGGGATGTCAGCAAAGCCAGTCTTTAAACAGGAATGCAGGAGATGGTTTCTTGTGATGTGACCAAGGCGAAGGCAGGAATGAAGTGAGCTGGAGATCTTTAAATAGGCGGGACTGACGAGCAAATCCACAACAGCTGGTTAACTGTGGAGAGAGATGAGAACTGGCAATTAGCCGACAGCTGAGCGACCAGCTCAGAGAAGGAAGGCCTGAGCCAGCCCTGACAGTACCCCCCCAACGACCCCTCCCGCTCGGAGGATCACCGGTCTTGAGGGGAAAACGTCTATGGAAATCATGGAGGAGGGCAGGTGCATGTACGTCCGAGGATGAGACCCAGGAGCGTTCCTCCGGACCGTGCCAACTTCCAATGCACCAGGTACTCTATGCGCCCACGGAATCTATGGGAGTCAACAATGGATTGTACCTCAGACCCCTCATGGTTCTCAACCTATATAGGGTGAGGACGTGGCACTGAGGTGGTAAAGCGGTTGCAGACCAACAGTTTCAATAAGGAGACATGAAACACATTTGAGATGCGCATACTAGGAGGAAGGTCCAACGCGTAAGCCACTAGGTTAATCCTGCAAAGGATACGGAAAAGGCCCAATAAACCGAGGTGCAAACTTCAGTGAGGGCACACGAAGTTGGAGGTTGCGAGATGACAGCCAGACCCTGTCCCCAACCTGGTAGGAAGGTGCAGGCAGGTGTCTGCGGTCAGCATGGAGTCTGTACCTATTAGCATGATTCAAAGCTCCTGGACTTGTGCCCAAGTGGAACGAAGACCACGGAGATGCTCCTCTAGTGCAGGAATACTCTGTGGAACAAACGAGTCAGGCAACATGGAAGATTGGAAACCATAATTTGCCATAAACTGAGACAATCGGGAGGCAGAATTCAAGGCACTGTTGTGAGAAAACTCTGCCCATGGCAATAGGTCTGACCAATTGTTGTGATGGTCAGAAATATAGCAATGTAGGAATTGCTGCAAGGACTGATTGGCTTGTTCTGCGGCCCCATTAGACTGTGGGTGATACACAGAGGAGAAAGCAAGCTGAATTCCCAGCTGTGCACAAAAGGCTCGCCAGAACCAGGACACAAACTGACTACCCCTGTCCGAGACAATCACCTTGGGAGGCCCATGTAAGCGAAAGATCTCCCGAGCAAAAATGGAAGCCAGTTCCTTAGAAGTGGGCAACTTCTTAAGTGGAATACAATGACACATCTTTGAGAACCGGTCAACCACCATAAGGATAACTGTGTTGCCTTGGGAGTTGGGCAACTCCACAATGAAATCCATAGACAGGTGGGTCTAGGGCCGCTCTCTATTGGGTATGGGTTGTAGGAGGCCCACTGGAAGGTGTCGTGGAGGCTTACTCTGAGCACACATGGAACAGGCAGCTACGAAGGCAGTTACATCAGCACGTAGACTAGGCCACCAGAATTGTTGGGAAATGGCCAAAATGAGTTGATTCTTCCCAGGGTGGCCAGCAGCCTTGGGAGAATGGTAAGTCTGGAGCATGGCAGTACGGAGACTCTCTGGAACAAAGCGGTCACAAGGTTTCTCAGGAGGAGCATCGGCCTGAGCAGCAGGAATTTTGGCACCCAAAGGAGAAGTAAGACTGGTGCGAACTGTAGCCAGAATACGATCAGGAGGAATCATAGGAACCGGAACCGACTCCAATTTGGAAGTGGAGGAAAATTGTCGTGACAAGGCGTCAGCCCTTACATTCTTAGTACTGGGTGAGAATGAGACAATGTAATTGAAGCTTGACAAGAAAAGAGCCCATTGCGCCCTTCTGGGAGAGAGGCGTTTAGCCTCAGACAAGAATGTGAGATTCTTATGGTCAGTAAGAATGAGAACCGGCACAGTGGTACCTTGGAGGAGATGTCTCCATTTTTTCAGGGCTAAAATGATTGCCAACAGCTCTCTTTCACCAATCTCGTAATTGCACTCGGCAGGTGACAATTTCTTGAAAAAGTAGCCACAAGGATGCATAGCACTCTCAGAGGTAGGACGTTGAGACAGAAGGGCGCCAACACCAGTCTCAGAAGCATCAACCTCAAGGATAAAAGGTAATGTAGGATCAGGATGTGCCAACACAGGAGCAGAAACAAAGGCAGCCTTGAGACTTTCAAAGGCCTTAATGGACTCCGGAGACCAACTCTGTGGGTTACCGTTCTTTCTGGTCATATTGGTCAGGGGCTTGACCAGAGACTAGAAGTTATGAATAAACTTCCAATAATAGTTGGCAAAACCCAGGAAACGCTGCAGAGGACATAACCCCACGGGTCAAGGCCACTGTAGGACTGCTGAAGGTTTCTCTGGGTCCATCAAAAAACCAGCAGTGGAAATGACATAGCCCAGGAATTTAACCTGTTCCCGATGGAACTCACACTTCTCCAGTTTACCATAGCGATTGTTCTCTCTTAATTTCTAAAGGACACGACAGACATCTGTGTGGTGGCTCTCCAGGGACTTGGAAAATATGAGGATATCATCGAGATAAACCACCACACATAACTGCAACAAATCTCAGAGGACATCGTTAATACATTTCTGGAAAACTGCCGGGGCGTTACAAAGGCCAAAAGGCATTACAAGATACTCATAATGGCCTGTTCTGGTATTAAACGCAGTTTTCCACTTGTCGCCCTCCTTAATCCTCACGCGATTGTAAGCCCTTCTCAGATCAAGCTTAGTGAAAACCGTTGCTCCCTTGAGGCGGTCAAATAACTCTGTAATCAACGGGATCGGGTAGGCATTCTTAATCGTGAAACGATTGAGACCCCTATAATCAATACAAGGTCTCAGTTCACTGCTCCTCTTCTTCACAAAGAAGAAACCAGCACCAGCAGGAGACGAGGATTTGCAGATGAAACCCCGAGAAAGTGCGTCTGCAACATACTTCTCCATGGCTTTATCCTCCAAGACCGACAAAGGGTAAACCCGGCCACGAGGGGGTGTGGCACCAGGTTGAAGGTTAATTGCGCAATCATACGGCCGGTGTGGAGATAAACTACCGGCTTGACCTTTGTCAAAGACATCGCTAAAATCGCGGTACTCCTCTGGCAGGGAGGAGAGTGAAGAGGTACACAGGACCTTGGCTACCTTCCGGAAGCATATTTCACTGCATTGTGGTGACCAGGAGAGAACCTCAGCATGGAACCAATCAAAAGAGGGGTTGTGCCTCTGTAACCAAGGATAACCAATATTCAGCAGAAACTTAGGAAAGGAAATCACTTGGAATTGGATTATCTCATGGTGAAGAGCCCCTACGGCCATGGACAATGGAACCGTCTCATGAGTCACATGGGCAGGCTGTAGAGGTCTCCCATCAAGAGCCTCAATGGCAAGTGGAGTGTCACGCAGCTGCAGGGGAATCGAGTGCTTTGATACAAAGGCAGCGTCAATGAACAGGTCTGCAGCCCCAGAGTTAATTAGAGCCTGTATCTCGATAGACAACTTAGCCCAAGAAAGGGTGACCGAAACCAGGGGCTTATGCTTCTGGATAACTGGGGACGACACAACACCACCTCAATGTTCGGGTGTTCCCAGGACGGGTAGGATAAGAGTTCAAAAAGTGACCTGCCTGGACACAATAAAGGCACAATCTCTCCCTCCTCCTAAAGGCTCTCTCATCCGCAGAGAGACGCGTGAAGCCCAAGTGCATGGGTTCATCTTCACTGACCGACTTGGTACCAGGAGGCATGGGAGGTGAGGGAGGCACGGGTGGGAAGGCAAAGCTTGGAGGCAAACGTAAAGGAGGTTTCCGCAAGCGCTCCTTAAAAGAAAGTCTTTCTCTGAGTCTGGAGTCAATGAGGATGGCAAACGAGATCAAGCTCTCTAGCTCAGTGGGTATATCTCGGACTGCTATCTCATCCTTGATGGAATCCGAGAGACCATGAGAAAAAGCAGCCACGAGGGCCTCATTGTTCCAAGCAACCTCTGCTGCCAGAGTGCTTAACTCAATGGCATAGTCGGCAACAGTTCTCGTACTCTGTTTGATGGACATGAGGCACTTGGCAGCAGAAGCGGAGCATGTGGGAACGTCAAATACCCTTTTAAAGGAGGCCACAAACTCAGGGTAACTCAAGACAACAGGTTTTTACGTCTCCCATAGAGGGTTAGCCCAGGCCAAGGCTCTCTCAGAAAGCAAAGATATCACAAACCCTCCTTTGCTTCTGTCCATGGGAAACGCCTGGGGCAGCATCTCATAGTATATCTCAACTTGGTTGAGAAACCCTCTGCATTGAACTGAATCGCCCCCAAATCGCTGGGGAAGCAGGGCGGAACCAGACATACCTCTTATTGAGGTAATACTCAAGGTGGGTGCCTGCACAGAGACTGGCGCAGCAGCAGAGGCAGCCTGCGACTCAGGTTGTACCGGAGCAGCCACAGTGGGGCATTTCAGGTCAGCCGTGCGACTCAGGAGCGTTTGTAACGCCATGGCAAACTGATTCATGTGGTGATCTTGCTCATCCAATGTGGAAAAAATATTACTAACAAGTGAATTGACTGTATCTTCTGAATTCATGGCCTTCGCCTACTGTCAGAAACCATGAACCAGACCGAGAAAGAAGTACAGTACAATCAAACTTGTTTATTAATAAAAATAAAAAGGTAAATAGAGTAAGCGTAGTCAAAGCATAGCCAGATTCCAGTAACCGGATCGGGTAGTCAGTCAAGCTAGAGTTCAGTAACCAGATCGGGTAATCAGTCAAGCCAGAGTTCAGTAACCAGATCGGGTAATCAGTCAAGCCAGAGTTCAGTAACCAATTCGGGTAATCAGCCAGGCCAGAAGTCAGGGATCCAAGTAGAGGAACAGCAAGCAGGATAAGGAGCCAGAAGGGATGTCAGCAAAGCCAGTCTTTAAACATGAATGCAAGAGATGTTTTCTTGTGATGTGACCAAGGCGAAGGCAGGAATGAAGTGAGCTGAAGATCTTATTTTCAATATTTTTATTGGTTTAATTGTATATAAAAATACAGGTTACATACAATAATAGGTACGCTCTGTCAGGTGAAAATTTGAGGTGATACAGGTATTCAGCAAACAAATCTAGAAGTGTTTGAACAAAGCAAAGCATAGCAGAGGTATTAGATAGATTAGCCCCCTGAAGATAAAATTCAGGGTCCAAGGGTGACCAGGGAGACTAGATTGTTTGAGCCCGCTGACCGATAGCAGCGGGCAAACATTCCTGAACAATGGAACAAAAGAAAAGGTTGAGTAACCAGGTAAGGACGTCTCTCCACCCCAAGGGGAACTCACTGTGGAGATGACGTACCCGGATACATCCTCTAGATTATAGAATGGTCGCAAGAATGGGAGAATCAAGTCTGCCCTGATCTGCCCTTTAGGTTTCATAATGATGGTTATGGTGCTAAACGAAGTTACAAATTAAACAATCAGGTCGGAATGTTATTGGGCGAATGTCTCTGGGATCCACACATTCCGGCCTCAGCCTCTGCATTCAATAGTGCAATTGAAATTTTTTTAAAAAAAGAAAGAAAGAAAATACAAAATCTCGGCCAACTTGCACCTGTATCTAGTGAACCAGTAGAGATGCTTCATCTCCATGTTAAGAAGAAGAGAGAAGGAAAGAGAGAGGGGAAAAAAAGAAAAGTGAGCAACGAAAAGAAGAATAGTATCAGTAGGAGGTAAGGAAAGGAAGATCACCTAGATTATGCTGGATTATTCGGGGACATCTGCTAAACTGGAAGTATCGGTATCCCTACGTATGTAGCCCAGGGCTTACAAAACAGTTCTAATTTGTGGGTTTTGTCAAGCAACTTGCTAACAATCTTCTCCTGGGCTATGATCCAGGATATCTTACGTTTCATCGCGATTATTGGCACCGAGTGTCTTTTCCAGTGCCTGGCAATAGTGATTTTGGCACCTAAAAGCATGTAAAAGATCAAGGATTGTTTGTGTTTGGGGATGTCATCTACTTGGGCGTTGAGAAGTGCTATTTCCGGAACCTGTGGGACAGCCAATCCTGTGATTTTCCGTATTATGTGAAAAAAGCTGTTCCAGAAGTTCTGGAGTCGTGGGCACGTCCACCAAACATGGAATAACGACCCCTCATGGCCGCATCCTCTGAAGCACAATGGGGATGAATTTGGGAATATTTTGGTCAGGGTGGTAGGCACTTGGTACCAACATGTGATAATTTTAATACTTGCTTCCATAAGAAAGATGTTCACGATGCCCTTGAATGATCTGTGAAAGCCTTGGTACCAGTCATTCAAGTCCCACTCAACTGCCAGGTCTTGTTCCCACCTTCGGGCGTAGGGAGGTTTGCTGTCACTACTGGCAAGCGAGATGTAGATAATGGAGATATCCCCCTTCTGATCCTTTATGTTGGAGCACCACGTCTCATAGGCAGTTAGATTAAGGGGTTCAGAGGTATCGGGCCATTTGGTACAAAGGAAATTAGTAATTTGTATCAATCTATATCTTTCCGAGTCAGGCATTTCTAATTCATTTTCGCAAAAAACGATAGTAAGGGGCCCAGTGAGCTGGAGATCTTTAAGTAGGCAGGACTGACGAGCAGATCCACAACAGCTGGTTAACTGTGGAGACAGATGAGAGCTGGCATTTAGCCGACAGCTGAGCGGCCAGCTCAGAGAAGGAAGGGATGAGCCAGCCCTGACTCCCTGATAGCAGGTAATGGTATAAATACCCGGCAAGTTCACACAACACCTTGCCTTGGTGTCGTCCTTATGCCCTGACCTGTTAGCTTTGATCCTGAACCTGATCCCTGTATCCTGAAACTGATCCCTGTATCCTGAACCTGACTCTGATCCTAAACCTTTTTGTACCTGTTACTGCCTGTCCTGTATCCCTGGATCCCTGCCCTGCAGCCTGATCCCTTCCACCCTCTCCGTGATTATCTTGCTCCTTGTCCCCCTTCTGCTGATCTCCTGTTATGACCCTGGCCTGGCTGAGACTACGATTCTGGTATTCCCTTTTGGCTGTATGTACTCGTCTGATTATTGTTATTTGTGGGTCTTGTTTGATATTGATTTGTTGTGCACTGTGTGATATTGGAGGTGGCTGCATTTATATATTATTCACGTTTCTTAATAAATTATTACTTTCTTCACCTGCATACGTCTGGTTCACTTTGTGCAGTCCACGCAGTTCTGATCACATCTGATTTATGACAAATGGGTTCCGGTTCAACATGACACTCAGAATTAGCAATATCAATGTCAAATGTTCTGGACAAGCGATAAGCGTGGGCATTTTTGGAACTAAGCCAAAAGGTGATGTCAAAGTTTAATCCTGGCATAAAAGAGCCCATCACACTTGCCTGAGATTCAAATGTCGGGCAGATTGCTGGTACTAGAGATTCTTGGGATCGGTATAAATCAGGATATGATGTGGAGATCCCTCCAATAGATGCCAGGACGTATGAGAATAGATGCTGAGAGAAAGGTTTGTGGAAAGCCTTGACTGCCAAAGGAAGCCAGGCTCTGGCATCAGCACCCTTCTAGGTCAAAGAAGTGATTTGGGACACCAGAGTGGAATAACCAGGAATGAATTAGCAATAGAAATTGGTGAACCCCAAAAAGCGCTGCATTGCTTTGGGGCTAGATAGCTGAGTCCAGTTGGAGATGGCCTAGAGCAATGGTTCTCAACTCCGGTCCTCAGGACCCACCAACAGGCCAGGTTTGCAAGATAACTGAAATATATCACAGGTGATATCATTTGTTGCTCAGTGATTGCCGTATTCTAGTCTGCATCTCCCCCAAGGTAATACTTAAAATCTGGCCTGTTGGTGGGTCCTGAGTAGGGATGAGCTTCGTGTTCGAGTCGAACCCATGTTCGACTCGAACATCCGCTGTTCGACCGTCCGTCGAATTGCGAACGATATGGGCCGTTCGCGCCAAATTCGTGTGGCGCGTCACGGCCCATAATTCACTGCGGCATCGCAGTGCATTGCTGGCTGATGATTGGCCAAGCATGCACTATGACCCGCATGCTTGGCCAATCACAGCGCCGTCAGTAGAGAGAGCTGTAATTGGCCAAAGCCAGGGTGGCTTTGGCCAATTATGGCTCAGGGGATTTAGTACACGCCCCACACTATATAAGGCCGCCTGCACGGCGGCCCTGTGTAGTGTGTGTTCCGGTGTGCTGAGAGATAGAGAGAGAGAGAGACAGTGTCATTTGATTTGAGTTAGATAGATTAGGCAGAACAGTCAGTCAGTTTAGCTGCACTTACAGTGTATTGTGTATATATATGCATCCCAGGTGTTGCATATATATATATATACACTGTATTCAGTTTAGCTAGATCCGTTCCTGTTATCTTCTAGACTATTTACATTTAGTGCAGTGCGTCCTGCTCACAGTGTTCAGCTAGATCCGTTCCTGTTATCTTCTAGACTATTTACATTTAGTGCAGTGCGTCCTGCTCACAGTGTTCAGCTAGATCCATTCCTGTTATCTTCTAGACTATTTACATTTAGTGCAGTGCGTCCTGCTCACAGTGTTCAGCTAGATCCGTTCCTGTTATCTTCCTACTGACAGGCAGGCTTGTCTGGTTACAGTATATAAAGCTACCTGAAGAAAATTACAGGTGTTCTATTTGATCCTATTAGTACCACGGTCAGGCAGCTAGACTATTTACATTTAGTACAGTGCGTCCTGCTCACAGTGTTCAGCTAGATCCGTTCCTGTTATCTTCCTACTGACAGGCAGGCTTGTCTGGTTACAGTATATAAAGCTACCTGAAGAAAATTACAGGTGTTCTATTTGATCCTATTAGTACCACGGTCAGGCAGCTAGACTATTTACATTTAGTACAGTGCGTCCTGCTCACAGTGTTCAGCTAGATCCGTTCCTGTTATCTTCCTACTGACAGGCAGGCTTGTCTGGTTACAGTATATAAAGCTACCTGAAGAAAATTACAGGTGTTCTATTTGATCCTATTAGTACCACGGTCAGGCAGCTAGACTATTTACATTTAGTACAGTGCGTCCTGCTCACAGTGTTCAGCTAGATCCGTTCCTGTTATCTTCCTACTGACAGGCAGGCTTGTCTGGTTACAGTATATAAAGCTACCTGAAGAAAATTACAGGTGTTCTATTTGATCCTATTAGTACCACGGTCAGGCAGCTAGACTATTTACATTTAGTACAGTGCGTCCTGCTCACAGTGTTCAGCTAGATCCGTTCCTGTTATCTTCCTACTGACAGGCAGGCTTGTCTGGTTACAGTATATAAAGCTACCTGAAGAAAATTACAGGTGTTCTATTTGATCCTATTAGTACCACGGTCAGGCAGCTAGACTATTTACATTTAGTACAGTGTGTCCTGCTCACAGTGTTCAGCTAGATCCGTTCCTGTTATCTTCCTACTGACAGGCAGGCTTGTCTGGTTACAGTATATAAAGCTACCTGAAGAAAATTACAGGTGTTCTATCCCAGCTTAGTGCAGCTACAGGCCATTAGTATGTCTGGAAGGCCAAGAAGGAGAGGCAGACAGTCACAAGCCAATAAGAGAGGGCAAGCAGGCTCTGTGTCTAGCGCTGGTCGTGGAGACGGTGCATCCTCATCAGCACGTGGCCATGGGACACGCTTGGCCTTTTTTTCGGCAGCTGGCCGTGTTGAGCCGCAACATGCGGAAGACTTGGTCGAGTGGATGACCAAGCCGTCCTCATCCTCCTCATCCTCTCTCACCCAGGGTGCTTTGTCTGGCAAAGCAGCGGCCTCTTCCCTCAGCTCAATGTCATCAGTGACTCCTTCCCTAGCTCCACCATGTCCTCCTGAGGATTCCCTCGAACTGTTTGACCACAGTGTTGGGTACATGCTCCAGGAGGATGCCCAGCGTTTGGAAGGCTCTGATGATGATACTGAGCTCGATGAAGGCAGTAACATGAGCACGGACAGAGGGGGTGCCCAAGAAGGACAGCAATCTGGCAGTCATGCTCCCCCTGCTGCAGGTTTGCTCCAGTGATGAGGAGGGAGGGGATGATGAGGTCACTGACTCAACGTGGGTGCCTGATAGGAGAGAGGAGGAGGAGGAGGAGGAGGAGGCGGCACATCACCAACAAGGCAGGATGCCCTCCAGGGGCCAGCCTAAGGGCAGCACATTGACTGCATCACACCCCAAAGCTCCACATGTGCAGGGCGCTGCAGTCTCTGCACGTTATTCAAAAAGTTCTTTGGTGTGGGCCTTTTTTGAGACGAGTGCATCAGATCGCACCGCTGCTATTTGCAACATATGTCTCAAGCGTATCTCGCGTGGCCAAAACATCTCCCGCTTGGGTACCACATGCTTGACCAGACATATGTTGACCTGCCATGCAGTTCGTTGGCAAGCGTATCTAAAAGACCCACACCAAAGAACAAAGAGGATCTCTCCTTGCTCCTCATCAGCTGAGATTTCCAACCCCACTAGACCTCCAGTCCTCTCTGAGACCTGCAGTGAGAGGAATGAAGGTGTAGAATTAGGTGTGTCACAGCCAAGTACTTGTGGGCAATCTGCTTTTGGTACACCGACGTCAGATTGTACCAGGCAAATTTCCCTGCCCCAGCTGCTGCACCGCCGAAAGAAGTTTGCTCCCAGCCATCCACATGCCCAGCGGTTGAATGCTAGCTTGGCAAAATTGCTAGCACTTCAACTGCTGCCTTTTCAGTTGGTAGACTCTGCCCCCTTCCGTGAGTTTGTGGAATGTGCGGTTCCTCAGTGGCAGGTACCCAAACGCCACTTTTTCTCACGGAAGGCGATTCCGGCTCTCTACCGGCATGTGGAAGGCAATGTCCATGCCTCGCTGGACAGGGCGGTCAGCGGTAAGGTGCATATTACTGCTGACTCATGGTCCAGCAGGCATGGACAGGGACGTTACCTAAGTTTCACGGCGCATTGGGTGACTCTGCTGGGAAGGATGCAGGACAAGGTGCAGTAGTGTTGGAGGTTGTTCCGCCACCACGCCTCCAAAATGCTGATTGTGACACACATGGACTTGTACGTGGCTGGGAGGAGGTGGCTGCGGACGTTGTCGTCCTTAGTGACCCAGAGGACTCTGGACCGAATGCCTCAGCAAACCTACGCTGCATGGCCTCCCTGATCCTGCAAAGCCTGCGTAAGGATCCTCGTATTCGTGGTATCAAGGAGAAGGACCAATACTGGCTGGCAACCCTCCTTGATCCACGTTACAAGGGTAAGGTTGCGGACCTTATCTTGCCATCGCAGAGGGAGCAGAGGATGAAACATCTTCGGGAGGCCTTGCAGAAAGGTCTGTGCAACGCGTTCCCAGAGACTGGGAGGTTACAAACTCCTGTTTCTGGACAACGTGTTGCTGAGGCTTCGGTCAGTCAAAGAAGGAGCGGTGGAGAAGGTGGCCGTCTGACCGATGCGTTCAGACAATTTTTTGGTCCGCAGCCCCAAGGTATGATCGGTTCCAGCAACCATCGCCAGCGTCTGTTTTACATGGTGCAGGAATACCTAGGGGCAAGATCAGACTTGGACACCTTTCCCACCGAAAATCCTCTGGGTTACTGGGTCTTGAGGATGGATCACTGGCCAGAGCTTGCACAGTATGCAATTGAGCTACTGGCCTGTCCTGCATCCAGCGTTCTTTCGGAACGCACATTCAGTGCTGCTGGAGGCGTGGTAACCGATCGCAGGGTGCGTCTGTCCACCGACTCGGTCGATCGGCTGACCTTCATAAAAATGAATCAGTCTTGGATCACCACCAGCTACCAAGCACCTGATGCTGATGTAACCGAATAATTTTTTTTGAAATCTCAGATCCCTTCAAAGACTGCCTATGCTGATGCTGAGTGACTATCCCTGAGTAATTATCCTCTTCCTCCTCAATCATCACGCTGATAGCTTGTAAGAACATTTTTGGTTCTGGGCGCCACCACCAGTGCCTAAGGCACAATTTTTCAGCCCCTGTTTAACAGGGGCGTGTAATTACAATTTTTGATGTAATACTTTGCAGCAGGGCTCGTTCCTGCATTCCAACTAGAGTGTCTGTGAGGGGTTGCAGTGTTGTGGCACCAGCACCAGTGCCTAAGGCCCAATTTTTCTGCCCCTGTCTAACAGGGGCATGTAATTACAATTTTTGATGCAATACTTTGCAGCAGGGCTCGTTCCTGCGTTCCAACTAGAGTGTCTGTGAGGGGTTGCAGTGTTGTGGCACCAGCACCAGTGCCTAAGGCCCAATTTTTCTGCCCCTGTCTAACAGGGGTGTGTAATTACAATTTTTGATGCAATACTTTGCAGCAGGGCTCGTTCCTGCGTTCCAACTAGAGTGTCTGTGAGGGGTTGGAGTGTTGTGGCACCAGCACCAGTGCCTAAGGCCCAATTTTTCTGCCCCTGTCTAACAGGGGCGTGTAATTACAATTTTTGATGCAATACTTTGCAGCAGGGCTCGTTCCTGCGTTCCAACTAGAGTGTCTGTGAGGGGTTGCAGTGTTGTGGCACCAGCACCAGTGCCTAAGGCCTAATTTTTCAGCTCCTGTTCAACAGGGGCATGTAATTACAATTCTTGATCTAATATTTCACAGCAGGGCCCTGTGAGGGCTTACAGTGTTGTGGCCACAGCAACACCTAAGGCCCAAATTTCTGCTGAGTATATAGGGCAGGACCCTACTTTCAAACATCTAACTTACAAACGACTCCTACTTGCAAACGGAAGGAGACAACAGGAAGTGAGATGAAATCTACCCCTAGGAAGGGAAATTCTCTCCTGTAGGAGTTAATATGGGAAAACAATTTCTCCTTTCCACTGATGCTTTCCAATCCTTGTTCCACAAAAAAACCCAAATTTTCAAAAAACATTTTTCATTGGGACAAAAAAGTGAGGTGAAATCTTCTGAAGAGGAGGAAAGACAGCAAAACAAATGTCACAGGGGTGATAACCCTTCCCTATGTTTTCCAAAACGCTTAAAAAAGATTTTTTGGCTGGAGCTAAACACGTTAAAAATGTTCAAAATTACAAACAGATTCTACTTAACAACAAACCTACAGTCCCTGTCTTGTTTGCACCGCCTGTATACTGCTGTTCAGAGTATATAGGGCCTTTCCTTATTTTAATTTGGGTGCGGGGTTCCCCTTAATATCCATACAAGACCCAAAGGGCCTGGTAATGGACTGGGGGGTACCCATGCCGTTTGTCTCACTGATTTTCATCCATATTGCCATGACCCGACATGACATTAAACCCGCAAGCAGTTTTAAATGAGATTTTTTCCTTTAAAAATGACATTTGGTGCAGGGACTGTTCTAAACACGGGAAACACGCGTCACTTTACAGGCATACTATAGACACCCCCCAGGTACGATATTTAAAGGAATATTTCACTTTTTTTTTTTTACTTTAAGCATCATTAAAATCATTGCTCCCGAAAAAACGGCCGTTTTTAAAAGTTTTTTTTTGCATTGATACATGTCCCCTGGGGTAGGACCCGGGTCCCCAAACCCTTTTTAGGACAATACCATGCAAATTAGGCTTTAAAATGAGCACTTTTGATTTCGAACGTTCGAGTCCCATAGACGTCAATGGGGTTCTAACGTTCATGCGAACTTTCGGTCCGTTCGCGGGTTCTGGTGCGAACGGAACCAGGGGGTGTTCGGCTCATCCCTAGTCCTGAGGACTGGAGTTGAGAACCACTGGCCTAGAGCTTGGCTGGATCCATAAGCAGCCCTTTAGCCATGATTATGTAGCCAAGGAAAGGAACTTGGGTTTGCTCGAAGAGGCACTTCAACTTTGCGTACAGGCAGAGATCCCAAAGACGTAAAAGAACCGTACATACATGGCGATAAGTGTTTAAATCTGGGTAAAAATTGAGTATGTTGTCCAGATACACGGTGACACAAATATATAAGAGATCAGAGAAAATGTATTTAACAAAGTTCTGGAAAACAGCTGGAGCATTACACAAGCCAAAAGGACTTACAAGATACTCATAATACCCGTCTCTGGTGTTAAAAGCTGTCTTCCACTCATCCCCCTCTCAAATCCTAATCAGATTGTATGCTTCACAGAGGTCTAACTTTGTGAAAATTTGAGCATCTGGAAGCCTGTCAAAGAGTTCAGAAATCAATCATAATGAGTACAGATTGGTAATGATGATGGCATTGAGACCTCTATTGTCATGTACTTGAGACTGAATTTGGGTCCTGCTGTCTTTGGGCTGCGGCTCTGTTCCCTCTGCCACTGGAGAACCTGAGTCGTGTAGCATACACCTTCCATAGTACTCTCTAGCCACACATGCCTTCCAGCTGCAATCAATCCACAATCAGATCAGCTCAAATTGCAGTACTTCCTGTGGACTTCGCCTGTTTGTTGGATCTGTTTCTCTGGGTGTGTGGCATACTGCTGAGTTACTGAACTTCTGGACTCGATCACTGCCTGTTTCCTGGAATACTCTCTTTGGACCCAGCTGAGGTGGTTAAGGCTATTACGCATCAGGAACATTTGCTTGATAATTATGATGTGCATCTTCTAGATGCTAAACTTGATGAACTGTCTGCTTTGATTAAATCCATGCTCCCGGCATCCTCCAAACCAGTTCAGACTCCTGCTCCAGTCCAAGCCATCTCTTCAGTACCTCCCAAGCTTCCTCTGCCTGAAAAATTTGGAGGTGATACTGAGAAGTACTGCAGAGCTTTTCTAAACATTTGCCGTCTGCACTTCCGCAATAGCCCTGTGTTAGGACTGGGCAGGCTTCAGTGATCAGCTCCACCTAGTTTCAGCTGCCAGGTGGCTATATAAAAATAGAAAAAAACTTAGCGCTTAGGATAAAAAGGTATGCAGCCTCCCCTGATAGACCCCCTAAGGAGCTAATAAATAAATAAAATAGGGAAATGGGGTAAGTAGCGCTCCCTATACTTGGGAGAATGTGCTCCCTGTTTAAACACACAGGTGTGCTCCCCACATATTAGATACTTGCATCAACAAAAAAATATACATATATATATATATATATAATATGTTGGCATATGCCTATGGTGTAAAACCAAGCAATTCAAATGGTGAAAAAAATTTCTCAAAAAATGAATAAATATATATTATGCATAACTTAATGACCGTTATGTCAATTGGTATTATATAGGCAAGTGACCCAAAATAAACTAATAAAGAAATATAAAAAGGTAATATATAATTATAACAGAGAGATAAAGGTTATAAACAAATTGTGCAATAAAAAGTGAATAGTTCCCAACTGTCATCAAAAATTATGACAAACATGTATGGGAAAAAAATGTGTCAAAACAAGTCCAGGTGATAAAGTGTCCCAAAACAGCAATAAAAAATAAAAATAATAAATATTTTTGGTGAAGCTCCAAAATGGTGACGTGTTCAGACAATCAAGTGACTCTTGTGCTTGATCAAAATCAGGTGACTTGTGTGCTCCCCCTTAAGGGTCCCCACTCACCACCTCCTGATACCCCTGCAGGGGTGATAGGCATGTATAGATAAAGGTGGATGCTCTTCTGTCCCAGATCAGAACGTTCGCAGGGGTCATCCGCTCAACCCATCCTCCATCATCATATCCAGGAAGTGGTTCGCCGGCTCCTTATGGTCGAATCCTCATAGGAAGAGACAGGGCTCCCAAAGTAGTTTAAAAAACTTTTATTTAAAATAAATCTAAAAACAAAATCTTCCCACCAAAAGGAAACAAGCTAGAAAAAACACACTACAACATATGGTCAATGCGGTATACAGGGAAAGACCGGCTCACAGCGTGCGCCTCAGCTGCGCTCCAGACTCCCTGTCACCATACCGGATATGATGTAAGTGTGTAGCTCCGACTTATGCGTTTCATCATAGACGTTATCAAAGGCGTCAACATCGTACTACGTCTCACAGCTTATGAGGCGAGCGGCCATGTAGGATCCTCCCCCTCCCCCAGGGTGAGCCAGACCCTCCCCCATTAACAATCCAACATACAGTCAGGGGGAAACCAATAAGAATAAGACCGCCCACCTATGAGTGGCCCAACCCCCGCCATATGTCAAAAAGACCAATGCATCTCCGCTCATCCTTACATGTATAAAGCAGACATATTAAAAGCGTAAGTATTAGGCATCCTAAATCACTATGGGCGATTATATACAAAATATAAAGACGCCCACAAAGAATATATTACCTGACAAAGACCAGCGAGCCACAAGAGTAGAACCAGGTAATGTATGCAAAGCCAGATATTACCCTGTAAATCTCGGGCTCACAGGTAATATGATACCCTAAATGACTAACTGCGCACAAGGATTCATAATTGTGTAAAAATGCAGAGGATATATACTTACAAAATATAACAAAAATTAATTATATAAAACAAGGAGGAAAAAAATGAATTAACATAAATGTATAATATGCAAAAATGGTACTTGACTTTCCCATCATGTTGTCAGGTACACCCTACGAGATACACTCCTATGGGTAGCTATCTATTGGTAAGCCAACATCTCTGTCCTCTGAGGAGAATATATATATGCGCAAACCCAGATATTTACTCCCCATATGGGAGAAACCTTAGGGAGGAGAGGGATTTTCCCAGGGAGGGACAACGAGACAGACCTCCAGGAAGATGGAAGGCCCGTGTCCCCTACAGGATCCCTGGACAGAATGGGAACAGAGGCGGGTCTCAAAGAGGAGGCCAATGGAGAAAGATGGAAGACCAAATTCCAATTGGCAATCAGGGATATGGAGAGAGGATGAATCCCAACAGTGGCTGGGACCACAGCCAAGGAAGAGAGATGGGACTAGCACAAAGAAACCCGGAAAGAAGAAGCAGACAAGAGGAAGGAGAGGAGGTAGGAAGAAAAAGAAGAAGAGTGTATTAGGAAAAGGCATTTACAATTTAAGCAATGCAATATTCACTGATGAAGATCTCAAGGTTCTGGACTTATGCCGCGTACACACGGCCGGACTTTCTGGCCTACTTGGTCCGGCACACTTTCTGACGGACTTTGTCCGCCAGGTGCGCCGGACTTTAAAACGGACGGACTTGCCCACACACGACCGTACTTTGCGGCGGGCTAAGTCCGCCCGTCTTTCCGACGGACTTTCGCAGGAGTTACGGCGGACTTTCAGAATGAACGGACTTGCCCACACACGGACAAGTCCGTTCATTTTGAACGTGACTCAGGTGCGACGGGACTAGAAAAGGAAGTCAATCTTGCCGCTTTTATCGGCGAGATTGACACCTTGCGAGCCCCGTCGTGGTGCATACCAGGCCCTTAGGTCTGGTATGGATTATAAAGGGAAACCCCCTGCGCCAAAAAACGGCGTGTGGTCCCCCCTAAAATCCATACCAGACCCCGATCCGAGCACGCAGCCCGGCCGGTCAGGAAAGGGGGTGGGGACGAGCAGGCGCCCCCCCCTCCTGAACCTTACCAGGCCGCATGCCCTCAACATGGGGGGTGGGTGCTTTGGGGGAGGGGGGGCACCCTGCGGGGCCCCCCCCACCCCAAAGCACCTTGTCCCCATGTTGATGAGGACAAGGGCCTCTTCCCCACAACCCTGGCCGTTGGTTGTCGGGGTCTGCGGGCGGGGGGCTTATCGGAATCCGGGAGCCCCCTTTAATAAGGGGGCCCCCAGATCCCGGCCCCCCACCCTATGTGAATGTGTATGGGGTACATGGTACCCCTACCCATTCACCTAGGGAAAAAGTGTCAATAATAAAACACACTAAACAGGTTTTTAAAATAATTTATTAAACAGCTCCGGGGGGATCTTTCTCCGGCTTCCGGGGTCTTCTTCCGGCTTCGGGGGTCCCTCCAGTTCATCTTCTCCCGGCGTCCAGTTGGTTCTTCCTAGCTCTCTCCGGTTCCTCTTCTCCCGGTGTTCCAGTTCTTCGGCCGGCTCCTCCACTGTTTTCAGGTAGCTCTCTTGCCAGCGGAGGTCCGGACTCCTGGCTTCTGGGCTTCTCTTCTCTTCTCCAGATGTTGACACGACACTCTCTCCGGCTGGACTGCTCTCTGTGGGGCTCCGTTGTGACTTATATAGGCGGAGACCCCGCCCCCTTACGATGTCACAGTCCCTGGGCATGCTGGGACTGTGACCTTTTAGGGGGCGTGGTCATTGGGTGATGTTGACCATGCCCCCTGAAAGGTCACAGTCCCAGCATGCCCAGGGACTGTGACATCGTAAGGGGGCAGGGTCTCCGCCTATATAAGTCACAACGGAGCCCCACAGAGAGCAGTCCAGCCAGAGAGAGCGTTGTGTCAACATCTGGAGAAGAGAAGAGAAGAGAAGAAGCCCAGAAGCCCAGAAGTCCGGACCTCCGCTGGCAAGAGAGCTACCTGAAAACAGCGGAGGAGCCGGCCGAAGAACTGGAACACCGGGAGAAGAGGAACCGGAGAGAGCGGAGAAGAACCAACCGGACGCCAGGAGTATATGAACCGAAGGGACCCCCGAAGCCGGAAGAAGACCCCCGAAGCCAGAGGAAGATCCCCCCGGAGCTGTTTAATAAATTATTTTAAAAACCTGTGTAGTGTGTTTTATTATTGACACTTTTTCCCTAGGTGAATGGGTAGGGGTACCATGTACCCCATACTCATTCACATAGGGTGGGGGGCCGGGATCTGGGGACCCCCTTATTAAAGGGGGCTCCCGGATTCCGATAAGCCCCCCGCCCGCAGACCCCGACAACCAACGGCCAGGGTTGTCGGGAAGAGGCCCTTGTCCTCATCAACATGGGGACAAGGTGCTTTGGGGGAGGGGGGGCCCCAAAGCACCCACCCCCCCATGTTGAGGGCATGCGGCCTGGTACGGTTCAGGAGGGGGGGGGGCGCTCGCTCGTCCCCACCCCCTTTCCTGACCGGCCGGGCTGCGTGCTCGGATCGGGGTCTGGTATGGATTTTAGGGGGGACCACACGCCGTTTTTTCGGCGCAGGGGGTTTCCCTTTATAATCCATACCAGACCTAAGGGCCTGGTATGCCCCGCGCTCGCCACAATAGGAAAATTTGTTTTTCCTATTGCAGCGAGCGCGAAATGCAATACCCTGCCCTCGCGTCGTATCTGGTCCGTTGGATCAGCATACACACGAGCGGGCTTTCCGTCGGACCAGCACACAGACGAGCGGACTTTCCGCCCTAAACTGAGTCCGACGGAAAGATTTAAAACATGTTTCAAATCTAGGTCCGGCGGGCTTTTGGGAAAAAGTCCGCCGGAAAAGTCCGCCGGCGCCTACACACGGGCGGATTGTCTGGAACACTCTGGTCCGCCGGACCAAGTATGCCGGAAAGTCCGCTCGTGTGTATGCGGCATTAGGATTAAAATTTCCCCCGGATAAGATTTTAGATAAGTTTGAGGCCTACGTTGAACTCCAAAAGTTTATGAGGAAACTCAATTTAAAGAAACATTTTGACCTAAATACAGACAATAGGACCAAAGCTAACCCAGAGTATATTCAAACTAATCTTAAAAATAACTCTATCTTTAACCCTAAGACGCCAGGGAGTCAATGCTTGGCTGCATTTAAGAAAATGGTTAAAGAGGATCTGAGGAATCTGGAAAGAAAAGATAAAGGCAAAAATATATGGAAGACCATTAAGGAGATAGGCAATCGACACGAGGTAGTTATACGCCCTGCGGACAAGGGGGGAGGATTAGTAATTTTGAATAAAAAGGATTATCAAGAAGAGATGGACAATCTATTACAAGTTGAGAATACGTATAGAAAGCTGAAAGAAAACCCTAAGACGAAATATGTGAAAAAATTGAAGAGGTATGTCGAGAAAAGGAAGGATATGAGAATATTAAACCTAAAAGAAGCTGAGTACCTGGTCTCGAACTCCACTAAGGCTCCAGTCATATATTACACACCGAAGATCCACAAAAGATTGGATAAGCCGCCTGGTAGGCCCATTATACGTGGGATCAACTCCGTTTTTTCACGATTAGGAGAATATCTGGACAAATATCTGAAACCATTGGTACAGCAGGGTAAATCATACCTACGTGATTAGTCTATAGCTCTTCCAAGAACTCCAAGAAATTAAGGGGGCTGACAACTGGCTGTTGGCAACAATAGATGTCAACTCGCTGTATACTAGCATTGTACAAAAAGATGGATAACTTGGAGTGGAGAAGGCGTTACATGAAAATACAGGGATGAAACAACAGCAGATCAACTACATCCTTGAGGGTTTAAAACTAGCAATGGAATGTAACTATTTCTGGTATAACAAGGAGTACTTTGTGCAAACAAAAGGTGTCGCTATGGGGGCTCGCTACGCTCCTAGTGTAGCGAACTTGTTTATGAACATGTGGGAGGAGGAGCATGTTTATAGTAGGAATATCCCTCAATTTAAAATGTATAGGAGGTACATCGATGATTTAATTATACTATTGGATGGCACACCTGATACATTTGAAAAATTCCTTAAAGATTTGAATGTGAAGAGATATGGGATTACATTTACGGGAAAATGGAACCCTCAAAAGATAGACTATCTAGATTTGGAAATCTTCAAATCAGGGGAATCTTTGTGTACCCGTACCTTCTTTAAGGCCACCGACCGTAACGGGTACATACCTACTTCTAGCTGCCACCATCCTAAGTGGAAATGTAACATCCCAAAGGTCCAACTATTACGGATATGCAGGAACTGTAACTCACTTGAGGATTTTGAGGTACAGGCTGATATCCTAATCCATAGATTCCAGGAGAAGGGATATGCAAGGGATAACCTGACTAAGCTTAAACTAGAGATTATGAATATGGACAGAAACGCTCTACTTAATAATAAAATCAGGATGAAGGATGAACAAATGGAAATAGCGTTTATTACAGGGTTTAACAACCAATATAAGGATGTTGAACGCATCATTAAGAAATACTGGCCCATCCTGAAAGAGGACTGTGTTCTATCCAAAATCCTCCCTGGGAAACCAAAATTTGTGTATAGGAAAGCGCCTACTCTTCGCAACCACCTTGTACACAACGTTATCGATCCCCCTCAACGAATTAAAATCTTCTCTGACATGAAAGGGTTTTATAGATGCCGTAGATGCCTATCCTGCAGGGTTAGTAAACCACAACCAAGAAAAAAGGAAGTATTTAAATCTACAGTGGACCAGAAACCATACCAGATAAAACAACTAATAACATGCCAGAGTACCCATGTTACCTACATCATCGAATGTCCATGCCATCTCCAAAACGTGGGAAGAACTACCCGCCCCCTTTTTGTGAGAATACGGGAGCATATTAACAATATCAGGAAAGGGTTCCCTAAGCATAATTTATCCAGGCACTTTGCTGAAGTACACCATAGGGATCCTACTGGGCTTATCTTCTATGGCATTGATCATGTTAAGTATCACTGGAGAGGGGGTAACAAACATACACTAATCTCCAGGAATGAGACAGAGTGGATATACCAATTGGGGTCCCTTGCCCCTAAGGGCCTCAACCTAGATATAGAGCTCAACTGTTTCCTAGACAACCCATAGAGCTTAGTATTAACTATATACACTGATATTCTTATTCGTCTTGATACTAGGTGATTATTAATGACCTATATATTGTTGTTCAGCTCCACCACCTAGGTTTGGAGGTGGGGTTTCTCAGCCCCATGCCTATGGGGCACATATTTTAGTTTCACTGTATATATATATATATCCTTATGAGAGGTGCTCTGTGTGAGGATCCATAGGGGTATATATAGGACAACTCCTAGAATGGGAGGTTGGGCATATGTACCAACACCTCTGTATCTACCCCAGTTTGAGGGCACCCCCTATCAGACCATGTCATAATCTCTATCATGTTGGCAGGTTCAGAGGGGATGTATATTCAATTACATTATCCACACTATATGATACAGGTTGGAGGGCTAGACGCCCTTTGTTATACACATTAACAGAGTTCTTTAATGTTCCCTTTATATAGGTTCTATCGTGTAAGGTATTGCACCTCTTTGTAGAACGCCATAGGAAGTCCATTCTAACATAATGACATAATCTCGTGCCAACAACCCTTCTATATTTGAGTACACAAGGTTTACATTATAATATCTGGGTTTGCACATATATATATATTCTCCTCAGAGGACAGAGGTGTTGGCTTACCAATAGATAGCTACCCATAGGAGTGTATCGGGAAGGTTGTACCTGACAATATGATGGGAAAGTCAGGTACCATTTTTGCATATTATACATTTTATGTTAATTCGTTTTTTACTTCCTTGTTTTTAATTAATTTTTGTTATATTTTGTAAGTATATATCCTCAGAATTTTTACACAATTATGAATCCTTGTGCGCAGTTAGTCATTTAGGGTATCATATTACCTGTGAGCCCGTGATTTACAGGGTAATATCTGGCTTTGCATACATTACCCCTCCGCCCCTGTAGGTGTAGTGTTGCATCTCACCACAGGGATGCATTCTAGGATAACGCCACAGCATTAGTACAGGCAGGCTTGTACCTGGTTATACGTTTGGGGCTCGCTGGTCATTGTCAGGTAATATATTCTTTGTGGGTGTCTTTATATTTTGTGTATTCGCTCAAAGTGATTTAGGATGCCTAATACTTACGCTTTTAATATGGAAAAAACAAAGTTAAAAGCTGCGCTCAGGGTTATAATCAGATAAATGTGTTATGAAACCAAAGCAGCCTGCACCAAGATCTAGTCTCCAAATCTCATCATAGAAAATAATAAAAAAGAGATGCGGCGCTAGAATGTGATTGAATAAACCACTCATTAAATTAATAAATAGGATTGAACAAACCACTCAATAAATAAATAAATAATTATGAGGTGAATATACGTAGGGATAAAAGCAAAATTATACACTAATATCCAATAAAAAATCAATATAAGGTGAATAAACGTAGGATATAAGCAAATTCATACACTGATATCCAAGAAATTAATAGTGATTAATTGCCAAAAGTGAATACGTATATGCAAATCAGTGAAAACATCCCAAAAATAATTGATTAAAGTCCAGAAAAAAAAAAAAAAAAAACCAACAAGGGGATCCGTGGTGGAAAAGAAAAGTGCCAAAAAGAAGATAAAGATGCAGATGGGGAAATCCTCTATGACTCTTCACAACCAAGGTGGAATATCAGATGCGCTTACCAGATCCCGGTGACTGCTATTACGGCAGTCGTAAACGGCACAGGGAATATATAGGTCTCCCCACAACCTCAGTAAATGATGCCCGTGAGCGGCAGATGATATCTCAGGAATGAAAAACAAGAGGACAATCCATAGCGTAATAAAGTCTGCACAGTCGATTTATTAAAAAGAATTGCACTTACAAGACATCGGTGAATAAACAGCATGAACCGAAATAACAGCAAGAATCAGCGTCTCTGTCTGCTGCCTCCGCTTCCTAAGTTTGTATAAGCCCAACACGAGAACGGACGTGGTGACGTCGTAGGCTCCTCCCTACGCGTTTCGTCACGATAGGACATCGTCTGGGGATTGGCCAAGCTCGAACGTCACCACGTGTGGGCATTAAATACACTGCGGGCGCCATCTTAACCAATGGCAAAGGGAGTATAACATTGGAAGACGGCCCAGCTGTCTTAAATAACAGCCATCAGCAAACATAAATGAGCGGAGGAAAATCAAAAATCAGAAAAAAGGAAGCGCCATCTTGTGGTGAAAAAGCATAGCAATATAATAGGTTCTCAAATGGTAGCAACAAACCATGAAGGGGTACAGCAGACGGTAGACAAAGTATGATAAAAATACATACGTAGTGCAATAAAATGTAAACAGTAATAAAACATCTATTACATCAACTACAGCGGGATAAAAATTATTTTCATAATAATAAAAATTAAAATAATTAAAATATTAATTAATATAAAACATGCCGGGGAACACATGTGAGGACACAGGGAGAGAAAAAGAATGGGAAACATTTGGTCATAAATGGAGAGGAAAGCCCATGTTCAAGAGTTGTTTATAAAACAATTGATGTCCCAATCCACATTTAGCCCAAAGGGGACAAAAGATCTCATAAGGAAGATCCACCTAGTTTCAAGCCTAGATATGGATCTGACTTTATTGGTCCCTCTCCAATGTGGATTTATTTTATCAAATGCCAGAAACAGGGTACCCGTCAGTTTCTTGTCGTGGTACTTGGCGTAATGCCTAGATAAATTATGCTTAGAGTAACCCCGTTTGATATTGGCTATATGCTCTGATAACCGCACATGCAATTCTCGTTTTCAAACGAGAATTGCATGTGCGGTTATCAGAGCTTATGTGGTTTTGCGCACTAGTCCTTGCATTTTTGTTTTCATTTACCCTCGATTCCACTAGTGCTGCATGCCATGGAAGTGTTTCAGTTTTTAGACAATAGGACTCTAGATATTGATACAGTTTTTAATAAACAGGAAACCAATCAGGTAGGAGATATCGAAAATGGATTCAGAAAGATAGGACATTTAATGGAGAAGAAAATCAACGCATGGTGGGATATGGTAACTCATGAAAAGTATATCAAGGATAAAATAGTACCCAGGAGACTCCGCTGGGATGTACCTATAAATGATGGTTTGGCAGATCAAGAATCTACAGATGAATGGTTTCAATTTTTCAATGAGAAGGGCCTGGAGTTACTTGATTTCTTGAGAAAGAGAAAACAAAAGAAAATTAGGCTCCTGAATAAATCCACTGAGGAAATTAAAGCCTCCTTGGAACCTTCTAAAGAACTACCAGAATTCATGGCACTATCTAAACAATTGAATCGAGACATGGAACAGAAGGATAAAGAAACAGCTGCACGGAAGAGAAAAAAATACCAGAGGGATATAAAAGATTTTAATGATGATCTCGTGTTTTTTTTTTTTAACAAACAGGTGTGCTTTATTGTATCACATGGAAGAAGGTTACATAATACCTCTTAACATAATTCAGAACATTACATGACAGATAAGCATAGCAGTGTCATACATGTGCAGGAGGTGAAACATCAGTACATGTCAACATTCTAGACAAAACGATCACAGAGAAAAGTACCTCATGTATCCAGGGATTACCCCTCCCTCCCCCCCACATAGTACGTGAATCCACCGTGGCCCTCTAAGATGAGAGCCAAGGTGTCCACACTTTCTCAAATTTCCATGGACAACCTCGATTGATATATGTGATTCTGTACATAGGTATAACTGCCTCAATCTGTGCCTCCCAGGCCGACACGGTCGGGGGTGAGGGGTCTGTCCACTTCATCAGTATCTCCTTCTTGGCATAATAAAGTAGAAAGGAAATAAGCAATTTTAAGTGATAGGCTCTTTGTTCATTGTCATGAATCCCGAGAAGGGCCAACTCCGGAGTGATTGGTATGGATATTTGCAACCTGGAATTTATCTCTGCAAATATTGCACACCAATATGTTGCTATCAATGGGCATTCCCAGAACATGTGGAAAAAAGTTCCAATTTGACACTTACATTTGTTACACATAGGGTCTCTGTCAGGGAATATGCGATGGAGTCTCTGTGGGGTGTAATAAGTCCTATGTATAAATTTGACCTGGATTAACTTATCCCTGGATGCAATCACCAGTTTAGGGCCATTATCTAGACATTCCTCCCAATCCTCTCTGTCTAATGATGGAATGTCGGTGTGCCAGCTGTCCCATAGTTTTGCTATTTTAGGAGAGTCCTTACCCAGGAGTACAGCATACAAGGTGGAAAGGGGCTTAGAGACATCTCCAGACGCCAATAGCTCCTCAATGGGATCTGCCTGAACCAAAGGTGTCTGAGGAAACTGAGCCCGTGCCGCATGTCTTAGTTGAAAACATCTAAACCTCATCCCTCTGGGCAGCTGGAATTTATTCATTATTTCCGTGATAGAGAGCAATTCCCCTCTGGGCATAATTTGTTCTATAGTTGTAATGCCTAACCTGGCCCAAAGCTGTGGGTCAGGCACAGTCCGGAAGTGTTTAAGAGCTGGATTTCCCCATAGCGGGTTCGCTGGCGATAACTGACCCGGAGAGAGGAATCTACGTCTTGCAGCCACCCACACCCTCCACGTTGCCCGAGTGGGTTCAGGAACTCGCGTATACGCACCCGGACCTCGATAAGGAAAGTTACGTAGATCAGTAAGGGAGCCCAAATAGTTTGCCTCAAGGCAGACTGCCGCATTCATTTTAGAGCCTTGAAACCACCAGTAAACCGACACCAACATAGCCGCCCAGTAGTAGATCTGAAAATTGGGGAGGGCTAATCCTCCAAAACAGGTAGGCAGCCACAAAGTGGAGCGCGCCAATCTGGGGTTCCCACCCCTCCAAATAAAGGTTCCCACCAGACCACCAACCTCCCTAAAAAATGAAGCAGGGACCCACACCGGGGAATTTCTAAAAACATAATTGAATTTAGGAAGCATCATCATCTTAATGAGGCCGATGCGTCCCAATAGATTTAAGGGCAAGTCAGCCCAGGCCAAACACTTCGCACGCAACATACTCACGATGGGGCTCAAATTTTTAATTATAAAGTCTGATGGGTTTTTCGTGATCACTATCCCTAAATATTTAAACTCCGTCACCCACTGTAGTGGGGAGGATGATGGCCCAGAGGCAGCTGCATCGTCCAGAGGGAACAGTACTGATTTGGTCCAGTTAATCTTTATACCAGATAACCCCCCAAAGTTGTCAAAGATTTTCAATGCCGCAAGGAGAGACGGGCCCGCATCATTCAGGTATAGAAGCGCGTCGTCCGCATACAGAGACAGCCGCTCTTCCAGCAGACCCACCCGCAAGCCCAGGACATCCGGAGCACTCCTGACTGAGATTGCCAGTGGCTCCAACGCCAGAGCGAACAGGCTGGGGGAGAGCGGGCAGCCCTGCCTCGTGCCGCGGAATAGATCAAAGGGCTCCGAGACCCAATTATTTGTACGGACCCTAGCTCTGGGGGCCTGATACAACAATCGAATGCCATGTATAAACTTAGGGCCAAACCCAAATCTCTGTAATACCAGCCATAAATAGTTCCACTCCACAGAGTCAAACGCCTTTTCGGCGTCGAGAGAGGCTACAACTCTGGTCCCTACATTGTCATGTGGAATGGTAAGATTAAGGAAGAGACGCCTCAGATTGATATCGGTTCCCTTGCCAGGCATAAATCCGGTCTGATCTATACCGATCAGGTCTTCTATGACGTGAGATAAGCGGATAGCCAGAACTTTCGCAAAGATCTTGGCGTCTACATTAAGTAGCGATATTGGCCTGTACGAGGCACACTCTAGCGGATCCTTACCCGGCTTGGGAATCAACACAATTACTGCCTCGTTCATGGACTCTGGTAAAGATTCTAGGGCCATAAAATTAGATAATAGCGAGGTTAATTTAGGAGCTAGAATTTCGCTGAAGTTGGAATAGACTTCAGATGGTAGGCCATCTGCCCCAGGAGCCTTCCCCCCTTTGAGATGTCCCATAGCGACCTGAATCTCCTCTAGCGAGATATCCTTCTCCAATTCTTCCCTGGCTTCCGCTGTTAAGTTAGGGATGGACAATGAATCTAGAAACCTGGCCAGGTCTGAGTCAGACGCCTCAGACCTGGAGGAGTAAACCTCTCGGAAATATTCCCGAAAACGAGTGTTAATATCCTGGGGGGATGTGAGTAACTGGCCGGAACTGTCCCTGATGGAACCAATAGGGGTAGCTGGGATATTACCCTTAGCCAACCATGCAAGGAGTTTCCCATTTTTCCCCCCATGTTCAAACACTCTTTGGGCCGAAAAGAGTAGCGCTTTATTCGTTTGTGCCATCCTAGCTGTGGAGAGTCTGCATAGAGCCCGTTTCCACTCCCTATATCGGTCGTCTCCCGGGTTAGCGACAAAGTCAGCCTCCAGAGTAGCCGCCCGTCTCTCAAGTTCCTCCAATTCATGAGCGGAGTCACGTTTAGAGGCGAGCAATACTGGTCATAAACTCCCCTCTAGCCCAAGCCTTAAAGGTGTCCCACAGCACAATCGGTGGGGCAGAATCCACATTATCCGTCCAAAAATTGCAAATGGCTGCTGTTAGGGGTTCCTGTAGTCGCTCGTCATCAGCCCAGAACTTGGACAGCCTCCAAAGCCGGGGGCCTGGGGGGGCAGTCAAAGTCAACGTCAGGCAGAGGGGCGTGTGGTCAGAGATTCCCCTGGGAAGCACAGAAATGTCCTTAACAAATTGTAAGGCAGGGCATGAGGCATATATCAGATCGATTCGAGATAGAGTTTTATGAGAAGCAGAGTGGCAAGTAAATACCTTTGAGGTCGGGTATATGTGTCTCCAGACATCAGTGAGGGCATAAAGATCAGCCCACTGTCTGAGGTCCGGAGTATCACGAGCCGACCGGTGCAACCTATCTTGTTCCACCGAGGGGGCCATGTTAAAATCTCCCAGTAAATAAACAAAAGTTGTATCATATTGTACCACAGTTTGCATGATTTCATGAAGAACATTACCGTTAGCTGGAGGGGGAATATACAATCCGACTAATACCACAGTTTTGTCATATATGTTAGCATATAAAATTACGTATCTACCCTCCTTGTCTGTCTTGACTTCCAGAAGCCTAAACGGCACTGTCTTGTGTACTAAGATGCTGACCCCACGGGCATACGTGGAAAATGTGGAGTGGTAATGTAGGCCGACCCAAGTCTTATTAAGACAAATGGTTTTGGTACCCTGCAGATGTGTCTCCTGGAGGATACAGATCTGCGGTTGGTGCTTTTGTAGGAACTTAAATACTAGGGATCTTTTCACTGCAGTATTAAGGCCTCTCACGTTCCATGAGATTACCTTAAGTTCAGCCATTAGGTGGTAGGATTGATAGGGGTGCACGGATCACCCAGCCCGAGGGATCAGCATCCGCACACTCAATTACATAAATTGTCATGCACACTCCAATATCTAGAAACCTTCCCCGTGTCGACACTCCAAAGCACATAGAAAAGAAAACAAAAAACCAAAAAGAAAATCTAAAGCACCTGAAACAACAAAATAGTGTTAACAAAAACAAACCTAGCATTAAACCCCACCCCCCACCCCGCATCCCCCACCCCAACCTAGGAATGCCTTGTTCCCCAAACATCAACAAAGAAAAATAAAACCCCAAGTTCAGGGAGCGTGAACCAGTGGGTGTAGACCCTTAGTGGAGAGGATTGTCCACGTAAGGTGACGAGAGACTCCGCCGCCATTAAGAGTAAGGAGAAAATTAGCGTTCCAACCAACAAAGGTTGATGATCTCGTGTTTAAATGGCAGAATAAAATTGAAGAGGCAATTATAAACTCCAATAATAGTACCCCGGTTAAAGAAGTAAAAATGATGGAGAATCTAAATGAAAGAAAAATTGAAGAGCCTTTGCCCACCAATAGAACTCAGGGTAACTATAATACTTATAACACTCCCCAACAAAAACAAAGGTGGTAAGGTAACAATTGGAAAAAACCTTTCTGGAAAAACTATGAACATCCTAATAACTACCAAGGGAGACCCTATCATCAGTCCCCATGGGATAGGAGATCCCCGTACCCTAGGTGGAAAAACTATGAGAACAATGGAGAAAGAAATAATTAACATTCAGATAGAACAAGAAGAGAAGAAAGACCATTGAGAGATGAGAGATATTTTCAATATGAAAATAGAAGAAGGGACTCTCCCCACGTATTGATCATTATACCGTTCCGACACAAAACAGATATGAACAGTTGCAAAGGTATGATGATGGTGGGAGATCGCCTTGGCATCCAAGACAACAATCTGATAGATATGAAAGAGAAAGAACACTGTATCGTTTTTTAGAGCAACGCCTTTGAGAATCTCCAAGATGGGGAGGTGCATGGGCGGAGCCTAGCGGAGCAGACATGCATTGTTAGAGCTCCGCACCGCTGAGGAGAGAAGAGAAGGACAAAGCGGAGCCTGCAGGCTCAAAAGGTATCCATTTGAACCTTTTTGCCCCAGGGAACAAACTGTGAAAGTTTGGGCAGGAAATATGGTACTCGGAGGAAGCCGTGGCAGAAATTAAAAAAACACCTCACAAAGAGCTCACAGGCACTCACTGCAACTAAAGCAGCTCCAGTCACCTCACAATATACAGCATCAGGGCGCTCTCACAGACAGAAAATGTCACAGCAAGACTCTCCATTTGAGTCAGATACAGAACAAATCCTCTCACAAACTTCTCCACAAGCCTCCTCAGCATCCCCAGTAATATTATTACAATTTGAAAAGATGCTTCATAAGGCTTTAAAACAAACCTCAGACCAAATAACAAACAGCCTAACCAAAGAAATAAGAGAGCTGGGAAACCGCACCGCAGCCTTAGAAATAAAAATGGATGAAATTACAACCCAAGAAAATATAACAGAATTGGAACAATTAAAAGAAGAGAATTTAATACTTCAAACTAAGCTCGAAGATTACGAAAATAGAGCCAGACGTTCAAACTTGCGCATAAGGGGAATACCTGAAACTGTGACAGACCTGCAATCTACTATTACTGCTCTATTACAAGAACTAAAGCCAGATATCCCTATTGAACGTTTAGAACTGGACAGAGTACACAGAGCCCTCACAGCCAAAAAGAAAGATGGACCCCCACGTGATATAATCACAAAATTTCATTATTACAGAACGAAAGAACAAATACTAATTGCTGCAAGAGAAAAAAAAGGAACTTATTTTTCAAGGACACAATTATCAAATTTTTGCTGACCTATCCCAACTTACTATTACTAAAAGACGATCCATGAAACCCCAACTAATGGAACTGCAATGCCACAACATTATGTATCAATGGGGCTTCCCCTTTTCAGTCAGATTTAACTACCAAGGTACAATTTACAGAAGCAGATCAGCAGATGAACTACAACAAACCCTTTTAAAATTAAATCTGACAGAACCCACAAGCAGCAACTCTCCCACACGCAGAAGAATGACATCATCTTCACCTTCAGGCAGCACCCAGAAAATATCAGAACAAAATGGGAATCATCATTCTCACAAAAGAGGCCGTTATGCCACATCATCCACGGACCAAGAAGATTCAATGGACTGACATCCTAATTCCTGATATCTCTTCATTTATTATACTAAGAGATGGTTCTCTATAAAAAAAAAAACTGTATTTATAACTGAATGTAACTGCATTCTGATAGCCACACACTGTGTGGGATCATGTTACATTCCAGTTATATTTCTTATTACTTCTGATTCATATAGCCTTAGAATATATAAGTGAAATAAGGAAATTCTTGTTCAGTTATATATTTTCAGGTAATAACAATAGATTTATTACTTTTTAGGACAAATATGTTCAATAATCCAGAAGTAATGAAAGCTTTTTCTTTCTTTTCTTAAAACAAATATATTATTACCTAACTAGTTCCTAGAACTATGTTTTTGTTTATTCTAATCTGAAGCAATACAACCTCAATTTTATGAGTTAACATATCTAAACAGTTACATATGAATAAAATATGTAATTGTTTACTCTAAAAGGGTTAAAATCCCAAAATAATTCAAACTATCTTCATCAATACCAAAGTTATTAACAGTACCTTTCTAACTGAATTATTTAGCCTAGGGCAAGACTATCCATATACAACCACCCTGGAATAAATAATTTCAACAAAAACTATATTCTGCACTCCAATTAATGAATCATCATTTTGATGTCTTTTGACATAGCACTTCTCTCCTGTAAGCGGAAGATCCGTGTACCCCCATTAGCCCTCCTCATTCTCCCAACCATATTATGTGGGAGTGTGACGAAGGCATTTATTCCCCTGAGAGAGATATTTATTCTCTTTCACGGGTAAATTGTGATTACTTGCAAAAAATAATTTATACAATGTATCATCTAATCTCATGTGTTTTTTGTTTACTCTTTACTCCAGAATTCACTGGTTTCTTTTCTATCTTTTCATCTCTTCAGTCCACACAGGTTGATCTGCGCAGTCAGCTCTGCATAACAAAAAGTAAGTCAAAGCTATTTGATCTGTTGCCATGGCACCACTGAATATACTTTCCCTGAATGTTCAGGGAATAAATGTCCCTCAAAAAAGGACCAAAGCCTTCCGTACTTTCCATAACAAGAAGGCTCACATAGTATGCCTCCAAGAAACACACTTCACCAAAGATTCTACTCCAAAATATATTTCTCCTTTTTATCAACAAATTTACACGGCTTCTGCCTGTACCAAACAAAGGGGTACTCTAATTGCATTTCACCGATCCACACCATTCACCTTATCATCAGAAATTAAAGACCCAGAAGGTAGATACCTGATACTCATGGGTTATATAATGGATACAGCAATCACGGTGATTTCCTACTACGCTCCTAACAAACAACCTACACCATTCCTCTCACATATATTACAAGTGATTAATACACACAAAATAGGAACAGTGATAATGTGCGGGGATTCGAACAAGGTCCTCCTCCCATTTCTAGATAAATCACCTTTTACACCATCCAAAATAACCTCTAGAATACCTTTTTCTCAACTTCTTTCCAAATACAATCTGGTAGATTCGTGGAGAGAAAGTAACCCAATGAAAAAGAAATTCACTTATTTCTCGCACCCTCATCAAACCTTCACCAGAATAGATCATATTTTTCTAACAATAGGAATGATACCAGAAATTATTGCATCAGATATAATTCCAATTCCGTGGTCTGACCATAATGCAGTATACACTACTATAGCCTCAGCCATACCAAAAGCGCATGACCCAACGTGGTACTTACCGGACAGAATGCTCAAACACCCACTACATCAGATGGCCATCGAACAAGCTTTAAAGGAATACATATCAATTAATAATACAACAGACATTTCCCCAATAACACTGTGGGAAGCTCATAAGCCTGTCTTGCATGGTACAATACAAAGACAAATGGCACTATTTAAACGGGAACGCAAAAATCTAGCAAAAAAACTAGAACTCAATTTTAATGCAGCCTATATATCATTCCAAGATAATCCATCTCAGAGTACAAAATCTCATCTGGAAAAATCTAGATTGGAATACGATCTATTTCTCACTGAGTCAGTTGATAAATCCCTCAAACGCTCCGAACACAATTTCTACATGAATACAAACAAACCAGGTACATATTTGGCTCGGGCATTAAATTCAACTAACAAATCTTTCAAACCAATACGTTTGAAATTATCAAAAAATGTTTATACTTGTAATCCAGTTAAAATAGTCCATAAATTTCACTCACATCTCGCAACTTTATACAAGACAAACAATGAATTTAATCCTACAGAGGCTGAATCCTTCTTCTCAAAAATAACCTTACCTGAGTTGTCTCAGAATCAAAAAAGCAGTTTGGATGAGCCTATAACTGTAGATGAAGTTGCTAACGCCATAAAAGACCTAAAACTTAACAAAAGACCAGGCCCAGACGGCTACTCGGCTTTATACTATAAAACATTCTCAGAAATACTCTCTCCCATTCTCACTGAAACTTTTAACAAACTTCTAGAAGGACATTCTTTTCGGCAAGAAACACTAATGGCAATTGTTTGTATGATCCCAAAACCCCTTTCTGATGATACTTCCTGTGTGAATTATCGGCCTATCTCTCTGTTAAACCTTGATATTAAATTATTAGCAAAAATAATAGCAAAACGCCTCAATAGCATTATAGGAAAATTAATACATGGAGATCAAGTAGGCTTCATGCCAAATAGACAGGCAGGCGATAATATACGCAGGGCAGTGTTATTGGCACATATTGCTAAAAAACGGAAAATCCCTTTATGTTTTCTATCTCTCGATATTAAGAGGGCATTTGACACAGTATCCTGGCAATATATGCAATATTCATTACAAAAATGGGATTTTGGACCCCACTTTTTAACATGGATCAAAGCATTATATAATAAACCCAAAGCCTATATAAAATATGCTGGATACAAATCTGATGCCTTTAATATCGAAAGAGGTACCCGACAGGGTTGCCCATTATCGCCCTTATTATTTGCCCTTATACTCGAACCCATGGCCCAATACATCAGAACAAACCAAACTATAACTGGCATTGAAGTAGGAGGTATTACACACAAATTATGTATATTTGCAGATGATATATTACTTTTTCTATCATCACCACAGGTCTCTGGTCCTAACTTAATACCAGCTCTTGATGGATTTGCAGCCCTATCCGGCCTTATGATTAATCCTAAGAAATGCCTAGTGCTTAATATTTCGCTCACAAACATGGAATTGATCCCGGCTAGGGCTGCACTCCCATTCACATGGGCAGACAAATCAATCCCATATCTTGGAATTCATTTAACAGCATCTCATTCTGACTTATTCTCAACCAATTATCCTCCTGTATTAAGACAGATCACAAATCTAATAAAACAATGGTCGCAACTTCCTTTATCCTGGATAGGGAAGATTAATGCAATCAAAATGACTATTCTACCCAAATTGCTTTATCTATTCAGAGTCCTCCCTATTCCAATTCCTTCTTATTTTTTGAGAATAGTACAAAAAAGAGCAACTTCGTTTATATGGGGCTCTTCTAAACCACGTATACCTATACACACACACTACATCTTCCCAAAAATAAAGGAGGCCTGGGATACCCTAATTTTACTAACTACTACAGAGCAGCACATTTGGCCAGTCTGTCCAAATACCATGCAAAACAGGAAATCCCATTATGGGTATTTATAGAGGCTTCAGAAAATGACCCTCTATTAATATCAAACTTGTTATGGCTTGATCCTAAAGACCGCTTTAAAATTCATAATCCCATAACTAAACACTTCTTATCTCTCTGGGATAAACTAAAAACCAAATATCAGTTACAATCTCCACACAATCCTCTCCTTTCTTTTATCAGAAATCCGGCCTTTTATCCGGCATGGATCTACCCAAATTCTTTTAAAGCTTGGACAACATCAGGCATTCAGACACTAAATGACTTCATAGCATCTAAATCATTCCTTTCATTCCCATCGCTTAGAGAAAAATATGATCTACCAAACTCTGAGATATTTAGATATCTCCAAATCAAAAATTTCTATACACCATTCCTAAAGGGGGATACACCATTATCCCAATTATCCATTTTTGAATCAATCTGTACAAAAGATCCATTTGCTAAAGGTACAATTTCATCACTTTATAATCAATTATATGGAGTAGTAAATCTTAATAGACCCTCTTACGTTCAGAGGTGGGAGGAGGACCTGGGACGAACTTTAGAAGACACGGACTGGTCTAACATATGGCTCACATCTAATTCATCTTCACCCAACATCTTAGCACTGGAGACAAATTATAAAGTCCTAACTCGCTGGTACCTTGTACCTGCTAGAGTGGCAAAATATTCACCTAATACCTCAGCTCTTTGTTTTCGAGGATGCCCAGAAATAGGCACACATTTACACATATGGTGGACGTGCCCAGTAATCCAAACCTTCTGGAAGGAAGTCTTCGTGATTGCATCTAAAATATTTTAAAAAATAATACAACCAGATCCATATATAACTTTACTTAATCTAAAACCGGAATGGTTAACACTCTCTCAATTCAAACTTATGATCCAACTAATAACGGCTGCAAAACAAACAGTGGCCAAGGCATGGAAATCTCCTACATTGGTACTAGCAGAAACAATTCACAGAATGAATAATACAATGTCCCATGCTAAGATGGTAGCCATCGATCAAAATCAAATTCCAAAATTTGAAAAACTTTGGCATCCTTGGATAAAACAACAGTTCCTGTCAAATTTCAATGACTCTGTCCTGTTGCCATGGTAACAGATTAAATGACTTACAGAGACACCCATTCTAAGGCTTCAAAGAGAACTAAAAAGAATAATAAACTGACGAGCGGGACAACCTTGTGGACCATACCTCTGCCTTTCTACCCTTTTTCTTCTTTCTCTTTCCTTTTCTCCACCTTACGATTAAAGCTCATTATCAGAATTTATTTGACCTATATACACTCTACCTGTAAACAATATGTATAGTAGGTATAAATCATTTAAATACCTACAAAAGTAACTAAGGAAATGATATATATCTTTAATTTAGGTTTACGTGAACCCAAGGTTTAATATTTGAAATTTCATGATATTTACCTATATAAACTCTACTGTAAAACAATGAGCTTACTTTATAGATCCTTGTAAACTTACTTTATGTATCTTTATAATATTGTATACTCAATAAACTTCTTTTGACAAGGAGAATCTCCAAGACGCCAATATCGAGAGGATCCTCCACGGAGACAGGACAGGCGTACCCCAAATCCCAGTCCAGACAGGAGAATAAGAAAGAGAGAAGACAGGAAACAGGAAGGACAGAGGGATCAAGACAGGGGAGAATACCAAAGGAATACCCCAAGAAGATCTGTGGAAAAAAAGAAAGGAAAAAACTAAAAACGAGAAGAGGATGCCGAGCAGGAATCAAAAAACAAAAAGGTAAAGAGAACAGTAGGGGAAGGTATTATCAATATTAGTGGGGTAGAACTAACACCAGAAGAAATTAAAGTACTTGACAAGGGATTAAAATTTGCCTCAAGGAAGAATCTTAACAAATTCAATGCATATGTGGATATCAATAAATTTATCAGGAGTCTCAATATAAAAAAATACATGGTCAGTAATCAGTAATCCATTAGAAAGAAGAGTGGCTGCTATACCAGAGAATAATGGAATTGTATTTAGCAATCTGAGGAATAAATCTCTCTTCAACCTACCTACTGGGAAAGATGGACACATAGAAGTTTTTGAAAGAATGATTTTAAGGGATCTTCAAGAATTAAAAGTGAAAAATGTGTGGAATTCAAGAAGTATAAAAAATGGGATAAAAAAATTAGAAGCAAGAAATGACATTGTAATAAGGCAGGCTGACAAGGGAGGAGCCATAGTCATTCAATCCAAGGAGGACTATAATGAAGAACTCAACAGACAGGTCAATGATAATGAAACCTACCAGCTATTATTAAGTAATCCAACGATAAAATATAAAAAAGAATTAGTGAAGGTCATACAGAAAGGAGTAGATAAAGGCCTCCTAAATAAAAAAGAAGCTTTATACCTACAGCCGAAAACTTGTAAGATACCTGTAATCTATACGCTACCAAAAATCCATAAGGATAAATGTAAACCCCCAGGGAGGCCTATAGTAAACGGTATCAACTCGGTAGGCGCAAGAATTGGTGAATACATTGACTGGTTCTTACAGCCAGTAGTGAAGATGACGAGATATTATTTGAGAGACACTAAACATCTGATTCAACTCCTCAATGACGTGATTCTAAGCGATGGCCCGATATATCTGGCAACGGCAGATGTCTCGTCCCTGTACACAATTATTACCATGATGAAGCGATACAGGCAACCAAATGGGCCCTGAGAAAGTTTAGTAGCTTGAAATGTAAGCAAAGAAGATTCCTATTGGATTGCCTGAAATACAGCTTGGATTCCAACTACTTTTGGCACAATAACAATTATTATAAACAAATATGTGGAATTGCAATGGGCGCTAAATATGCGCCCAGTGTGGCTAACCTATATATGTCAGAATGGGAAGAAGTACTTTACAATAATCAACCACAACAACTGACAGTTTTTAAACGTTTTATTGACAATATTTTTATTATCTGGAGTGGTAATAGGGAAAGCCTCATTGACTTCTGTTTTTATCTTAATACAAATAATAAAAACATAAAATTGTCTTGGGAGATCAGTGACGAGAAAATTTACTTTTTAGACCTCCAAATTAAGAAAGAAGGAATGAAGCTATGCACCCAGACGTATTTTAAAGTGGTAGACAGGAATAGTTATTTACCTTTGGATAGCTGTCACCATTCATTATGGCTAGACAACATACCAAAGGGTCAGTTGGTTAGACTTAGGCGAAACTGTAGTAAGAAAGAAACATTCCTGGAACAAGCTAAAATGATTGGAGAAAGGTTCGTCCAGAAGGGATATGATGCCAAATTTATTGAAGAAAAAATTAATGATGTCACATCAATGGATAGAGAAAAACTAATACAGGATGGGGAAAAAAGTCCTATTCAGCAAGATAATATACCCATCATTATGGACTACAACATCCAATATAAGCAAATTGAAAATATTTTCAAAAAGCACTGGGACATCATCAAAACGGATCGTCATCTAGGACCTATTTTATCTAACTTACCAAAATTTGTGTATAGGAGAGCCCCAACATTAAGGGACCATTTGGCGAAAAATGTCTTAGACCCCCCGAAAAAGAAAAAATTCTCCTTCTTTGAAGCCAAGGGGTTCTATCCATGCAAAAACTGCTATACCTGTAGACACACGAGAGAGGACAAGAAGAAAAAACTAAGCTTCACATCCACTGTCACGGCACAGTGTTATGAGATAGAGGATTTTATCTTGTGCAGGAGTGAAGGAGTCGTCTATCTTTTGGAGTGTCCCTGCCGTATCCAATATGTCGGCAGAACCAAGAGGGCACTATGGATGAGACTAAAAGAGCATGTGCGTAATATTAAAAAGAGCTTTGACAAACAGTCTATCCAAACACTATGCAGATTACCATAACAGTGACCCTTCATCGCTGAGAGTATGTGGGATAGAGAAATACAAACCCCACTAGAGGGGCGATAATAAAATTATTAGAATTAGCCAAGCAGAGTCCAGATGGATCCATGAATTACGAACTTTATCGCCTTCTGGACATAACGTGGAATTTGATCTGAACTGTTTTATCTCTAATTTTTAATGGTAATATAGTATACATATTTTATTTGTACCCAGATTTTAATATATATATACATTTTTAACATACTTCTATATACTTTTTATCCCATATACATTGCAATTCCTTACTAGATATTAATAGGTAGATTGTGCCTTCTGCCTAGATTCAATATTTCCCATTATGACACCTCATGTTAGGCATTACTGTGATATTTTATTTATAAAATAATTTTGAATTATTGGGTGAAGTAAGTTCCATTTTAATTATCCTAGAGGAGAGTTTTTTTGAAAGATTATGTGGTTATGAATAATTTGGTTCTTAATTTTTAATTTGCATTTGCTTGAGCATATGAGCATAATATTAGCGTTGCTGGGTCCTGGGAGGTGGACCAGTGGTGTTCCAGAGTATATAAAAAAAATCTTTTTCCTCCTTTTCCTGCTTTTATCCCTGGCTATTAGATATTATTATGGGAGGTATTTCAGCCATCACCAGATGGCGTAGGTGGTATAGTAGCTGCAGGAAATATAGATGGCAATTGGATATTAGATTATTCATTTTTATTTATTTATTTTCATTGGTTTATATTCATTTTGTATAGTTTTATTTATGGAGAGGAAATGAGGCTGACTAATCATGTAAGAAGTTTGTATTAATGAATTGCCTATACCTTCCACCTAGCGTATTTATTATGCACGGAGGATCGTTTTTTATGTCTGTATAAGTCATGCTATGACAGCGGCGTCTATTTAAACTGGCTAGTAGGCACCGGACTCCTCATCCCTTTGAGAAAGTCACGTGGTGTGACGCAACGCGTCAGGGTAGGAGGAGCCAGGTGCCGGCGCTTCCGTAGGACGGCTGAACCCGGAAGCTTTCCATCTATTCACTGTTTGCTGTGGTTTTTAATGTAACTTGCTACGAGTTTTACAATAAATCTTTTTGTGGAATATTACACTATGGAGATTATTTTTTTCTCCCCCACCATCACCCTGGGGCCATTGTGAGTGGCTGTGCTTATTGCAGAGAGGAGAGAGCTGTATCAACGGACATCCTTGCCTGGAAAGTGGGATCGCCTGAGGAGATCCATCTCCCACACAGAGCACCATCCATCTGTGCATTCTTTGCTCGATTTGACCCACTGGAGGCCGCAACTGCAGGTGAGAGGCTGGGGGAAATAATCCGGCTCAGAGCAAGAGTTGAAGAATCTGTCACAAGTCACAAGTCACCTCAATTGCACTTTTTTAATAGACTTTTCATTGTGAAGATTGCAAGTCACAGTGCATGGAATATTGTTTGGGGACTTTATTGCACATTTGTCACTTTAAATGTTAGATGGGGATGCTGGTTTTTATTTGCATCTTCAGTTGTATAAATGCATTTATGTCATTTGGCACATTGCTGTTGCTTTAATTATCACATGAGTTACGTTTTACTAGGAGTACTTTAGTATTATGTCTATACACGAGGAATCTTCACTGCAATAATTTGATGCACTTTATTTTGTTAATTATATTTTTGGATGCACGGTTCATTTATGAATTAATGTATCGATTATTGCATCTTTAGTTGCACGTATGCACTTTATCAATACTCTGCACATTGTGTCACTGGTTATATATGTGCTTGAAGCATTGCAACAGGAATAGTATTTTGCAGGGAGCACTTGAATATTTTTGCATGTGTTTGATGATAAACAATTTTGTATTTTTTATTTTGGATGCATTGGTCATTATAGAATATTTTTTGCACATTATACTTGAAAAAGAGAGTTATATATTTTTTGAAGCATTGTTGTTTGCACATGGGCAATTGGTACATTAGGATTGACTAGCGCCACATTTTATACTAATTTTACATTATACACATTAGTCTGTGATTTTCTCCGCATCTGGACATTGGTAAATGAGGATTGAGTAGTGCGACATACTTTTGGTTTATTTGGTTTTCTGCAGTTTGGTACGGGAGGGTAGAGCAGCGCCACATACTATCTGATTTTAATACTTATTCTTATTGGTTTCCCCCTGACTGTATGTTGGATTGCTAATGAGGGAGGGTCTGGCTCACCCCAGGCACCCATGTGTGCTGTTTGCAGAAGTAAGAGGGGGAGGATCCTGCATGGCTGCTCACCTCATAAGCTGTGAGACGTAGTACGATGATGACGCCTTTGATAAATGTCTATGACAAAACGCGTAAGTCAGAGCTACGCACTTACGTCATATCTGGTATGGTGACAGGGAGCCTGGAGCGCAGCTGAGGCGCACGCTGTGAGCCAGTCTTTCCCTGTATACCCCATTGACCATACGTTGTAGTGTGTTTTTTCTAGCTTGTTCCCTTTTGGTGGGAAGATTTTGTTTTTAGATTTATTTTTAATAAAAGTTTTTTAAACTACTACACTATGGGAGCCCTGTCTCTTCCTATGAGGACTTGACCATAAGGAGTCGGCGAACCACTTCCTGGATATAATGATGGAGGATGTGTTGAGCGCATGACCCATGCGGACGTTCTGATCTGGGACAGAAGACCATCCACCTTTATCTATACATGCCTACCACCCCTGGTATAATACCAATTGACATAACGGTCATTAAGTTATGCATATTATATATTTATTCATTTTTTGAGACATTTTTTTCACCATTTTAATTGCTTGGTTTTACACCATAGGCATATGCCTACATATTATATATATGTATATTTTTTTGTTGATGCAGGTATTTAATATGTGGGGAGCACACCTTTGTGTTTAAACAGGGAGCACATTCCCCCAAGTATAGGAAGCGCCACTTACCCCATTTCCTTATTTTATTTAGGTGGCTATATAAGGCTGCTCCTACTAACACACCTTACGTCACTGTTTTAATAGCCATCCTTGCTGCCAGATCCTTGTTCATGTGTATCCTGCTCCTGAGCTTATGTGGTTCCCACTCCCTTCCCACTAACATGCTCCCTCTCCTCTTCCTTCCCACATTGGTGTTCTCTGTCTTTAAATTGTCCTTACTCTGCCCCTCCTCTCTACCCCACAGCTACACATATCACCCTCACTTCTACCCTCTCTTTACTACTGCACCCATCACCTCTTGCAAATACTGAACCCACATGCTGACCTAAACACCAAGACAGTGAGATATGTGTGCTCATACACATCCCACTCCCATTTAACTTTCCTCACCCTCCTCCTTCTCTTAATCTCTGGGGACATATCTCTTAATCCTTGCCCTCCATTTTCTAACTGCAAACCCCATATCCGACATTCTTCCCCCTCTGGCAACAGCCGCAATCCATTCAGTGTATATTCTATTGCCCTGCTTCCAAAACCAGCCCCTGGATCTCATATGTCCTCTGGAATGCCCACTCTATCTGTAACAAGCTCACATCTGTACATGACCATTTCATCTCCCATTGTTTTAACATACTTGCCATAACTGAAACCTGGCTTCAATATTCCGACTTAGCTTCTCCTGCTGCCCTCTCCCATGGTGGCCTAACACAATGGACACACACTTCCACCCACTCTGATGGCAATAACCGCGACCTTCCCATCTCCCATCTCTGCACTCCTGGCAACCTCACCAACTTTCTCGTCTCCGATCACAACCTCATCAGTTTCACATTATCCTTGTCTCCAACCACCTATCCCTTCAAGCAGCAAACAATTACTTGTAGAAACCTTCGCCACTTTAACCCTTCTCTTCTCTATTCTGCTACTCTCCACCTCTTTGAAAAAATCTCTCCCCGTCCTTTCCTGACCTGACCTGGTCACCTCTGTCTACAACAGTTCACTCTCATTCTCACTTGACGCACTTGCTCCTCTAACTACACGCAGAATCAGGCTCTGTCCTATACAACCCTGGCAAACTGACGACACCAGAAATCTCAAGAGACATTGCCATGCTCTTGAATGACTATTGACTACTGCTGTCAAACAAGCCTACTTTGTCTCACTCTGATTATTACCTTGTCGTCCAGTCCTCGTAGGCTCTTCTCTACCTTTAACAATCACTTCAAAGACAAGTTGATGAAATACGTGTAGACACTAGGGATAAGCCGAACACCCCCTGGTTCGGTTCGCAGCAGAACATACGAACAGGCAAAAAATTTGTGCGAACACCGTTAAAGTCTATGGGACACGAACGTGAAAAATCAAAAGTGCTAATTTTAAGGGTTAATATGCAAGTTATTTTCATAAAAAGTGTTTGGGGACCTGGGTCCTGCCCCAGGGGACATGTATCAATGCAAAAAAAAGTTTTAAAAACGGACGTTTTTTCGGGAGCAGTGATTTTAATAATGCTTAAAGTGAAACAATAAAAGTGAAATATTCCTTTAAATTTCGTACCTGGGGGGTGTCTATAGTATGCCTGTAAAGTGGCACATTTTCCCATGTTTAGAACAGTCCCTGCACAAAATGACATTTCTAAAGGAAAAAAGTCATTTAAAAGTACTAGCGGCTATAATGAATTGTCTATGGGAGAAATCAAAAGTGCTATCTTTAAAGGCTTATATGCATGATATTGTCATAAAAAGTGTTTGGGGACTCGGATCCTGCCCCAGGGGACATGTATCAATGCAAAAAAAAAAGTTTTAAAAATGGCAGTTTTTTCGGGAGCAGTGATTTTAATAATGCTTAAAGTGAAACAATAAAAGTGAAATATTCCTTCAAATTTTTTACCTGTTGGGTGTCTATAGTATGCCTGTAAAGTGGCACATTTTCCCATGTTTGGAACAGTCCCTGCATAAAATGACATTTATAAAGGATAAAAAGTAATTTAAAACGACTAGCGGCTATAATGAATTGTCGGGTCTCGGCAATACAGAAAAAAGTCATTGAAAAAAACGGCATGGGATCCCCCAGTCCATTACCAGGCCCTTTGGGTCTGGTATGAATATTAAGGGGAACCCCGAACCAAAATGAAAAAAAAAAAAAAAATTGTGTGGGGGTCCCCCCAAATTCCATACCAGGCCCTTCAGGTCTGGTGACATACCTGGGTGACCCCGCCCCCTCTGATGCATGGGGACTTCCCAATGGCTTCCCCCGTGGCATCAGAGGAGGGCGGGGTCAGCTGGGTACGTACCCGGGTGGCTCCGCCCCCTCTGACACCATAGGGAAGCCATTGGGAAGTCCCTGTGCGTCAGAGGGGGTGGGGTCACCCGGGTACGTCACCGTGTGGCCCCGCCCTCAGTTATAAAAGAACTGTCATTGCGCTGAAGCGTCATAAGGCAGGTACCTCCCATGGAGGCGGATCTTTTTTACTTTTTTTTCGCTCCGTCGGCGGAGCGAGAGAAGAAGATGAATGGACTTGTCCCAAGATGTGTCTTGTGGTTTTTTAACACTTTGACACTTTTTTTGTGAAATGGTAACGGGTACAATGTACCCGTTACCATTTCAAACAGGGTGGGGCTAGGATCTGGGGGTCTCCTTGTTAAAGGGGGCTTCCAGATTCCGATAAGCTCCCCACCTGCAGACCCCCACAACCACCGGGCAAGGGTTGTGTGAATGAGGTCCAAGGTGCTTTGGGGGATACCCCAAAGCACCCTCCCCATGTTGAGGACATGTGGCCTGGTATGGTTCAGGAGGGGGGCGCTCTATAGTCCCCCCTCTTTTCCTGCGGCCTGCCAGGTTGTGTGCTCGGATAAGGGTCTGGTATGGATTTTTGGGGGGACCCCACACCATTTTTTTTTCAATTTTGACGTGGGGTTCCCCTTTAATATCAATACCGGACCTGAAGGGTCTGGTATGGATTTTGAGGGGGACCCCTACGCCATTTTTTTAAAAAAAATTGGCGCAGGGTTCCCCTTAATATCCACACCAGACCTGAAGGACCTGGTATGTAATTTGGTGGGACCCCCATGCAATTTTCAAATTTTGATTCGGGGGTTCCCCTTAATATTGATACCAGACCCAAAGAGCCTGGTAATGGACTGGGGGGGATCCCATGCCATTTTTTTTAAATGACTTTTATCTGTATTGCCGGACCCGACAATTCATTATAGCCGCGAGTACTTTTAAATGACTTTTTGTGCAAGGACTGTTGAATGACTAAACACGGGAAAAATGCGCCACTTTACAGGCATACTATAGACACCCCTCAGGTACGAAATTCAAAGCAATATTTCACTTTTATTGTTTCACTTTAAACATTATTAAAATCACTGTTCCCAAAAAAATGGCCATTTTTAAAACTTTTTTATGCATTGATACATGTCCCCTGGGGTAGGACCCAGGTCCCCAAACACTTTTTATGACAATACCATGCATATAAGCCTTCAAAATGAGCACTTTTGATTTCTCCTATAGATAATTCATTATAGCCGCGAGTACTTTTAAATGACTTTTTCGTTTAGAAATGTCATTTTGTGCAGGGACTGTTCTAAACACGGGAAAATGGGCCACTTTCCAGCTATTAGCACTTTTGATTTCTCCCATAGACTTTTAAAGGGTGTTGCGCGGCTTTCGAATTTGCTGCGAACACCCCAAATTGTTCGCTATTCGGCAAACACCCGATGTTTGAGTCGAACTTACGTTTCATCCCTAGTAGACACGACCACTGTACAGTTATCTTCCCCACTTAACATACCTTGTCTAACAGCACAGTCAACACTCTCCTCTTTTGAACTGGCTACTATCGAAGAGGTTACAAAACTTCTCAGATGCCCACCTAACCAATTGCCCCATGGATCCTGTTTCCTCACAACTACTATAGTCACCCTCTTATTCTATTCTATGCTCCTCACATCTTAAATCTCTCCCTCTCTACTGGCACCTTTTCCTCCCTTCTAAAGCATGCACAGATCACTCCCATACTTAAAAAGCCCTCAATAGACCCATCAACCTGAGCAACTTAAGACCTATCTCACTGCTCCCATTTACCGCTAAACTTTTAGAACGCATATGCCCCGTACACACGGTCGGATTTTCCGATGGACATTGTCCGATCGGAGCGTGTTGTCGGAAATTCCGACCGTGTGTGGGCGCCATCGGACATTTTCCATCGGATTTTCCGACACACAAAGTTGGACAGCAGGAGATAAAATTTTCCGACAACAAAATCCGATCGCGTCAATTCCGACCGTGTGTGGCCTGTTCCGACGCACAAAGTGCCACGCATGCTCAGAAGAAATTCCGACACGGGACAGCTCGTTCTGGTAAACTTAGCGTTCGCAATGGATACAGCACTTTCGCCACACTGCAATGTAAAAAATGGTTTAATACAGCGCACTCTCTTCTTCTTTATAATGTAACAAGAATTAAGTAGTTTTGCTGCTCATATTCACACACACTTCTCACAAAGTTTTATTTGTGTTTTTTTAGTGGGATTCCCTCAATATATTGTTATTAGTTGTCACATCTGACAGTTTTATATTTTTTATGTTTTTTTTTTTTGGTTTTTAAGCCTTTTTTTTTCTTTAATGTTTGGATTTTTTCCAAGGCTGATCTTTGTTCAATGTTATTTTTATTTTTACTCCAGAATATTTTTGTGTGTGTTTTGTGTGTCAAGTTACCCCAACACCATTGATATCTTTTATTATTTAATCTCCATGAGATTTTTTGTTGTTGGTGTCCCTTGTTCATTTCACATTGTATATTAGAAATGTACCTGAATCCTCACAAACAAACCATCATTTTTGAAGTAAAACACATAGGAGAGTATAATTCAAAACAAAAATCCTTTATTAAGGGCTCAGAACCAAACAAAGAGGAAGGCAACACTGGATCAACAGGAGAAATTAGTGAAGCCTGGGACCCCCACGGCAGACATCAATTCTTAAACCTCAAAATTGGTGGCCTGAGGAGTCCATATATAAGGGAGGGCAGTCTGGTCCGGGATTCACAGAGACTCAGATAGCAGCAGATGACATCTCTGTCCCCAGGCTGTGGTACCACAAGAGGCTGCATCTTTTGGCCGACCAGTCTGGATCCAGGGTCCTCACTGTCTGGTCTTCCTTTCACACTTCCTTCCGGGCTGTGGCTGTGCAGTTGGAGATGTGGCAGGAGGAGGAGTAGGACCTGGAGGAGGAGTAGGACCTGCAGGAGGAGGAGGAGGACCATCACAAAGGTGTGTTTGAGGTGTAATTTGGCCCCTCATACCTTTCGCCAGAGCCTCTGATATGAGGGCCTCACACATGGCTTTTTGGCCCTCCTCCATCCTCTGCATTTTATAGGCTATGAATGCAGCAATGTTCTCCTGCCTGGTGTGGGGTGCTCCCAGGACCTCTGTAGCCCTACAAAAAAATCTGATAGCAGCCTCCTCTAGGGTACTCTTCCTCCTGCCACTTTCTGTTTCCAGGGGGGGTGGAGGGACCTGCAGATCAGCCAGCCGGCTCGGCCCGGCCACCTCCTGGCTGAGACTTCCCTGTGTATGAAAAAGGGACATGGTTTTAGTTTTTGCATCATCAATCACAATCCTAAATTAGTACTCCCAACTAACATCTAGTTAACATCATTGATTGGACAAGCAGAAATATTTAGAGGAATGCTATACCTGGCTCAATCTGGGCTCCTCCACATATGGCCTGGAAGGCCCAGGTTGGGCGTCAGAAGCCTCAGCCAGGGGGGAAGGAAGCGTGGAAGGAAGACTGGAGAGGGATGGCCTGGGTTCAGCCTGGCCTGCCAGAAAGTGCAGCCTGTCATAGTACAACATCCTGGGGACATAGATGTCATCTGCTACTCCGGATCTCTGTGAATCCAGGACTTTATTGCGCTCCCTCAGATATGTGCTCCTCAGGCCACCAATGAAAATCTTTAAAAAAAGTGATGTCTGCCGTGGGGATCACCTGCTTCACAATTTCACACAATTGCTCCAGTGCTGCCTTCCTCTTTGCTTGGTTCTTGTAATGGGGGTGTTTAATCTCCCACAGACAGGGCAGCTCCCTTAGCATATCTACGAATACTGACATGAAGTCCTGATCTTTCAGTACCATATCCATGTTCACTGCAAGACACAACACAAGACAAAGCCTAATGTCACACCAAACTCTCCTAATCTTGTTACAATATAGGCCTCAATCTATAGAAGCAGTATAGGCCCAAGTTTGTCTCTTACCTTCGTTCTTACGATCGCCGCGTTCATATGCTCCTTCCTCCGCTCACAGATCAAACGTAATACGCACGCGTGTTACGCTTTATATACATTGCGCATGCGTGTAACTCCGCCCGCCCCTGACGTTCTTTCTAGTGTATTCCCCGCCCCTTTTCGTTCGGCGCAGTGGGGGAAGAGCATGATGGCGGACATACAGCAGGTGCGTGCTAATTCTAGCAACGAGGAGGAGGAAAGGGCGGATCCAGGCACGTCCCGATCCAGAAGGAGACGTTTTAAGGCCACAAATATGTCGTTTGGGGAGATGTTGGAGATGGTCGACATCATGAGGAAGTCCGACTATGACGGAAAATATGGGCCTTACCCCAACCCCAATATCCGAAAGGCCAAAATCATGGCGAAAGTGGTCAGGAGTCTTGAGAGGAATTTCGGGGTACGAAGGTCTAAAGATCAGCTCAGGAAGCGGTGGTCGGACCTGAAGTTGAGAGAGCCAGAGCAGTACCGAAAGATCCGGAGAGTGCTGCAAAAAAGTAAGTAGTTGTGCTATGTTCCTATTCTTTCTGTCTTTATTACGTTCGTTCTGCTCCATATGCTTTGATTAGTTGTAACGTTTCCAAAGGTCAACTTTAATGTTCATGGGCACATTATTCGTTCGTATCAAACATTTTTCTTTTGGCCTCTAGAACACCATTGTTTAGGCCATATGCATTTTCACACATTTTTGGGGGCCTACTTGGATGCCAAATATTTGTTTGTGTAGATGGGTTTGTTACTAGAATGAAATGCAAACTAGATTTTGTGTAAGGAGAGGACACTGAGCAGCTGCTTTCACATCTGGACACTGGAGCACTAGTGTGGTACACAAGAACACCATTTTTATTAGGGGGCCACACAGGTGCTCCAGTGTATACTATAGGGGGGTCCCCATCTGTGAAGCTTGTACCAAACAGGTAAAGTATTGCAGCTTGACAAAGGGCAATAAAAAATATACATCTTGGAACTCGGCTAAAATAGACAATTGTACCCCACTTCCAAGCAATGTTTCCTATTTCTATAGTTCTGCCATCAAATATCTGTGTGCTAAGTATACCATTTTTGTTTTACATAGGGGAGAAAAGACTCGGAGGACACCCCTCATCTGAGGAGACCAGAGACCCCCCACCTCTGGAAGAAGGGGAAATACCAACCCAAGAAGCTGAGCAGGAGGAAGAAGAAGATGTGGTGGAAATTGGCACCACAACAGGTGAGTGTCTGCGACCACAGACTCAGGTAAAAGAGATGGATGGTGGCAGATTTTTGAGACCTTTTTTTTTTGTTCTTTATCTCTTTTTAGGTGATCGTGATGTGAGGGATCCAGAACGCTTTACATCTGAAAGTGCCCAGATACTGATCGGGGAGATCATGGGGTGTAATCTCGAATTGCAAAACATACATCAACAAATCAGTGATGTTATTAAAAAAAATAATAACATCATTGATGTTTTGGGGCGAATTTAAACCCCACAAAATCACCTGTTTTATCGTACCAAACTTTTTTCAATGTTTAGAAAAGCCAAATTTGGAGGATGCACACAGTGTGCCAACATGTGCTATCTGCCATCACGGGAGATCAATGGACGCGTTTTGGGGGGGCAACCCCTTCCTCAATTATAAAGTAGCGTTGAGGAAGGGCTTGCTCCCCCCAAACACGTCCCTTGATCCCCCATGATGGCAGATAGCACATGTGGACATTTGTAAATTGGTGTGCATCTTCCAAATTTGGCTTTTCCAGGGGCGATTTCCCCCCATCTGAACGCTATATCAAACCCAGTTCCTAAATACTGATGTCTGATATAGCCTTCAGGTTTTACCTAATGTGAACTTTGTAAGTTCAAGTTTTTTGGCTTTCTTGTTGGTTTTACACAGGCCTGTTTTATCTGAAATGGATATTTAGATTTTTCATAATGCTACTGCAAACATTGTTATACAACAAACATGTTGGTTTGTTTTAAAAACCTTTGGTAAATGCGCATGTGATTGTGCAGGTATAAAAAAGTGCCTTACTCAAGAATGTGTGGATTATTGTCTCAACACTACAACACTTTTGGGGTGATGTAATTGTTGTTTTATGCACAAATGGGGGTTATTTCCTAAGGGCAAATCCTCTTTGCACTACAAGTGCAGGTTCAGTGTAGTTGCAAGTGCACTTGTAGTGAAATGTGTTTTTGCATTTAGGAAGTACCAGCCAACACTGTTTTTTATAAGGTTACCCAATCACGACATTTTCTGCACTCAACACATTTCTGTCAGGGTCAGCTAAAACAAACACAAGCAGTAAATGTCCACCAAGAATTTCTTTTGGTTGTTTTTTATTTGAAAAAGGTGTCACATATTGTCTGGCATATTGATAGCCCCCCTACCCGCAAAGAACTCCAGGTATCGTAACCGGACATCACGGGCATTCAGGGAGGGCAAGCCAGGACGGCCGCTTTCAAGTGCCGTCATTGTTGATGTATTTGGGATTCCGGCCTCAGGCCCAACTGAGCCAGCATAGTTGGCTGAATGTTTTCGTAGAAAATTATGGAGAACACAGCAGGCAAATATTATATGGTTCAGTTTATACTCCGCCATATGGATGGGTGTCATAAATAATCGGAACCGGCTGGCCAGGATTCCAAATGTGTTCTCCACCACTCTTCGGGCTCTGGCCAGCCGGTAATTAAAAACCCTCTGTTCCGGGGTGAGGGTCCTCATCGGGAATGGCCGCATCAGGTGGTCCCCCAGCGCAAATGCTTCATCAGCAACGAACACAAATGGGAGACCTTCAACATTGTCCTCTGGAGGTGGCAAGTCCAAGCTGCCATTCTGGAGACGCCTGTAGAACTCCGTCTGGGCGATCACTCCACCATCGGACATCCGGCCATTCTTCCCCATGTCCACATACAAGAAGTCGTAATTAGCCGACACCACCGCCAACATCACTATACTATTAAACCCCTTGTAATTATAATAGTACGACCCCGAGTTGGGTGGTGGGATGATGTGGACGTGTTTCCCATCAATTGCCCCTCCGCAGTTAGGAAAGTCCCACCGCTGGGCAAAGTGGGAGGCCACAGTCTGCCATTCCTGTGGCGTGGAAGGAAACTGTTGAGGAAAAAACAATAAACACTACTATTTTTTCACAGAAACCTGGCAAGCAGATTAGACACAAACATTATGGGTCAACCTCCAGATAGCATTTATTAAGGGGAATTTAACAACAACAAAGTATAAGGTACACCTATCATATTCCCCCCCCCCCCTCTCATGGGCCATTTCTAACATTATAGGGGGGGGGACTCTTGGACAGGTAACCCTCTTCACTTCATTGAGAGATGAATGCCTAAATACAGGGTATTACTTGGAACAGCCCCTCCTTAGTTACACTATTGGCAGACCACTGGACAGGTAAGAAGTGTCATAATACAAAGATATAAATACACACTGTACACATTTGAGCACATTTGAACATTCTGCTATTACCTATCAAGATAATAATAGGATACAAAAACTTTAAACAGTACCATTGGAAAGTATACAGGCAGGCCCTTGCACTACATGCTTTGGGGAATTCATCCATAAATCTGAGCACTAAAGAGATGGGTATAGTGTGTATGGGTTTGGCAAAGTCAGCAGATAGATGATTGAGGATACATAGAGAATTGGGATCAGCTGACTTAGCAGTTGGGGGAGGGAGGTTTACAAAAAAAGCCTCTGGCCCTCTGCCTGAATTTAAATCAAAAATAACATTTCAAAACATTTTAGGGGGTGTTTGGGGTAAAGCACTACTATGGAGCTGATAAAATACATTGTTAAGTAACTACATGAGGTGAATATAGGGCAGGAGACACCATGCTGGAGAGGTTATTGAAGGGCAAATATGTATGAAGGACCTAAAATAATAATTACATAAAAATCCAGCATGCATGAGGACAAAGGGGACATTCACAGCATATTCCAATCATGGTAATTAGGGAATGAGGAAAGAAATACAATATATTATCAAACATTCAATACAATAAAATGTGATATAAAAGGATAAAAATCTTACCTTCATATACTCCTTCTGCAGGACCTGGATGATGGCAGAACAGGTCTCTGGGATAATGATACCCAGAGCCTGGGGGGAGATGCCTGTCGAGAACTTGAGGTCCTGCAGGCTTCTCCCTGTGGCCAAATACCGCAAGGTAGCGACCAACCTCTGCTCCGGAGTGATGGCTTGCCTCATGCAGGTATCCTGCCTGCTGATATAGGGGGTCAGCGAAGCCAACAAACGGTGAAATACGGGGTCCGTCATCCTGAGAAAGTTCCTGAAATCATCAGGATTATTCTCACGGATCTCACGGAGCAAAGGCATATGAGAGAACTGGTCACGCTGAAGCAACCAATTCTTGGTCCATGAACTCCTCCCCACCCTGTTCATGGACTGGACTTGTGTCAAGGTCAGGACCCCAACACCAAGCCCCCGCACAGCACAAACTCTACGAGGAGTACGCATACGAAACATGGCTAGAAAACGGTCGACTGCTCAGAATGAAGTAACAGAATGCACTGAAGAACAGCAAGGCCTGTGAAGAGCGACCTGAAAAACAGCAACGAGCGGACAAGATCGCACAGAAAACTCCAATACGAACTGACTGCACGCACTGAAGAGCAGATACAAACCCACAAGCACAAACTGAACAGCAGAAAACGATCTGAAAGCCACGAGTCTGAAAAAGTGCGAATCGTCTCTCACCAAACTTTTACTAACACGAGATTAGCAAAAGGAGCCCAAAGGGTGCCTCGCTTGGTTCTGAACTGGCCTTTTCTAGTCTCGTCGTACGTGCTTGACGTCACCGCGTTCTTGGCGATCGGAAATTCCGACAACTTTGTGCGACCGTGTGTAGGCAAAACAAGTTTGAGCCAACATCCGTCGGAAAAAATCCGAGGATTTTGTTGTCGGAATGTCCGAACAAAGTCCGACCGTGTGTACGGGGCATTAGTCTACAATCGTCTTGGCTCCTACCTCATTGAAAACAACCTTCTTGACTACACAGTCTGACTTTCACTTACAGCACTCTACAGAAACTGCCATACTAAAACTCACTAACGATTTAATAACTGCTAAAACCAATGACCACTACTCCATACTCTTACTACTAGACATCTCTGCGTCTTTTATACTGTTGACCACCGGCTCCTTCTCAATAAACTCCGCTCCCTTGGCCTCCAAAATTCCTCCTACCTATCACAGCGCTCCTCCTCTCCACTCCTTCTTTCTGTAGGGGTCCCCCAAGGCTCTGGTCTTCGTCCACTTCTCTTCTCTATCTACAGCTCCTCCTTGGTCACTTGATAACCTCCCACGGTTTCCAATGCCACCTCTACACCGATGACACCCAAATATATCTCACTTCACTCCTTCAGTCTCCTCTTGCATTGTGTTTGCATGTGTGTTTTGTGTGTCAAGTTACCACAACACCATTGATATTATTATTAGTATTATTTAATCTCAAGGAGATTGTTTGGTGTTGGCGTCCCTTGTTAATTTCACATTGAATTTTTGAAATGTACCTGCCTCCTCACAAACAAACTGTCCTTTTTGAAGGAAAACACACATAGGCGAGTATAATTGAAACAAGAATTCCTTTATTAAGGGCTCAGAACCAAACAAAGAGGGAGGCAACGCTGGATAAACATCATAAATTGGCGAAGCCTTGGACCTCCAGGGCACACATCAATTATTTTACTGCAAAATTTGTGGCCTTAGGAGTCCTTATCTAAGGGAGTGCAATCTGGTCCAGAAGTCCCAAAGATCCGGAAAGCAGCAGATGACATCTATGTCCCCAGGCTGTGGTACTACAAGAGCCTGCATCTTTTGCCAGACCAGACTGGACCCAGGGTCATCACTCTCTGGTCTTCTTTCCACGCTTCCTTCCTGGCTGTGGCTCTGGTGTTGGAGATGTGGCAGGAGGAGTAGTAGGAACTGGAGGAGGAGGAGCAGTAGGACCTGGAGGAGGAGGAGCAGGAGGACTATGTGTGAGGTTACAAATGTGGGTTATTTAGCCTCTCAACCCCTTATTGAGAGCTTCCAAAATTAAGGACTCACACAGGAGTCGTTGGCCCTCCTCCATCTGCATCATTTTGCAGGCAGTTATGCCAGCAAAGTCCTCCTCCACACTGTGGGGGCTTCTCAGGGCCTCTGTAGCCTTCCAAAAGAGGCCTATGACAGCCTCCTCCAGGTTGCTCCTCTTCCTGCCACTTTGTCTTTGAAGGTGTAGGGGAGGGACCTGGATATCAGGCAGCCTGCTTGGCCCGGCCACCTCCTGGCTGAGACTTCCCTGTGTATGAAAAAGGGACATGGTTTTAGTTTTTGCATCATCAATCACAATCATAAATTAGTACTCCAAACTAACATCTAGTTAACATCATTGATTGGACAACCATGAAGATTTAGAGGAATGCTATACCTGGCTCAAGCTGGGCTCCTCCACATGTTGCTGCCTGGAAGGCCCAGGTTGGGCGTCAGAAGCCCCAGCTGGGGGGGAAGGAAGATTGGAGAGTGCTGGCCTGGGTTCAGTCTGACCTGACAGAAATTGCAGCCTGTACCACAGCCTGGGGACATAAATGTCATCTGCAGCTCCTGATCTCTGGGAATCCTGGACCTTCTTGTGCTCCCCCTTAGATAAGTCAGGCCACCAATTAGGATCTTCAAATAGGTGATGTCTGCCGTGGGGATCACCGTCTTCACAAATTCCAACAAATTACGCAGCGCTGCCTTCCTCTTTGTTTGGTTCTTATATTCAGGGTGGTTTATCTCCCATAGACAGGGCAGCTCCCTGAACATATCAATGAAGATTGGCATAAAGTCCTTATCATTCAAGATATCCATTTTTACTGCAAGACACAACACAAGACAAACCCTAATGTCAGCCTAAAGTCTTCTTTTTATTTTTTATTTTTTCTTTTTTTTTTTTTTTTGTCACTTCAGTCGACCATTTTGAGAGGTATGAATCAGCTTTGCAGCTCATTTGTCTTCCATCTCCTCTCCTTTGTCTCATCATTGTGACACTTTACCATATCAAAAGTGAATAAAACCAGGTATTAATAAATCTAACATCTTGGCTTGTCCCCCCCAGGGGTCTAACGTGACCGAAATAGGCGGTATCTACTTCTACTCAATAATCCCCATCCCACCTCCCTCCCCCCTCCCATGCCACCATCCCTCCCTAACCCTATCTCTCCAAGGTCTAATTCTCCCGTCTCTCTTCTTTAAATGTTCTATAATAGGTTAGTGTAAATCCATCCGGGCCTGGGCTTTTCCCGAGAGCCATTCCTGCTATTGCTTTTCTCACTTCTTCTTCTGAAATTGGTGTTTCCATACATTCTCTTTCCTCTTCTATAATCTTAGGCAACATTGCCTTCTTTAAATACTTATTGTTTCTCTCTCTTCTATTGTTAAGCTGAGTACCCTGTTTAGGTATTGAATATAGCTCCTGATAATAGTTTTTAAATACCTCCGCTACTTTTCTGGAGGAGTACTCTGTATGGCCCTCTTTGGTCTGGATTTTTTCTATAAAATTCCTGGCTTTCCGTTTGTGTGTTATTTTTGCTAGATGTTTACTCGATTTATTAGCCCAACGGTACCTATCTCCTGTGATCTTCCTGTGTGTTGCTCTGACTGCTTGTTCCATTAAATTTTTCAGCTCTGCCCTTTTAATCACTATGTGTTTATTTAACGCTTGAAACGATTGTCCTGATTGTCTCTTATGTTTCTGTTCTAAGCTGGCTAGCTCCTCTGTTAATTTTTGAATTTTCTTACCTCTCTCTTTTTTCTGCCTAGACCCTAACTCAATTAGTACTCCTCTTATGTAGGCTTTATGGGCCTGCCATAAGGTTGATCCAGATACTTCTCCTGTGTCATTTACCACGAAGTAATTCTTCAGTTCCTTGTTAATTCTATTGAACCCTTCCTCCCCTCTTATCAGTTCTTCATTTAGGCGCCATTGCCCCGAATGTCTATTTTCTTCGCCTATATTTATTTCCATGGTCATTGGTGCATGATCTGAGTAAGTAATATTTCCTATCCAAGAATCTACCACCTTATCAATTTCCCCGTGGTCAATCAGACCATAATCGATCCGGGAGTATGACCCGTGCACAGGGGAATAAAACGTGTAGTCCCTTTTTCGTGGATGTTGCACTCTCCAAATGTCTACCAGTTGAAGGCTGGCGAGTTTTTGCCTGATCTTTCTTAATTGCCTGCAGTTCTTCCCCTGTGCTCGGGCCGTACTATCTAAGCCCGGATCAAAACAAAAATTAAGATCCCCCATTATTATCAAGTGCCCTTTCCTGAACTCTGTTAACTTCTCCAAAGTTTTTGCCACATATTCTATCGGGTTTTTTTTTGGTGCGTATATATTAGCTAGTGTATACTCTCTTTCATTTAATCTACCTCTTAGGAATAAGTATCTACCTTCTGTATCCACTAGTCTCTCTTCCAACATAAACCTGATTCTTTTTGAGAATCCAATGGCAACCCCCCGTGTTCTATTTGAAATAGTATCTCCTTGGTACCAGATCGGGTAATCCCCCGAAAATAGTCTTAATCTTGATTGATGTGATATATGTGTTTCTTGAAGGAATACCACCTCTGGTCCAAGCAATCTAAGCTCATTGAAGATACTTTGTCTTTTGTGGGCCGTATTTAGGCCTTTGACGTTGTATGTTATACATTTTATTGTGGTTAATGTCATTTTTCTACCTCCCTTCCATCGCACACTATCATTGGACCCTGGAGAAGTGTAACATTCCCATCTATCTTAGACCCTGGAGAGATATCCCTTATTTTAATTATTAAAGTTAAAGTGCAGCCCCTTCCCTTCTCCCCCCCCCTCCCTCCCCCTCACCCATTCCCCCCCACCCCCTTTTGGTCTTCCCTAGACCCTTAGGCCAATGTGGATCGCGTAAGTCGTCACCCTCCATAGGCCTCCACCTCTAAAGGTGGGGCTGTTGGTGTGCCAGATCTCCGGCCAGCCCTGCTGCCAGCAAAAAAAAAGGCCAATCAAGCTCCTTGCGGAACTCTGACTTCGCTGTTTCCTTTTCATTACAGAATCTCTCCTCCACCCCCCCCTCACACCACTCCCACTCCCGCCTCTAGCCATCGTTCGTTAGACCAGTCCATCGTCGTGGGCACCTGTAAACCTAATTTCCTACAGAATTCCTCTAACTCTTCCGGGAATCTTAGCCTAGCTGATCTGCCATCTTTACTGCCTACCAGGCAGGCGGGGAATCCCCATGTGTACTTTATATTTTGGTTTGTCATTTGTTCCAAAAGGGGCTTCAGAAGGCGTCTTCTCGATAATGTGTCTTTGGCTAGGTCTGCGAATACTTGGATCATTGCCTCCTCGTATTGAAGTGGGGTTCGCCCTCTCAGTTTTGTCCATATTTTTTCTTTATCTGTGTAGAAACTGAACCTCACGATTATATCACGGCTTCTTTCTGTTCGGCTAGTATCCAACCTTTCTATCCGATGGACCCGCTCTATTTTTGGAAAGTCCTCTCCTTCCAGCTCCAAAAGGGGGGAGAAAATGTCCATTACAATCTTCCTTAGGTCATCGCCCCTCTTTTCCGGGACACCTTGGATTCTCAGATTCTGTCTGCGACTTCTGTTCTCCTGATCCTCTAACCTATAACATATTTTCATCTGGTTTTGTTGCGTTATTTTAATTTGTTCTTTTAAGTCGGAGATTTCTCGCTCTTGTTGATCCATTATGTCTTCTGCCCTCTCGACTCTGGCCAAGAGGTTACCTAGATCTGTCCTCAGCATACTTATTTCTGATTTGATCGAGGTTTCGAGTGCTTTAAACATCTCCGCAATTTCATTGTTTGAAGGAAGTTCAAGATCTTGTCTATGTTCCATTGTTCTGGATGATTTGTGCCCATTTTCAATTAATGAGGACTCAGTTGATTGATTAGGAGTCTGGTTTCCCTTCCCGTTTTGACCCTTTTTCCTCGTGTCTACCATAGTTGACGTTTGTGCTACTTGGTGGATGCCCCCCGGGCTCCCCCCCTTGGCCAAATACTGCTTAATTGAGCTCCCGGCGGAACTTCCAGAGATGTTATCCTTTGGCGTCTTGGGTGGGCCACCTTTCCCTGCTTTATTTGTATTCCTGCTCATTATTTATCCAAAAAAGCCCTATAGATAGGGTTTTGGGCACTTTGCTTTAATAATACAAATAACTTTTCGCAGTTCCAAATCTGAGGCTGTTTTTATGTAGTTGCAATTGTCTTCTGAGGGTTTACAGTGGCTTGCGAAAGTATTCGGCCCCCTTGAACTTTTCAAACTTTTGCCACATTTCAGGCTTCAAACATAAAGATATAAAATTTTAATTTTTTGTGAAGGATCACCAACAAGTGGGACACAATTGTGAAGTGGAACAAAATCTATTGGATATTTTAAACTTTTTTAGCAATTAAAAAACTGAAAAGTGGTGCGTGCAAAATTATTCGGCCCCTTTACTTTCAGTGCAGCAAACTCACTCCAGAAGTTCAGCGAGAATCTCTGAATGATCTAATGTTGTCCTAAGTGACTGATGGTGATAAATAGAATCCACCTGTGTGTAATCAAGTCTCTGTATAAATGCACCTGCTCTGTGATAGTCTCAGGGTTCTATTGAAAGTGCAGAGAGCATCATGAAGACCAAGGAACACACCAGGCAGGTCCGTAATACTGTTGTGGAGAAGTTTAAAGCTGGATTTGGATACAAAAAGATTTCCCAAGCTTTAAACATGCCAAGGAGCACTGTGCAAGCGATCATTTTGAAATGGAAGGAGTATCAGACCACTGCAAATCTACCAAGACCTGGCTGTCCCTCTAAACTTTCAGCTCAGACAAGGAGAAGACTGATCAGAGATGCAGCCAAGAGGCCCATGATCACTCTGGATGAACTGCAGAGAACTACAGCTGAGGTGGGAGAGTCTGTCCATAGGACAACAATCAGTCGTACACTGCACAAATCTGGCCTTTATGGAAGAGTGGCAAGAAGAAAGCCATTTCTCAAAGATATCCATAAAAAGTCTTGTCTAAAGTTTGCCACAAGCCACCTGGGAGACACACCAAACATGTGGAAGAAGGTGCTCTGGTCCGATGAAACCAAAATCGAACTTTTTGGCCACAATGCAAAACGATATGTTTGGCGTAAAAGCAACACAGCTCATCACACTCAACACACCATCCCCACTGTCAAACATGGTGGTGGCAGCATCATGGTTTGGGCCTACTTTTCTTCAGCAGGGACAGGGAAGATGGTTAAAATTGAGGGGAAGATGGATGAGGCCAAATACAGGACCATTCTGGATGAAAACCTGTTGGAGTCTGCAAAAGACCTGAAACTGGGACGGAGATTTATCTTCCAACAAGACAATGATCCCAAACATACAGCAAAATCTACAAAGGAATGGTTCACAAATAAACGTATCCAGGTGTTAGAATGGCCAAGTCAAAGTCCAGACCTGAATCCAATCGAGAATCTGTGGAAAGAGCTGAAAACTGCTGTTCACAAACGCTCTCCATCCAACCTCACTGAGCTCGAGCTGTTTTGCAAGGAAGAATGGGCAAGAATTTCAGTCTCTCGATGTGCAAAACTGATAGAGACATACCCCAAGCGACTTGCAGCTGTAATCGCAGCAAAAGGTGGCTCTACAAAGTATTAACGCAAGGGGGCCGAATAATTTTGCACGCCCCACTTTTCATTTTTTTATTAGTTAAAAAAGTTTCAGAAATCCAAAAGATTTCGTTCCACTTTACAATTGTGTCCCACTTGTTGGTGATTCTTCACAAAAAATAAAAATTTTATATCTTTATGTTTGAAGCCTGAAATGTAGCAAAAGGTTGAAAAGTTCAAGGGGGCCGAATACTTTCGCAAGCCACTGTATATATTCCCCACCAGGCCCATACCACTTAGGTCCTCGGGTTTTTTATGAATAGAGACAAAAATAGATACGCTGTTTTCTGTCTCTAGAATACTGTAGGGGGGCTAGTGGTCCTTGCTTCCGTCTTTATTTTCTTCCTACTCTTTTTTAGGGGTTTACTACTTCATTGGCGCTTTTTGTTTCCCCTTCCCAAAGTGCCTGATGAGGTAGGCTTGCAGGGATAGCATCAATTTTCTTTTTTTCTTTTTTTTTTTATTTATTTATTTTTTTTTTGCGTGCTTTTTATGCTCCAAAGTGCTTTTAGGTGTACTCTTATAGGTACATCTCCATGTTTTGTATTTGTGCCGCATTTATCCCCATTTTTTACCCTTCCCCTCTAAACCCCAAACTACCCCACCCTCCATTGTGCACTGATCCCCCTGCCGTCCCCCTCCCCCCCCCCCCGCCCCACCAGCATCGTACCTGATAAACCCACAGCAAGAGGGGGACGAAGAGAGGGGGGGAGAGGAGGAGGGGAGGGGACCAGAAAACCAAACAGGAAGAAGAAGAGAAAGAAGAAATACCTTCAGCAGTCGCAGGATGTTATATCTATCTAGCCCCCTATGGGACTATCCCGCCTCTTAGGCTTTTACGGCTCTAGCTATACATTCACCCCACTAAGCAGTTGAAGTTCAAGGGTGTTTGATTCAGAATAGTTGGCGGGTATTCAGTTCCTGCAGCCAGGGTTTCCATAAACGAATGAACTTTCTATAATTCCCTTTTCTAATGTGAACTGTCCTCTCCGTCCAGACAAGGGAGTCCATCGTTTTAATCCAGTCCTCTATAGTTGGAGATTTTCTCGAAAGCCAGGACTGTGCTATCAGCTTTCTAGCCTGGTATAAGCATCTAACCGCGGCTGTGACTGAGTTGGTGTGGCCCGCGGTATCTCCCACCAACCCCAGCACACATACCTTAGGATCTAACGCTAATTTAATTTTAAGTCTGCGATTGATCGTCCTGACCACTTCCGTCCAATATCTTGCCAGTTTTGGACATCTCCAAACCATATGTATAAGATCCCCTGTGTTGTTGCACCTAGGGCATTTATCATCTAGCCTGCCCCCAAATCTGAATAACCTTCTAGGGGTATAATAAGCTCTGTGTATAAGAAATAGGTGCGAGGCCTTCTGCGAGGGGGAGACTGATACCGACTGACCCAGCTTCAGTGTTTTTTGCCACTGGGCATCTGACAGCTTTCCCACATCCGCCTCCCATCCCACTCTGGGCCCAGCTGCCGCACCTTGAGGTAGTATTTTGTCTACTAGCTGTGTATACACAGCTCCAATCAGTCCCTTGGCGTTTGTTGCTTTAACAACTTTGTTAAGGAGAGGCGTTTTACTTTGCTCCATAGAGATAGACCTGAATTGGGTACTTAACGCGTGTCTTATCTGAAGATATTTATAAAATGTATTGCTTGGGATACCAAATTCTATTCTAAGGTCCATGAAGGATTTCAGATTGCTACCAGCGTATAGCTGCAACAGTCTGTAGATTCCATGGTTTTCCCAGACGGGATGTTTTCTATGGCCCTTAGTTCCCCCAGAGATTCATTAGACCATATTGGCGAATAATCCGTGATGCCCCTGTACTCCATAATCCGCTTAGCTGTCTGCCAGACTTTACTTACTAATTTAGATGTTGGTAATTTTCTCTGGAGAGAACCTGCCTCAAGTGCCTCTGCCAGGCATCTATGTGGGCTGCCTTCCAACATTATTTTATTGCTAGCGCTTATTTCGCTACTAGATTCGCTGCCTCCCAGGTGCTGCAGTTGGGCAGCCAAAAAATATCCATACGGGTGGGGAATTGCCAGTCCTCCCTCCCAGGTGGGGCGCTGCAGCGCCTGCAGTTTGATCCTGGCCTGGCCTTTTTTCCAGAGGAGGTCCCTAAATAAGGAGTCTATTTTTATAAACCATTTTCTCCCGATCCACACCAGGGAGTTATGGAGAATATAAAGGATCTGTGGTAACCAGATCATTCTGATCAAGTTTGCACGCCCTGCCAATGACAGGGGGAGCCGGCACCAAATGTCACATTTTTTTTTAAGCTTCGCGAGTAGAGGGACCAGGTTATCCCGGATATAAGCATTGGGGTCGCTGGCCAGCTCTATTCCCAGGTATTTTATTTTATCAGTTATTTTTAGCCCAGGGAGGCCGTCGGTGGAGGGGCTATTAATTGAATCCAACTGTAGTAGTGCAGATTTATCCCAATTAACTACTAGGCCCGACGCTTTCCCGAATCTTTCCACCAGTCTCATCATTCCATCCAGAGAGGGGCCCGTATCCCCCAGGAATACCAGGACGTCGTCCGCATAAAGTGCTATTCTTTCTTCCCCGCCCCTCCTCCTGAAGCCCTGTATATCCGATGCCCTCCTCATGCCCTCCGCCAACGGTTCCATCGCCAGGGCAAACAGGAGGGGGGACAGCGGACATCCCTGCCTTGTACCTCTCTCCAACGTCAGGCTGTCTGTATACTCATTATTGATCTTTAACTTAGCTGATGGGTGGCTATATAGGATTTTTACCCATTTAACAAAGACCGGGCCAAACCCAAATTTATCCATTATTTCCCAGAGGTAGCCCCATTCCAGGCTGTCAAAGGCCTTGGCAATATCCAGCGAAACAACTGCTCTAGGGTCCCCGTCTACTACTGGGGTCTGCAGATTCAGATATGCTCTTCTAATATTTACGCTGGTAGACCTATGGGGAATAAATCCCGTCTGGTCTGGGTGGATCAATTTGTCAATGCATTTGCTTAGCCTGGTTGCCAAAACCTTTGCAAGGATTTTGATATCCGAACAAAGCAAGGAGATTGGCCTATATGAGGCCACCTCTAGTTGGTCTTTCCCTTCCTTTTGAATAAGTATAATATTAGACTCTGACATCGAAGAGGGGAGGCCTCCGTCCGCCAGTGCCTCCTCTAATGTCCTCAGGAGGGTGGGGAGCAAAATCCCCCCGTAGTATTTATAAATCTCCAGGGGGAGTCCGTCTGGGCCTGGGGCTTTGCGATTAGGCATAGCTGCCACCGCGCTCCTAAGTTCCTCCAGGGTGATAGGGGCCTCTAGGTTCATCTTGTCTATTGCGGTTAGTGTTGGTAGTGTAATTCCCTCCATTAACTTATCTAACCCCCCATTACCTGCAAGCTGTTTTGTTTTGTACAGGGAGCCATAGAAGTCAAAGAATATATCCCTTATTTTCCCAAGGTCCGTAACTATTTCTCCCCTAGGGGATCTAATCGCAGAGATTGTTGAGGACGGGGAGTTGGCGCTAGCCACCACAGCGAGCGTGCGCCCCACTCTTTCCCCCTCCTCAAAAAATCTCTGCCTCTGGAAAAGCCTTTTGTTTTCTGCCTTCCTCATTGTTACCGCTTTATATTCCTGCTGCTTCTTAACCCATGCCTCCCTTAGTACTGTATTAGGACACAAAACATACTGCCCTTCCAGATCTATAACCTCCCTTCTAATATGGTCCTCCTGCGTTTTTGTTTTTCGCTTTGCCCTTGCTATTTGCTGAATTAGGAGTCCTCTGAGGAAGGCCTTTAGTGCGTCCCATACCACCCCCCCTGCCGCCGTACCCAGATTACTCAGAATAAACTCCTTTAGGCTGGTAGAGATTTCTTCCTGGTTCCCAATTACCTCCAACCATACTGGATTTACTGACCAAGGCCTATATATCTGTCTGTCCCCAGTGCACAGTAACAATTTTAGGGGTGAGTGGTCTGATAATCCCCTCGGGCCATAATCTATTTTATGTACTATAGGGAGCGCTTCCTTATTACCTATAGCTAAGTCTATTCGGGATAGTGTGCAGTGCGTCCCTGAGTAACAAGAGAACTGTCTGGCATTTGGATTGCGGATTCTCCATAAATCACACCACCCCACTTCCTCTAGGAACTGCTTGAGTCTCCCCGCCTTTACTCTCCCTATCCGAGTACCCAATGAGAATCTATCCTGCCGGCTATCAAGAACAGTATTAAAGTCGCCGATCAAGATCAGTGGGATCCCAACCTTGTTCTCCATGTATTCTAGTAAATGATATAGAATTTCCAACTTACTAGGTGGGGGAATATATATATATTTGCTATAACCAATTCTCTCCCACCTAATAGACAATGTAAAAAAATATAGCAGCCCAGCGTGTCAATCCGCACGCTCCTGCAGGTAAACGTCACTCCTTTTTTAATCAATATGCTTACACCTCTCGAGTAGGAGGAATAGACCGCGTGAAATTGCGCTTGAAATTTCCTACCTCCCAATTTTGTCTTAGTTTCATTTGTTAGATGCGTTTCCTGCAGACAAGACAGAGCGACACCCTGGGCTTCCAATTCTGATAGAACAGCAGACCTTTTATCGGGATCGCTCAGGCCTTTAACATTCCATGAGCAAATACCGATCGTACTAAGCATCAATAAAAAGAAAAATAAAAAAAGGTTTTTAGCAGATATACAGGTAGCAACCGTATTGTTCAAAGTACGGCACTTACCACATTTTAGCACCCACCCCGGGGCACCCAGCTTCTTAATAATTGTCCTAGCTTCGCTCTGGATCCCAGGCCTACCGTCAATGTTGCGACAGTGTTTTGGGGGGTCGCGGGGGGAGGGAAGAGGGGAAAATCCCCTCTCTCTCCGCTCCCCACGAACCCCCTCTACTCCCTTCCTTTCCATGTGCAAAATGATAAACTCCAACCCCATATTTACATTACTACCCTCCCTCCCCCCCTGATTCATTTTATTAATGTGTTTGGGTCCCAAATAGGGACTACGTGACTTTTTATCCAGTGACTTCCCCTTTATCCCCCCGTGCCTATTTCGGCTCGCCCTGAGGGCTTTTGTAGTGACCCTGTCTACCCAGTGCCTCCCTTTCACTCCTACTGCCAGCCATTCCCTCCCTTCACCCTTCTCCCACTCTCCGCCCCCCCTCCCCCCACCCACAGCAAAATCCTCAGGGGGAGCCCCGAGGTGCTGAAGCAAGTGCAGCAAGAAAAAACAAAACAATACACTCCACATCCCAGATCGTGCACCATCCCACATTTAGGACTAGCACAACCACTACATCACGCTCCCCCCCCCTCTCCGGCCCTCCCTAATTAGACAAAGAAATACAGTCAGCCCTCCCCCCACCCATCAGTCCCCCCCCACCATCCGCTTTTTAATACTACAGCATTTTAGTCTGTCCTTTTTATACTCTTCCTTTGCAGCCCTTTTATCTTCTCAGGGTTGAATGGGCCCTTGATGGTCCTCCAGCCATGCTGCGACCTTGTCAGCTGCATCAAAAAAATAAACTGACCCCGAAGCTTCCACCCTCAATCGTGCTGGATATAGTAAGGCATATGGAATTTTATGAGCCCTTAGAGCTCGTTTAACTTCCAGGAAGCCTGCCCTTTTTTTTTGCAGATCCGGGGAGAAGTCGGGGTACAGGGAGATCCTACTGCCATTATGGGAGATATCCCCTATCGCTCTTGATTTTTGCATTAGCACCACTTTGCCCTTATAGCAGAGCAGTTTCAGGATCATTGGTCTAGGGCGTCCCCCCGATGCAGTTGGTCTAGTAGGGATTTGATGCGCCCTCTCGATGGCAAAAAAGGGTGAGAATGAATCGGGCCCAAAAAAGTCTTTAAGCAGCTTTTCCATAAAGGTTTCAGGACAAGGGCCTTCACTTCCCTCCGGGAGACCCAGGACCCGAACATTGCATCTGCGCATCCTGTTCTCCATTTCATCCAATTTAATTCTATACATTTCAAACTGCGTTTGTATGTTCTTAAATTCCCGCTGCATCGGGGACACTGTGTCCTCAAGTTGGCTCAGTCTCTCCTCTATAAGGGCAGTCCTCTCCAATACCTTCTGAAGCTCCTGGCTCACAGAGCGAAGTTCTACCTTGAGGCCCCCCAGTTGATCGCACAAATCCCGCAGGGACCCCTTACAAGAGTTCACCGCAGCCAGTACCTCTTTTAATGTGGGCTCTGGCTCAGTTATATTTGTAGGGGCAGCTGAGGCCCCGCTATTTTGAGGAGATACTTTCTCCAGGGGGGCTATCTCTGGGCTTTTTTTATTTGATGCATTTTTGATACCCGCCGATGTTGCTGCCGGGGCTGTTAACATTCTGCCCACACTCTTTCGCTCGCCAGGTGGCCCTGTCTGTGTTTTCTCGTGGGGAAGCTGGTTGCCTTTGACGGGGGTATGAGCAGGGGTATGTGCAAACTTTTCCAATTTTGCTGCAGCTGTTGCCGGTAGGGGTGTCGGCGCTACCGAGCCCCCCTGTCCTTAGTAGGGCGAATTGCCTGTGCTGCTAGGTTTTCATTAGGCTGTTGGGGGTCCTCTCCCTTTTTTCTGGTCATCATTGGGGTATTTAGCGAGGGTAAGAGAAAACTGCCACACGCCCTATGAGGGGGCCGTGTTAGTCCCAAAATCTCAAAAAGAAAGCTTGGTTAGACTTTTCCTTCTCTTCTTCCTTTCTCTTCCTCTACGCTCTCTTCGTCCTCTGTTACCCAAGAGCTTCTTTTACACTCCTTGCTGTACTCTGCACACCTCTTTCCCCACTCCCCCTGCCTCTTACTTCTTCTCCCTTATCCAAGGCTTAGATACCGGCCGTTGTAGGAGGCACAAGGCATGGAGTACTGCAGGGTATAAGCTAGCAAACTTGCAAACTACAAAAAATGCTGAGAAAAGTGTCCTTTATAAACTAAGCCCCCAAGGTGCTCATACCTGACCTGTCGATGCTTCAGGGCCACTCTCTCCCAAATGCGACTGATGGGCGTTTCAACGTTAGCTGAGATCCGCTTCTGTTGCTGTTGTTGTAGCTGTAGCCGCGGCGGAAGCAGGAGGGGGGAAGATTAGAAACAATGCTGAAGCTGAAGCAGGCACTTTTGTCTCAGGATCCCAGATCTCTGGTAGCGGACTCCGGCGGCTCCCGCAGGTCTCGCGAGATTCCCGGAGGTTGCTAGGCATCCAGCCCACGCCACCACGAAGGAGGGGGGAGCTCACCGCACAGCCCGTGTGAAATGCGGGCTAAACTGAGCCCGAGCCAGTGTCTTTCAGCGCGGTGCTACAGGAGCGGCGGTGGTAAGAGGCAGCTATCTCGGCATCCGACCGATACAGGTAGCAGGCATCAAAGGCATCAAAAGCATCAAAGGCCGGGGGACAGACCAAGCCAGCAGCCGGTTAGATGGCGGGGAGGGGAGGATCAGCAGAGACAGGGCTGAGCAGCATGCAGTCCGGAGCTAGGAGGGAGCTCTCACACACACCCTCTCACAGCGGCATCCGGTCACGCCCCCTAGCATCAATTTTCTAATGCCCCCTGTATAGTTATAGAGATGCCATGCACAATTTATAAATGAAATAGCCAGGTACCTTGGTGTCTAATATCTCGTGCGCTATCTCTCCTGCAGGGAGACGGCGTGGTGTTTTAGTGATTTTCACTGACCAGTATAGCCCTGTGCTTGTGCACGTGTGTTTCCAAGTCCCTCTATCTCTAGTAGGACAGTAGGATAGTGATATCGATAATACGGGTCTTTAACTGTAGTTTCGGGTTCTATGATACTGTCAACTTTTACCGCTTTATCTTTTGAGATAATTAAGTCACAATTTTCCCTTGCGAGCGTACTCTTTCCTGGCTATTTGTTTGTTTATAAACTTTGAGCGGGAGTTAGATGTCCCAAGCTGTAGTGGAGATCCTTCGGCAGTGCCAAGAAACCCAGAAAGCCCCCGTGCTGGAATATATAGTCACACAATAGGCCCTCCTCTTCTATCTCCAGTTTATATCGATGTAGCGGATTCCCCGCTAACCTACCCGCTGTTTCTGGGGCTGCTGTTTTATTAGGCTGGAGTTCTGTGTCACTGTCCCGCAGAAAGTAATTTATGCTAGTACATTAGTCCTTGTGTCTTCATACCCCCTTAAGATCACATATATCCCTCCGCGAGAACACTAGTATCCCTGGAGTATAACGGTGTGTCTTATGCCGCGTACACACGGTCGGACTTTCCGGCATACTTGGTCCGGCACACTTTCCGACGGACTTTGTCCGCCAGGTGCGCCGGACTTTAAAACGGACGGACTTGCCCACACACGCCGGGACTTTCCGGCGGGCTAAGTCTGCCCATCTTTCCGACGGACTTTCGCCGGAGTTCCGGCGGACTTTCAGAATGAACGGACTTGCCCACACACGGCCAAGTCCGTTCATTTTGAACGTGACTCAGGTGCGACGGGACTAGCAAAGGATGTCAATCTTGCCGCTTTTATCGGCGAGATTGACACCTTGCGAGCCCCGTTGCGGGGCATACCAGGCCCTTAGGTCTGGCATGGATTATAAAGGGAAGCCCCTACGCCGAAAAAACGGCATGGGGTCCCCCCTAAAATCCATACCAGACCCCGATCCGAGCACGCAGCCTGGCCGGTCAGGAAAGGGGGTGGGGACGAGCGAGCGCCCCCCCCCTCCTGAACCGTACCAGGCCGCATGCCCTCAACATGGGGGGGTGGGTGCTTTGGGGGAGGGGGGCGCCCTGCGGCCCCCCCCCACCTCAAAGCACCTTGTCCCCATGTTGATGAGGACAAGGGCCTCTTCCCGACAACCCTGGCCGTTGGTTGTCGGGGTCTGCGGGCGGGGGGCTTATCGGAATCTGGGAGCCCCCTTTAATAAGGGGGCCCCCAGATCCCAGCCCCCCACCCTATGTGAATGAGTATGGGGTACATGGTCCCCCTACCCCTTCACCTAGGGAAAAATTGTAAGTAATAAAACACACTACACAGGTTTTTAAAATATTTTATTAAACAGCTCCGGGGGTGGGGATCTTCCTCCGGCTTCGGGGGTCTTCTTCCGGCTTCGGGGGTCCCTCCGCTTCATCTTCTCCCGGCGTCCGGTTGGTTCTTCTCCGCGTGTTCCAGTTCTTCGGCCGGCTCCTCTGCTGTGTTCAGGTAGCTCTCTTGCCAGCAGAGGTCCGGACTTCTGAGCTGCTGGGCTTCTTCTCTTCTCTTCTCTTCCCCCAGATGTTGACACGACGCTCTCTCCGGCTGGACTGGTCTCTGAGGGCTGCGTTGTGACTTATATAGGCGGAGACCCCGCCCCTTTTGATGTCACAGTCCCTGGGCATGCTGGGACTGTGACGTTTTAGGGGGCGTGGTCGTAGGGTGGGGGGCCGGGATCTGGGGGCCCCCTTATTAAAGGGGGCTCCCAGATTCCGATAAGCCCCCCGCCCGCAGACCCCGACAACCAACGGCCAGGGTTGTCGGGAAGAGGCCCTTGTCCTCATCAACATGGGGACAAGGTGCTTTGAGGTGGGGGGGGGCCCGCAGGGCGCCCCCCTCCCCCAAAGCACCCACCCCCCCATGTTGAGGGCATGCGGCCTGGTACGGTTCAGGAGGGGGGGGCGCTCGCTCGTCCCCACCCCCTTTCCTGACCGGCCAGGCTGCGTGCTCGGATCGGGGTCTGGTATGGATTTTAGGGGGGACCCCACGCCGCTTTTTCGGCGTAGGGGCTTCCCTTTATAATCCATACCAGACCTAAGGGCCTGGTATGCCCCGTGCTCGCCGCAATAGGAAAATTTGTTTTTCCTATTGCAGCGAGCGCGAGATGCAATACCCTGCCCTCGTGTCGTATCTGGTCCGTCGGACCAGCCTACACACGAGCGGCCTTTCCGTCGGACCAGCACACACACGAGCGGACTTTCCGCCCGAAACTGAGTCCGACGGAAAGATTTAAAACTTGCTTCAAATCTAGGTCCGGCGGGCTTTTCGGAAGAAGTCCGCCGGAAAAGTCCGCCGGCGCCCACACACGGGTGGATTGTCCGGCACACTCTGGTCCGCCGGACCAAGTATGCCGGAAAGTCCGACCGTGTGTACGCGGCATAAGAGTTCTTCGCTGCAATGTATCCAATCCCTTCTGTATAGACCGGTATTACCCCTTCCAGATTTTGTTATTTTATTACTGTGTGGTGATGTAAGGTAGGTATAGCAGTATATATTAGGGTATATTAGTCAGAATATTGGTCCATTACCCATCATCATTATATGAGTCCAACATTTGCTACAGTCAAGTACCAGTAAAACTTCAATTTATACTAAATTGCAATTCCAGAGAGATTGGCGGAATTGTAATGTTTTGTGTAACCTCATGTTATTTGATTCCACTCTGTGCATGTCAGTCAAGCAGGAAGTACCATAAACCACATTATTAGGACTGCGCCAATGTTCATGTAGCAATCATAGTAACCTTAGAGAGCTGTACTTAACTGCACACAATGTCTCCTACTATCCAGTTCAACCTCTGTTATACCTTAACTTTCACTCTGATGACATTTCATCCTTTTTAAGCACCGTTCTCCAGTATTCTCTTACCTCTGGAAGTCAAGCAGGATAACGTATTTCTTACCATCTACCGACCATCTGTGCTGCCTTCTTATTTAAGGTGGTGCGCTCCGGTTATGTGGTCCGCCTTTGGAACGCTGGAAGTTTATTAGGGGGTCCCGGTCCGAGAGGAGATCTCGTCCAGGTCTTCTCCTTCCAGCCGCCGTCTCACTGCAGAGTTTAGGAGGAGGAGGGGGGGGAGAGGGAGCGGGGGGAGCCCACGGGGAAAGCGCGGCCGTCACTCCATCAGCTGGGATCGTATCTCAGCTGTCCGGATCTCACCGTGATCCGGTCGTCAGTCTCTTGACTCCAATGCCGGGCATCGCGCTCCTCTCCTCTCCTCGTGGTCTATCTCCTCCGCTTGCTTGCTGTCGGAGCGAGGCCACCAGGACGCCAGCAATCCAACACACCGCTAGCCCCTCCCTTCCCTTCTGACGTCTCACGTCAACCCGCCGGGTCCCACCAGCCTAAAGTCTTCTAAACTTGTGCAGATACAGGCCTTAATCTAGAAGCAGTATAGGCCCAATGTTAAATCTTACCTTCGCAATCACGATCGGCGCCTCTGTTACTCCTTTCTCCGCTCACAGATCGTATGTACTACGCACGTGTGTTACGCTTTATAGACACTGCGCATGCGTGAAACTCCGCCCACCCCTGACTTTCCCTTCTTGTTCGTCGCAGTGGGGGAAGAGCACATGGCGGAGTCAGAGCAGGTGTCTGATAATTACACCAACGAGGAGGAGGAAAGCCCAGAGGCAGAAACGTCCTGATCCAGAAGGAGACTATATAAGGCATCGAATATGTCCTTTGGGGAGATGTTGGAGATGGTGGACATCCTAAAGAAGGCCGACTATCACGGGAAGTATGGACCTTACCCCAACCTCAATGTCAGAAAGGCCAAGATCATGGCGAAAGTGGTCAAAAGTCTGCACCGGAATTTCGGGGTACGTCGATTGAAAGATCAGCTCAGGAAGTGGTGGTCGGACCTAAAATTAAGAGAGCACGAGAAGTACAGAAAGATCCGGAGAGTGCTGCAAAAAAGTAAGTAGTTGTCCTGTGTTCCTATTCTTTTTATGTTTATTACGTTCGTGCTGCTCCATGTGCTTTTCTTAACTGTTATCCAGTTTAAAATGTCAACTTTCATGTTCATGGGCACATTATTCGTTCGTATCAAACATTTTTCTTTCGGCCATTGTTTTGGCCATATGCATTTGCCCACATTTTTTAGGGCCCACTTGTGTGAAACGAATTTGGTTGTGTAGGTGCGTTTGTTACTAGAATGAAATGCAAACTAGATTCTGTGTAAGGAGAGGACACTCAGCAGCTGTTTACACATCTGGACGCTGGAGCACTAGTGTGGGACACAAGAACACCCTTTTTATTAGGGGGCCCACACAGGTGCTCCAGTGTATACTATAGGGGTGACTCCATCTGTGAAGCTTGTACATAACAGGTAAGTATTATAGCTTGACAAAGGACAAGAAAAATGCAACATCTTGGAACTCTGCCAAAACAGACAATTGTACCCCACTTCCAAGCAATGTTTCATATTTATAGTTCTGCCATCAAATATCTGTGTGCTAAGTAGACCTATTTTTTATTTACATAGGGGAGAAAAGACTCGGAGGACACCCCTCATCCGAGGAGACCAGACACCCCCCACCTTTGGAAGAAGGGGAAATCCACCCAAGACAAGCAGAGCAGGAGGAGAAAGACGTGGGGAAATTGGCACCACAACAGGTGAGTGTCTGCGACCACAGGATCAGGTAAGAAATGGATGCCGGCATATTTATAATACATGGTGTTTTTTGGTTTCTATCTTTTTAGGTGATCGTGATGTTGTGGATTCAGATCCTTTCACCTCGGAAAGTGCACAGATCCTTATCGGGGAGATCATGGGGTGTAATAGGGACCATCAAGAAAAATATCAATGATGTTATTCAAAAAATGAAGAACATCATTGATGTTTTAGGGAGAGTTTAAAACCCCTCCAAATCCCTTTGTTTTTTTTGTGCTACAAATTTTTGAAATTTTGTGTCAAATTTGAGAAAAGCCAAATTTTGAAGAGGCACACAGTGTGTCAACATGTGCTATCTACCATCACGGGAGATCAATGGACGCGTTTTGGGGGTGCAACCCCTTCCTCAATAATAAAGTAGCTGTGAGGAAGGGGTTGCACCCCCAAAACATGTCTCTTGATCCCCCGTGATGGCAGGTAGCACATGTTGACATTCGTAAATTTGTGTGCATCTTCAAAATTTGGCTTTTCCTGGGGTGACTTCATCCCATCTGAACCCAATATCAAACACAGTTTGTAAATACTCATGTCTGATATTGCCTTCAAGTTCTACCAAAAGTGAACTTTGTAAGTTCAAGATTTGTGTCTTTCTTGTTGGTTTGAAACATGCCTGTTTATCTTAAATGGATATTTCTACTTTTTCTAATGTGACCCCAAAAATTGTTATACAACAAACATGTTGGTTTGTTTTAAAAAACCTTTTCTAAATGCACATGTGATTGTGCTGGTATTAAAAAGATTGTTAATCAAGAATGTGTGGATTATTGTCTCAACGCTACAACACTTTTGTGGTGCTCTACTCTAATTGGTGTTTTCTGTGACAATGGGTGTTATTTCCTAAGGGCAAATCCACTTTGCACTACAAGTGCAGTTTCAGTGCAGTTTCAAGTGCACTTGTAGTGAAAAGTGTCTTTGCCTTTAGTAAATAACACCCACCAGTGCTTTGTAAGGTTACACAATCACGCCATTTTCAGGACTCATCACATTTCTGTCAGGGTCAGCTAAAACAAACACAAGCAGTAAATGTCACCAAAGATTTGAGTAGTTATTTGTTTTTTTTTATTTGAAAAAGGTTTCAGACATTGTCTGGCATATTGATAGCCCCCCTACCCGCAAAGTATTCAAGGTATCTTAGCCGGACATCACGGCCACTCAGGGGGGCAAGCCAGGACGGCCACTTTCAAGCACCGTCAGGGTTGTTTCATTTTGAAGTCCAGCCTCAGGCCCAACTGAGCCAGCATAGTTGGCAGAATGTTGCCGTAAAAAGTTGTGTAGAACACAGCAGGCCAGGATTATATGATTCAGTTTATACTCCGCCATATGTATGGGTGTAAGAAATATGCGGAACAGGCTGGCCATGATTCCAAACGTGTTCTCCACCACTCTTCTGGCTCTGGCCAGCCGGTAATTAAAAACCCTCTGGTCCGGGGTGAGGGTCCTCATTGGGAATGGCAGCATAAGATGGTCCCCCAGCGCAAATGCTTCATCCGCAACAAAGACGAATGGGAGTCCTTCCACATTGTCTTCTGGAGGTGGCAAGTCCAAGCTGCCATTCTGGAGACGCCTGTAGAACTCCGTCTGGGCAATGACTCCACCATCGGACATCCGGCCATTCTTCCCCACGTCCACATACAGGAACTCATAAGTAGCCGACACCACTGCCAACATCACAATACTATTGAACCCCTTATAATTATAATAGTACGACCCCGAGTTGGGTGGTGGGACGATGTGGACATGTTTCCCATCAATTGCCCCTCCGCAGTTAGGAATGTCCCACCGCTGGGCAAAGTGGGATGCCACAGTCTGCCATTCCTGTGGGTTGGAAGGAAACTGTGGAGTCAAACAAAAAAAATAATTTAGTCATTTTGCACATAAACAGGGAAAGCAGATTAGACACAAACATTCTCCACCAACATCAAGATAACATTTATTTGAGGGAGTTTTTAAAGACCAAAGGATAAGGTACACCTATCAGATCCCCCCCCCTCTCATGGGCCATTTCTAAGATTATAGGGGGGGGGGACTCTTGGACAGGTAACCCTCTCCACCTCATTGAGATGAATGCCTAAATAATGGGTATTACTTTGAACAGCCCCTCCTTAATTACACTATTGGCAGGCCACTGGACAGGTAAGAAGTGTCATAATACAAAGATATAAATACACATTGTACACATTTGAGCACATTTGGACATGCTGCTATTACCTATCAAGATAATAATAGTATACAGAAACTTCAAACAGTACCATTTGAAAGTATATAGGCGGGCCCTTGCACTACATGCTTTGGGGAATTCATCCATAAATCTGACCACAAAAGAGATGGGTATAGTGTGTATGGGTTTGGCAAAGTCAGCAGATAGATGATTGAGGATAGATAGAGAATTGGTATCAGCTGACTTAGCAGTTGGGGAGAGGGAGGGTTAAAAATGATTTGGGGACCCCCCAAGAAAAGCCTCTGGCACTCTGCCTGAATTTAAAGTACAAATCACATTTTAAAACATTTTAGGGGGTGTTTGGGTTAAAGCACTACTATGGAGCTGATAAAATACATTGTTAGGTGACTACATGAGGTGAATATAGGGCCAGGAGACCATGCTGGGGAGGTAAGTGAAGGCAAATATGTATGAAGGAGAAAAAAAATTATTTAACTAAAAATCCAGCATACATGAGGACAAAGGGGACATTCACAGCATATTCTAATCATGGTAATTAGGGAATGAGGAAAGAAATACAATACATTAGCAAACATTGAATACAATAAAATGTGATATTAAAGGATAAAAATCTTACCTTCATATATTCCTTCTGCAGGACCTGTATGATGGCAGAACAGGTCTCTGGGATAATGATCCTGGGGGGAGATGCCTGTCGAGAACTTCAAGTCCTGCAGGCTTCTCCCCGTCGCCAAGTACCACAGGGTGGCGACTAGCCTTTGCTCCGGAGTGATGGCTTGCCTCATGCAGGTATCCTGGCTGCTGATATAGGGGGTCAGCAAAGCCAACAAACGGTGAAATAGGGCGTCCGTCATCTGGAGAAAGTTCCTGAAATCATCAGGATTATTCTCACGGATCTCAGCAAAGGCATATGACAGAACTGGTCACACTGGAGCAACCAATTCTTGGTCCATGAACTACGCCCCACCCTGTTCATGGACTGGACTTGTGTCAAGGTAAGGACCCCAACACCAAGCCCCCGCACAGCACGAACTCTACGAGGAGTACGTATACGCAACATGGCTAGAAAACGGTCGGCTGCTCAGAACGAAGTAACAGAACGCACTGAAGAACAGCAAGGCCTGTCAAGAGCGACCTGAAAAACAGTAACGAACGAACAAGAACACAATGACAGAGTCACGCGTAGCTTGCTGCACGCACTGAAGAGCAGATACAAACCCACAAGCACAAACTGAACAGCAGAAAACTACGAGTCTGAAAAAGCGCGAATCGTCTCTCACCAAACTTTTACTAACACGAGATTAGCAAAAGGAGCCCAAAGGGTGCTGCGCTTAGTTCTGAACTGGCCTTTTCTAGTCTCGTCGTACGTGGTGTACGTCACTGCGTTCTTCGTGATCGGAAATTCCGACAACTTTGTGCGACTGTGTGTACGCAAAACAAGTTTGAGCCAACATCCGTCGGAAAAAATCCATGGCTTTTGTTGTCGGAATGTCCGATCAATGTCCGATCGTGTGTACGGGGCATTAGATTGTAAGCCCTCATGAGCAAGGCCCTCTTAATCCTCTTGTATTTTATTGTATTGTAACTGTACTGTCTCCCTTTTATATTGTAAAGCGCTGCATAAACTGTTGGTGCTATATAAATTCTGTATAATAATAATAATCCTGTACCCTGCTGCTTACTCTTGGTTCCTGTACCCAGTCTTGATTCCCCCCTTCCTAGCATCCCTGGTATTCTATGTTTCCTTTGTCCTTCAGTGTGTATATATTTTGTATATTGTCAGTTGTTAGGTCTCTGTTAGGTTTATTAGGTATTTTGTCACTGGGGTTTGTTCATGTTTACTGTTTGCTGGTGTAGCGCACCCCCTAAGGAGTCGCAAATAAACTAGGATACCCCACCCTGCACAGCCAGGCACACTGAATTTTCTTGGGCACTCTTGAGACAGAGAACAGTCTGTGACTTTGTTTTTGTTATTTGAGCATAATAACTTGGATAGGGATGGGAGGTTATGGGATGCTAATTTGACTTTAACAACTTCAGGGACAACTTCCTATATACAGTCTCTATATACAGCTCCTCTTCCTCCTCCAGCACGTACTTGCTTGCAGAACCCAGCTGGATCACTGTGAAGATCCGGCAGTCACCCACACACAGTTTAAAGGTGATAGCCAATTACAGGCAGGAACCTGAGGCTCCTTATTGTGTAGCAAGATTTACAGTGTCCAACTTGTATCACTCCTGTGGCTACTGATCCCAGCACCACCTCTTCAGGCACTGCCAAACCGCCTGGCTGCAGCTGCCCCTTTCACTAGCCCTCCAGGCTAACTTTTCCCCACAGTCCTCCAGACCGACACTCACCAGCCCACCCGGCTGACTCTCTGGGGATCTCCAGGGCATGCTGACCTGCTCCTGCTAACCTCTCTCCTTGCTCCATGCCTCCAGGAAGGGCCTCCTCTGCATGTTTTGGCAAGATCCTTGAAGCACCTGAGCCCCGGCCCAAGGTCACCCACCCCCCAGACTAGGGGGCACCTTCAACGGCCACCAACAGCCTCCTCAGCACTCCATCTCCATTTTCCACTTACCTGCCTCTGCTGACATGAATTGTGCCTATTTATGAGGTGGCCTGTCCCCTGCCAGCCCTTTACTGGGGATTGGCTGAGGTCCTAATAAATATTCCAAGCACCTCCTCCTAGCCTCCACCCACTATGTCCAGAGCATTCTCCAATGTCATAGAGAGGCTGCTAGTATGAGTCATCCAGCCCTGAAACACTGAACCCTGACCCAGATTCAAAGCTCAGGCCCTGAGCTAAAATAAATTTACCTACACTAACAACACTAGCACACTAGAGGATGTTACGCTAGTGTGTGCTTGTCTCTTATTTCACTGTAGATATATTATATATACCCTGTTTGGTCCCAATTTTCTGTGTGTAGCTACATGCATCTGGTCTCCCAGCTGCTGAATCCTGACATAACAGTGACACCCACTAACGAACAGATCAGCTGCACCAGAGAACTGGTAGCCATTTGATTTGAGTCAAGATGCTTCAAATGCAGGTTATTTGTCGTGTGCAACTTGCAGCAGAAGATGTAGATTTTTGTTGCTTAATTTGACGGGACCTCACTAGGGATGAGCTTCGTGTTCGAGTCGAACCCATGTTCGACTCGAACATCGGCTGTTCGACCGTCCGTCGAATTGCGAACGTTATGGGCCGTTCGCGCCAAATTCGTGTGGCGCGTCACGGCCCATAATTCACTGCGGCATCGCAGTGCATTGCTGGCTGATGATTGGCCAAGCATGCACTATGACCCGCATGCTTGGCCAATCACAGCGCCGTCAGTAGAGAGAGCTGTAATTGGCCAAAGCCAGGGTGGCTTTGGCCAATTATGGCTCAGGGGATTTAGTACACGCCCCACACTATATAAGGCCGCCTGCACGGCGGCCCTGTGTAGTGTGTTCCGGTGTGCTGATAGAGAGAGAGACAGACAGTGTCATTTGATTTGAGTTAGCTAGATTAGGCTAGATCTGTTCCTGCTATTTACATTTAGTGCAGTGCGTCCTGCTCACAGTGTTCAGCTAGATCCGTTCCTGCTATTTACATTTAGTGCAGTGCGTCCTGCTCACAGTGTTCAGCTAGATCCGTTCCTGCTATTTACATTTAGTGCAGTCAGTGCGTCCTGCTCACAGTGTTCAGCTAGATCTGTTCCTGCTATTTACATTTAGTGCAGTGCGTCCTGCTCACAGTGTTCAGCTAGATCCGTTCCTGCTATTTACATTTAGTGCAGTGCGTCCTGCTCACAGTGTTCAGCTAGATCCGTTCCTGCTATTTACATTTAGTGCAGTCAGTGCGTCCTGCTCACAGTGTTCAGCTAGATCTGTTCCTGCTATTTACATTTAGTGCAGTCAGTGCGTCCTGCTCACAGTGTTCAGCTAGATCTGTTCCTGCTATTTACATTTAGTGCAGTGCGTCCTGCTCACAGTGTTCAGCTAGATCCGTTCCTGCTATTTACATTTAGTGCAGTGCGTCCTGCTCACAGTGTTCAGCTAGATCTGTTCCTGCTATTTACATTTAGTGCAGTGCGTCCTGCTCACAGTGTTCAGCTAGATCCGTTCCTGCTATTTACATTTAGTGCAGTCAGTGCGTCCTGCTCACAGTGTTCAGCTAGATCCGTTCCTGCTATTTACATTTAGTGCAGTCAGTGCGTCCTGCTCACAGTGTTCAGCTAGATCCGTTCCTGCTATTTACATTTAGTGCAGTGCGTCCTGCTCACAGTGTTCAGCTAGATCTGTTCCTGCTATTTACATTTAGTGCAGTGCGTCCTGCTCACAGTGTTCAGCTAGATCCGTTCCTGCTATTTACATTTAGTGCAGTCAGTGCGTCCTGCTCACAGTGTTCAGCTAGATCCGTTCCTGCTATTTACATTTAGTGCAGTCAGTGCGTCCTGCTCACAGTGTTCAGCTAGATCTGTTCCTGCTATTTACATTTAGTGCAGTCAGTGCGTCCTGCTCACAGTGTTCAGCTAGATCTGTTCCTGCTATTTACATTTAGTGCAGTGCGTCCTGCTCACAGTGTTCAGCTAGATCCGTTCCTGCTATTTACATTTAGTGCAGTGCGTCCTGCTCACAGTGTTCAGCTAGATCCGTTCCTGCTATTTACATTTAGTGCAGTGCGTCCTGCTCACAGTGTTCAGCTAGATCCGTTCCTGCTATTTACATTTAGTGCAGTGCGTCCTGCTCACAGTGTTCAGCTAGATCTGTTCCTGCTATTTACATTTAGTGCAGTGCGTCCTGCTCACAGTGTTCAGCTAGATCTGTTCCTGCTATTTACATTTAGTGCAGTCAGTGCGTCCTGCTCACAGTGTTCAGCTAGATCCGTTCCTGCTATTTACATTTAGTGCAGTGCGTCCTGCTCACAGTGTTCAGCTAGATCTGTTCCTGCTATTTACATTTAGTGCAGTGCGTCCTGCTCACAGTGTTCAGCTAGATCTGTTCCTGCTATTTACATTTAGTGCAGTCAGTGCGTCCTGCTCACAGTGTTCAGCTAGATCCGTTCCTGCTATTTACATTTAGTGCAGTGCGTCCTGCTCACAGTGTTCAGCTAGATCTGTTCCTGCTATTTACATTTAGTGCAGTGCGTCCTGCTCACAGTGTTCAGCTAGATCCGTTCCTGCTATTTACATTTAGTGCAGTCAGTGCGTCCTGCTCACAGTGTTCAGCTAGATCCGTTCCTGCTATTTACATTTAGTGCAGTCAGTGCGTCCTGCTCACAGTGTTCAGCTAGATCCATTCCTGCTATTTACATTTAGTGCAGTGCGTCCTGCTCACAGTGTTCAGCTAGATCCGTTCCTGTTATCTTCCTACTGACAGGCAGGCTTGTCTGGTTACAGTATATAAAGCTACCTGAAGAAAATTACAGGTGTTCTATCCCAGCTTAGTGCAGCTACAGGCCATTAGTATGTCTGGAAGGCCAAGAAGGAGAGGCAGACAGTCACAAGCCAATAAGAGAGGGCAAGCAGGCTCTGTGTCTAGTGCTGGTCGTGGAGACGGTGCATCCTCATCAGCCCGTGGCCATGGGACACGCTTGGCCTTTTTTTCGGCAGCTGGCCGTGTTGAGCCGCAACATGCAGAAAACTTGGTCGAGTGGATGACCAAGCCGTCCTCATCCTCCTCATCCTCTCTCACCCATGCCCAGGGTGCTTTGTCTGGCAAAGCAGCGGCCTCTTCCCTCAGCTCAATGTCATCAGTGACTCCTTCCCTAGCTCCACCATGTCCTCATGAGGATTCCCTCGAACTGTTTGACCACAGTGTTGGGTACATGCTCCAGGAGGATGCCCAGCGTTTGGAAGGCTCTGATGATGATACTGAGCTCGATGAAGGCAGTAACATGAGCACGGACAGAGGGGGTGCCCAAGAAGGACAGCAATCTGGCAGTCATGCTCCCCCTGCTGCAGCATACTGCCAGGTTTGCTCCAGTGATGAGGAGGGAGGGGATGATGAGGTCACTGACTCAACGTGGGTGCCTGATAGGAGAGAGGAGGAGGAGGAGGAGGAGGAGGCGGCACATCACCAACGAGGCAGGATGCCCTCCAGGGGCCAGCCTAAGGGCAGCACATTGACTGCATCACACCCCAAAGCTCCACATGTGCAGGGCGCTGCAGTCTCTGCGCGTTATTCAAAAAGTTCTTTGGTGTGGGCCTTTTTTGAGACGAGTGCATCAGATCGCACCGCTGCTATTTGCAACATATGTCTCAAGCGTATCTCGCGTGGCCAAAACATCTCCCGCTTGGGTACCACATGCTTGACCAGACATATGTTGACCTGCCATGCAGTTCGTTGGCAAGCGTATCTAAAAGACCCACACCAAAGAACAAAGAGGATCTCTCCTTGCTCCTCATCAGCTGAGATTTCCAACCCCACTAGACCTTCAGTCCTCTCTGAGACCTGCAGTGAGAGGAATGAAGGTGTAGAATTAGGTGTGTCACAGCCAAGTACTTGTGGGCAATCTGCTTTTGGTACACCGACGCCAGATTGTACCAGGCAAATTTCCCTGCCCCAGCTGCTGCACCGCCGAAAGAAGTTTGCTCCCAGCCATCCACATGCCCAGCGGTTGAATGCTAGCTTGGCAAAATTGCTAGCACTTCAACTGCTGCCTTTTCAGTTGGTAGACTCTGCCCCCTTCCGTGAGTTTGTGGAATGTGCGGTTCCTCAGTGGCAGGTACCCAAACGCCACTTTTTCTCACGGAAGGCGATTCCAGCTCTCTACCGGCATGTGGAAGGCAATGTCCATGCCTCGCTGGACAGGGCGGTCAGCGGTAAGGTGCATATTACCGCTGACTCATGGTCCAGCAGGCATGGACAGGGACGTTACTTAAGTTTCACGGCGCATTGGGTGACTCTGCTGGCAGCTGGGAAGGATGCAGGACAAGGTGCAGTAGTGTTGGAGGTTGTTCCGCCACCACGCCTCCAAAATGCTGATTGTGACACACCTCTCTCCTCCACCCCCTCCTCTTCTTCTTCCTCCATGGCCTCTTCCTCGGAACCAGCGGTGCTCCGTAGGCGTTCAAGGGGCTACGCAAGTACGCAGGCCAAAAGATGCCATGCGGTGCTTGAGCTGGTGTGCTTGGGGGACAGGAGCCACACTGGGGCAGAGGTTCTGTCAGCTCTGCAGGGGCAGGTTCAGAGGTGGTTGACGCCACGCCAACTTAAGGCAGGAATGGTGGTTTGCGACAATGGCACCAACCTCCTCTCTGCCCTCCGACAGGGACAACTGACCCATGTGCCCTGTTTGGCTCACGTCCTTAACTTGGTGGTGCAGCGGTTCTTGGGCAGGTACCCGGGCTTACAGGATGTCCTGAGGCAGGCCAGGAAAGTCTGTGTGCATTTCCGCCGGTCATATAATGCCAGTGCTCGGCTGACGGACCTCCAAAAGGAGTTTAACCTGCCCAAGAACCGCCTAATCTGTGACATGCCCACCAGGTGGAACTCGACATTGGCCATGCTGCAGCGGCTGCACACGCAGCAGAGGGCCATCAATGAGTACCTGTGCAACTATGGCACCAGGACAGGGTCAGGGGACCTTGGTTTTTTTTCCCCACGCCAGTGGGCCATGATCAGGGATGCATGCACTGTCCTGTCACCATTCGAGGAGGCCACGAGGATGGTGAGCACTGACAGTGCATGCATCAGTGACACTGTCCCCCTTGTCCACCTGTTGGAGCACACGCTGCGTGGAATAATGGACAGGGCACTTGAGGCAGAACAGAGGCAGGAAGAGGAGGACTTCCTTAGCTCTCAAGGCCCCCTTTATCCAGACAGTGTTCCTGCGTGCCCGCCGATCACACAGGAAGAGGAGGAGGAGGAGGAGGAGGAGGAGGAGGAAGATTGTGTCAGTATGGAGGTGGAGCCTGGCACTCAGCATCAGCAGTCTTTAAGGGATCAGTCCCAAGGAACACATGGACTTGTACGTGGCTGGGAGGAGGTGGCTGCGGACGTTGTTGTCCTTAGTGACCCAGAGGACTCCGGACCGAATGCCTCAGCAAACCTACGCTGCATGGCCTCCCTGATCCTGCAAAGCCTGCGTAAGGATCCTCGTATTCGTGGTATCAAGGAGAAGGACCAATACTGGCTGGCAACCCTCCTTGATCCACGTTACAAGGGTAAGGTTGCGGACCTTATCTTGCCATCGCAGAGGGAGCAGAGGATGAAACATCTTCGGGAGGCCTTGCAGAAAGGTCTGTGCAACGCGTTCCCAGAGACTGGGAGGTTACAAACTCCTGTTTCTGGACAACGTGTTGCTGAGGCTTCGGTCAGTCAAAGAAGGTGCGGTGGAGAAGGTGGCCGTCTGACCGATGCGTTCAGACAATTTTTTGGTCCGCAGCCCCAAGGTATGATCGGTTCCAGCAACCATCGCCAGCGTCTGTTTTACATGGTGCAGGAATACCTAGGGGCAAGATCAGACTTGGACACCTTTCCCACCGAAAATCCTCTGGGTTACTGGGTCTTGAGGATGGATCACTGGCCAGAGCTTGCACAGTATGCAATTGAGCTACTGGCCTGTCCTGCATCCAGCGTTCTTTCGGAACGCACATTCAGTGCTGCTGGAGGCGTGGTAACCGATCACAGGGTGCGTCTGTCCACTGACTCGGTCGATCGGCTGACCTTCATAAAAATGAATCAGTCTTGGATCACCACCAGCTACCAAGCACCTGATGCTGATGTAACTGAATAATTTTTTTCAGATCCCTTCAAAGACTGCCTATGCTGATGCTGAGTGACTATCCCTGAGTAATTATCCTCTTCCTCCTCAATCATCACGCTGATAGCTTGTAAGAACATTTTTGGTTCTGGGCGCCACCACCAGTGCCTAAGGCACAATTTTTCAGCCCCTGTATAACAGGGGCGTGTAATTACAATTTTTGATGTAATACTTTGCAGCAGGGCTCGTTCCTGCATTCCAACTAGAGTGTCTGTGAGGGGTTGCAGCGTTGTGGCACCAGCACCAGTGCCTAAGGCCCAATTTTTCTGCCCCTGTCTAACAGGGGCGTGTAATTACAATTTTTGATGCAATACTTTGCAGCAGGGCTCGTTCCTGCGTTCCAACTAGAGTGTCTGTGAGGGGTTGCAGTGTTGTGGCACCAGCACCAGTGCCTAAGGCCCAATTTTTCTGCCCCTGTCTAACAGGGGCGTGTAATTACAATTTTTGATGCAATACTTTGCAGCAGGGCTCGTTCCTGCGTTCCAACTAGAGTGTCTGTGAGGGGTTGCAGTGTTGTGGCACCAGCACCAGTGCCTAAGGCCCAATTTTTCTGCCCCTGTCTAACAGGGGCGTGTAATTACAATTTTTGATGCAATACTTTGCAGCAGGGCTCGTTCCTGCGTTCCAACTAGAGTGTCTGTGAGGGGTTGCAGTGTTGTGGCACCAGCACCAGTGCCTAAGGCCCAATTTTTCTGCCCCTGTCTAACAGGGGCGTGTAATTACAATTTTTGATGCAATACTTTGCAGCAGGGCTCGTTCCTGCGTTCCAACTAGAGTGTCTGTGAGGGGTTGCAGTGTTGTGGCACCAGCACCAGTGCCTAAGGCCTAATTTTTCAGCTCCTGTTCAACAGGGGCATGTAATTACAATTCTTGATCTAATATTTCACAGCAGGGCCCTGTGAGGGCTTACAGTGTTTTGGCCACAGCAACACCTAAGGCCCAAATTTCTGCTGAGTATATAGGGCAGGACCCTACTTTCAAACATCTAACTTACAAACGACTCCTACTTGCAAACGGAAGGAGACAACAGGAAGTGAGATGAAATCTACCCCTAGGAAGGGAAATTCTCTCATGTAAGAGTTAATATGGGAAAACAATTTCTCCTTTCCACTGATGCTTTCCAATCCTTGTTCCACAAAAAAACCCAAATTTTCAAAAAACATTTTTCATTGGGACAAAAAAGTGAGGTGAAATCTTCTGAAGAGGAGGAAAGACGCAAAACAAATGTCACAGGGGTGATAACCCTTCCCTATGTTTTCCAAAAAGCTTAGAAAAGATTTTTTGGCTGGAGCTAAACACGTTAAAAATGTTCAAAATTACAAACAGATTCTACTTAACAACAAACCTACAGTCCCTGTCTTGTTTGCACCGCCTGTATACTGCTGTTCAGAGTATATAGGGACCTTTCCTTATTTTAATTTGGGTGCGGGGTTCCCCTTAATATCCATACAAGACCCAAAGGGCCTGGTAATGGACTGGGGGGTACCCATGCCGTTTGTCTCACTGATTTTCATCCATATTGCCAGGACCCGACATGACATTAAACCCGCAAGCAGTTTTAAATGAGATTTTTTCCTTTAAAAATGACATTTGGTGCAGGGACTGTTCTAAACATGGGAAACACGCGTCACTTTACAGGCATACTATAGACACCCCCCAGGTACGATATTTAAAGGAATATTTCACTTTTTTTTTTTTACTTTAAGCATCATTAAAATCACTGCTCCCGAAAAAACGGCCGTTTTTAAAAGTTTTTTTTGCATTGATACATGTCCCCTGGGGTAGGACCCGGGTCCCCACACCCTTTTTAGGACAATACCATGCAAATTAGCCTTTAAAATGAGCACTTTTGATTTCGAACGTTCGAGTCCCATAGACGTCAATGGGGTTCTAACGTTCGTGCGAACTTGCGGTCCGTTCGCGGGTTCTGGTGCGAACCGAACCGGGGGGTGTTCGGCTCATCCCTAGACCTCACTGATGAGGAACTGTTGTGAAGCATTCTGACCGCATATGCTTTAGTTTGTGAGGGTAGATTCTCACTTAAAATACAGCCTTTGGTTCGGTTCTCTTCTAAATTGTTATTTCTGTTCATCTCTTAGGGCCGTGATGTTTTCACTCCTCCTTTTAAAATGTTTCAGGCTGGATTTTCGTGGTGGCTGCTGAAACATTGTACATGTTCTTTTTACCAGCAGTATTCACAACAGGTGTTGTTAGATTCTATTTCTGCTGTGCACTCTTTAATTAAAGAGGGAGTCCAGCAAATTTTTTTTTTTTAAGTCAGCAGCTACAAATACTGCAGCTGCTGACTTTTAAAATATGGACACTTACCTGTCACAGGGTCCAGCAATGTCAGCACCCGGGGCCGAACCATCCCTCGGTCTTCTGATGCTGCCGCCGCCATCTTCGTTATGGGAATCAGGAAATGAAGCCCTTCGGCTTCACTTCCCGGTTCCCTACTGCACATGCGCGAGTTGCGCAGCGCAATCTAAATGGTCCGTGGTGTCTCTGGGACCCGTGTGTGTCCCAGCAGAAAGCGCGCCGGGACAGGAAGAGGCATAGACTCCCGTGGGAGTCTATGCCCAGAAGTGGGTGCAAATACCTGTCTTAGACAGGTATCTGCACCCCCCTCCCCCTGAAAAGTGCCAAATGTGACACCTGAGTAGGGATGAGCCAAACACCCCCCTGTTCGGTTTGCACCAGAACATGCGAACAGGCAAAAAATTTGTTCGAACACGCGAACACCGCTAAAGTCTATGGGACACGAACATGAATAATCAAAAGTGCTAATTTTAAAGGCTTATATGCAAGTTGTTGTCATAAATAGTGTTTGGGGACCTGGGTCCTGCCCCAGGGGACATGGATCAATGAAAAAAAAGTTTTAAAAACAGCCGTTTTTTCAGGAGCAGTAATTTTAATAATGCTTAAAGTGAAACAATAAAAGTGTAATATCCCTTTAAATTTCGTACCTGGGGGGTGTCTATAGTATGCCTGTAAAGTGGCGCATTTTTCCCGTGTTTAGTCATTCAACAGTCCTTGCACAAAAAGTCATTTAAAAGTGTGCGCATGCTTCCCGTGTTTAGAACAGTCTGACAGCAAAATGACATTTCAAAGGAAAAAAAGTAATTTAAAACTACTCGCGGCTATTAATGAATTGCCGGTCTGACAATACACATAAAAGTTCATTGATAAAAACGGCATGGGAATTCCCCGCATGGGAACCCCGAACCAAAATTTAAAAAAAAATGACGTGGGGGGGTCCCCCTAAATTCCATACCAGGCCCTTCAGGTCTGGTATGGATATTAAGGGGAACCCCGGCCCAAATTTTTTAAAAAATGGCGTGGGGTCCCCCTCAAAATCTATACCAGACCCTTCAGGTCTGGTATGGATTTTAAGGGGAACCCCGTGCCAAAATTAAAAAAAAATTGGCATGGGTTCTCACCAAAAATCCATACCAGACCCTTATCCGAGCACGCAACCTGGCAGGCCGCAGGAAAAGAGGGGGGGATGAGAGAGCGCCCCCCCTTCCTGAACCATACCAGGCCACATGCCCTCAACATTGGGAGGGTGCTTTGGGGTAGCCCCCCAAAACACCTTGTCCCCATGTTGATGGGGACAAGGGCCTCATTCCCACAACCCTTACCCGGTGGTTGTGGGGGTCGGCAGGCGGGGGACTTATCGGAACCTGGAGGCCCCCTTTAACAAGGGGACCCCCAGATCCCGGCCCTCCCCCTGTGTGAAATGGTAAGGGGGTACTTGTACCCCTACCATTTCACAAAAAAAGTGTCAAAAATGTTAAAAATGACAAGAGACAGTTTTTGACAATTCCTTTATTTAAATGTTTCTTCTATCTTCTATCTTCTTTCTTCTATCTTCCTTTGGTTTCTTCCTCCATCTTCTTCTGGTTCTTCCTCTGGTGTTCTTGTCCGGCATCTTCCTCCGAGGCGCCGGTGTCTTTTGTCTTCTGGGCCACTCCGCATCCGACCATGATGGGAGGCTCCCGCTGTGTGACGCTTCTCCTCTTCTGACAGTTCTTAAATAACGGAGGGTGGGGCCACCCGATGACCCCGCCCCCCTCTGACACACGGTGACTTCCCTGTCCGCCCCCCTCTGACGTCACAGGGAATGCCACAGGGAAGTCCCTGTGCGTCAGAGGGGGGCGGGGTCACAGGGTGGCCCCACCCTCCGTTATTTAAGAACCGTCAGAAGAGGAGAAGCGTCACACAGCGGGAGCCTCCCATCATGGTCGAATGCAGAGCGGCCCAGAAGACGAAGGGAAGAAGACGCCGGTGCCACAGAGGAAGATGCCGGAGGAAGAACCAGAAGAAGAAGATGGAGGAAGAAACCGAAGGAAGATAGAAGAAAAAAGAAGAAAGAAAAAGCATTTAAATAAAGGAATTGTCAAAAACTGTCTCTTGTCATTTTTAACATTTTTGACACTTTTTGTGAAATGGTAGGCCCTTACCATTTCACACAGGGGGGAGGGCCGGGATCTGGGGGTCCCCTTATTAAAGGGGGCTTCCAGATTCCGATAAGCCCCCCACCCGCAGACCCCCACAACCCTTGCCCGGTGGATGAGGCCCTTTTCCCCATCAACATGGGGACAAGGTGTTTTGCTACCCCAAAGCACCCTCCCAATGTTGAGGGCATGTGGCCTGGTACGGTTCAGGAGGGGGGGCTCTCTCTTGTCCTCCCCTCTTTTCCTGCGGCCTGCCAGGTTGCGTGCTCAGATAAGGGTCTGGTATGGATTTTTAGGGGAGCCCCACGCCATTTATTTTAAATTCTGGCATGGGGTTCCCCTTAAAATCCATACCAGACCTGAAGGGTCTGGTATAGGTTTTGAGGGGGACCCCATGCCATTTTTTTTTAAATTTTGGCCGAGGTTCCCCTTAATATCCATACCAGACCTGAAGGGCCTGGTATGGAATTTAGGGGGACCCCCCACGTCATTTTTTTTTAAATTTTGGTTCGGGGTTCCCCTGTGAGGAATTCCCATGCCGTTTTTATCAATGAACTTTTATGTGTATTGTCGGACCGGCAATTCATTAATAGCCGCGAGTAGTTTTAAATGACTTTTTTTCCTTTGAAATGTCATTTTGCTGTCAGACTGTTCTAAAGACGGGAAACATGCGCCCCTTTACAGGCATACTATAGACACCCACCAGGTACGAAATTTAAAGGGATATTACACCTTTATTGTTTCACTTTAAGCATTATTAAAATCACTGCTCCTGAAAAAACGGCCATTTTTAAAACTTTTTTTTGCATTGATCCATGTCCCCAGGGGGCAGGACCCAGGTCCCCAAAAACTTTTTATGACAATAACTTGCATATAAGCCTTTAAAATTAGCACTTTTGATTTCTCCCATAAACGTGTTCCGCGGCTTTCGAATTTGCCGAGAACACCCCAAATTGTTCGCTATTCAGCGAACTGGCGAACAGCCGATGTTCGAGTCGAACATGAGTTCGACTCGAACTCGAAGCTCATCCCTACACCGGAGGAGGGGAGGGTTCCGAAAAGCGGAGGTTCAATTTTTGTGTGAACCTCCGCTTTAAGCAATCTGAGCAAAGGAAAGACAAACTGACTTATTTCAGCCTCTGCTAGAGGCTTGGTCAGAAATACTAACCCCAGGTTCATATGTTTCGCACAAATTCAGATCTGCTTCTAAGTAAGCACCAAGAATCTCCTCTTCCTTCATTACCAAGCAACTATACTGCTACTGAGTGTTCCCTGCCTCCTTTAGATCAGTACCCTGCTATCAGTAACCACACTTCCCCTGCAAGTAATCTAATGAAGGCTCCCCCTCTAGTACCTTTGCCCATAGCAACCTCTCAGACCTCTTCATCCATTTCTGTTGCTCCTTCCTCTATGCTCCCCAGTACTTTAACTACATTTCCATCAGCAGTACACTCTAGTCAGCACAATACAACTACTTGCAGGACACCAGTATCTATGCAAAAAAAAAAACAGAAGTTTTCTCCTGCTCACACAATCCTGCCACTATCCACTGTTGCCTCAACCATTATCCAGCCTGCTGATGGTCTCCATTCCTCCTTCATGTTGCTTGCTGATGGTGTCCATTCCTCCTCCATGTTGCCTGCTGATGGTGTCCATTCCTCCTCCATGCTGCTTGCTCATGGGGTCCATTTCTCTTCCATGCTGCCTGCTGAGGGGCCCATTCCTCCTCCATGCTGCCTGCTGATGGGGTCCAACCTGTTTCCATGTTGCCTGCTGATGGGGTTCAGCCTGCCTCCATGCTTGCCAGTGGGGATCAGCCTGCCTCTATGCTTGCCGATGGGGATCAGCCTGCCTCTATGCTTGCCGAAGGAGATCAGCCTGCCTCTATGCTTGCCGATGGGGTTCAGCCTGCCGCTGCTGACCTGCTATCCACTGCCAAGCCTGCTGCTGCTGACCTGCCGTCCGCTGCTAAGCCTGCTGCTGCTGACCTGCCATCCGCTGCCAAGCCTGCTGTTGGTGACCTGCTGTCCGCGGCCAAGCTTGTCTCTGGTAAACCTCTGTCTTCTGCCAAGCCTGCTTCCAAGATCTGCTGCCAACCACCTAGCCAGACTATGCTGATTCCCGGCTGCAGCCCAGCCAGACTATGCTGATTCCCAGATCGCTGCCCAGCCAGACTATACTGATTCGCAGGTCACTGCCCAGTCAGACTATGCTGATTTCCAGGTCGTTGCCCAGCCGGACTATGCTGATTCCCAGGCCTTTGCTCAGCTGGACTATGCTGATTCCCAGGCCACTGCCCAGCTGGACTATGCTGATTCCCAGGCCGCTGCCCAGCTGGACTATACCGATTCGCAGATCGCTGCCCAGTCAGACTATGCTGATTTCCAGGTCGCTGCCCAGCCAGACTATGCTGATTCCCGGGCCGCTGCCCAACTGGGCTATGATGATTCCCGGGCCGCTGCCCAGCTGGACTGTGCTGATTCCCGGGCCACTGCCCAGCTGGACTATGCTGATTCCTGGGCCACTGCCCAGCTGGGCTATACTGTTTCCCGGGCCGCTGTCCAGCTGGACTATGCTGATTCACGGGCTGCTGCCCAGCTGGACTATGCTGTTTGCCGGACTGCTGCCCAGCCAGACTATGTTGATTCACTACTTGCTGCTAAACCGGACTCTGTTGACTGGGTTAAGCTCCCACCTGTTGATGTGTCTGAGGCTTCTGAAGTTTCATTGTTGTGTAGCTTAAATGGGTTGTCAGTCTGGGTTAAGATCTCTACTGTTGTCTGTCCTGAGTTCTTTTCACAACCAGCTTATCCTGCTGTGCCCAGGCCAGGAGGTCCAGATATCCACTCTGAACATGAGAGCTGTGTCTACTATCATATCCCCAGTAGTAGAGGTCCTCTGGGGAAGGGCAGAGTTCCAAATGAACCTTGGTCTGACCCAGGTGTTATCTCTGCGATCCCTGGTGCATTTTTGGACCCGTGTTGCCTGGGTAGATATGAGTGGCAGGAAAAAAGTGGAGCAGTTCCTAGAAACAGAGATGGAGAAGGTCCAGTTTTGATGGGACAACCCGGCATCAGGGTACCTGCATGGACCAAGAACTCTAGTGTTAAGCTTTCAGGCTGCTTTCAGTGTCCCAGCATTGGGACACATGCTGCTTTAAAGAATGGTAAGCTTTCGGTGTTGTGCCTCCTTAGGGATCTGACCAGCAGAGAACCCAGCCACTTTTTGGACCCTGGCAGCGGGGTACTCAGCCTCAAGAACCTGGTTGTGGGGTACCCAGGCTATCTTCAAGACCCCGTGGTGGGGCACGATGGAGTGTGCAGAGGCTGCATCTTAAGGGGGCTGTTAGGACTGAGTTCACCTGCTTTTGTCACTGTGATGCGCTGGGCTGATTGCTGCAGTTCCAATGTCCACCAACAGGTGTCTCCCAGAAGCCAGTAGGCTTCAGTGATCAACTCTACCTAGTTTCAGCTGCCAGGGAGCTATATAAGGCTGCTCCTACTAACACACCTTGCATCACTGTTTTGGTAGCTATTATGGTTGCCACCTTATCCCTTTAAACCCGAACACATATGAATTACACAGGTTCTGTGGCTGATTAAGGTGGTAATTAAACTCACTTGGTGCCTTATCTGCATTTAATTAGCCTCAAAACCTGTGTAATTCATATGTGTTTGGGTTTAAAGGGATGAGGTGGGGCAACTCTAGTAGCTATCCTTGCTGCCAGATCCCTGTTCCTGTGTACATGTGAACTTGATCTTTTTAGTGAGGTCCTTTCTGGTTTGTGGCTCATGCTCTCCATTTAATATATGTTTTTTTTATTTAATGATGCTGTTTCTGCTCCCAACCTCTTCACAGTGAGGTTTGGAGAGCATTTGACAGCGCTGGTTTGTTTGTTCCTGGAAGTGATATAGTTTCCTGTTCTGGCCTCTCCAAAACAAGGCTTGGAACACATGAGGTGATGATATCCTGTCTGTTCCCGGAAGTGATGTCACTTCCAGTTCCTGCTCTTTCAGAATGAGGCTTGGAGTGCAAGCCGTGTGGCCATTTTGTCTGTTTCAGTAAGTGGATGCTAATCCACACAATTGACACCATGGGGCTGTGGCTCATTACCCAGGTACCTTTTTATTATATAAGTAGAGTGCCTAAAGCAGAAGAGCACTCCAGATGATGTCTTTTAAGACGAAACGCGTCGGGTCACTCTGTTGAAGTCACTGGTTTATTCCAAAGCACTTTTTTATCTACTAAAATGTGAGTGTATTTCCTCTTTTTTATTGAATAAATGACTTCTTATTTAAATGGGATTACACTACGTGCCTACTTCTTCTTCCTTTTCATAAATCTGTTCTATTGGAGCAACTATCCATGTGGCTCTCTGTCCATTACTTATCCCATTGAGGTCCATTGTTGGAGTTGGTCTTCTGTTTGTAAGTCGTCTCCTTTGTGACAGTTTCCCCCTGGGTGGGTGGCCCTACAAGCCTGATTGACCCATTGGGTGTACACTCATTTGGGTTCAATTGCTCCGGTAAGCCTTTTGACTCTCTGGTGGTGGATCACTTATCAAGTTTGGGTACGTTTTCCTTTGTCACATCGTTATCCAGTTCAAGTGTCAAGTTATTTTGAACCTCGTTTTGGATATCTACAATTTATTGTTTGGTTCACCTGTCCAAACACTAATGCCGCGTACACACGGTCGGACTTTCTATCCTACTTGGTCCGGCACACTTTCTGACGGACTTTGTCTGCCAGGTGCGCCGGACTTTAAAATGGACGGACTTGCCCACACACGACCGGACTTTGCGGTGGGCTAAGTCCGCCCGTCTTTCCGACGGACTTTCGCCGGAGTTCCGGCGGACTTTCAGAATGAACGGACTTGCCCACACACGGACAAGTCCGTTCATTTTGAACGTGACTCAGGTGCGACGGGACTAGCAAAGGATGTCAATCTTGCCGCTTTTATCGGCGAGATTGACACCTTGCGAGCCCCGTCGCGGGTCATACCAGGCCCCTAGATCTGGTATGGATTATAAAGGGAAGCCCCTACGCCGAAAAAACGGCGTGGAGGTCCCCCCTAAAATCCATACCAGACCCCGATCCGAGCACGCAGCCTGGCCGGTCAGGAAAGGGGGTGGGGACGAGCGAGCACCCCCCCTCCTGAACCGTACCAGGCCGCATGCCCTCAACATGGGGGGTGTGTGCTTTGGGGGAGGGGGGCGCCCTGCGGCCCCCCCACCCCAAAGCACCTTGTCCCCATGTTGATGAGGACAAGGGCCTCTTCCCGACAACCCTGGCCGTTGGTTGTCGGGGTCTGCGGGCGGGGGGCTTATCGGAATCTGGGAGCCCCCAGATCCCGGCCCCCCACCCTATGTGAATGAGTATGGGGTACATGGTACCCCTACCCATTCACCTAGGGAAAAAGTGTAAATAATAAAACACTACACAGGTTTTTTAAATATTTTATTAAACAGCTCCGGGGGGTGGATCTTCCTCCGGCTTCGGGGGTCTTCTTCCGGCTTCGGAGGTCCCTCCGGTTCATCTTCTCCCAGCGTCCGGTTGGTTCTTCTCCGCTCTCTTCTCCCGGTGTTCCAGTTCTTCGGCCGGCTCCTCCGCTGTCTTCAGGTAGCTCTCTTGCCAGCGGAGGTCCGGACTTCTGGGCTTCTTGGCTTCTGGGCTTCTGGTCTTCTCTTCTCCAGATGTTGACACGACGCTCTCTCCGGCTGGACTGCTCTCCGAGGGCTGCGTTGTGACTTATATAGGTGGAGACCCCGCCCCCTTTTGATGTCACAGTCCCTGGGCATGCTGGGACTGTGACAGTTTAGGGGGCGTGGTCACTGGGTGATGTTGACCACGCCCCCTAAAACGTCACAGTCTCAGCATGCCCAGGGACTGTGACATCAAAATGGGGCGGGATCTCCGCCTATATAAGTCACAACGCAGCCCTCGGAGAGCAGCCCAGCCGGAGAGAGCATCGTGTCAACATCTGGAGAAGAGAAGACCAGAAGCCCAGAAGCCAAGAAGCCCAGAAGTCCGGACCTCCGCTGGCAAGAGAGCTACCTGAAGACAGCGGAGGAGCCGGCCGAAGAACTGGAACACCGGGAGAAGAGAGCGGAGAAGAACCAACCGGACGCCGGGAGAAGATGAACCGGAGGGACCCCCGAAGCCGGAAGAAGACCCCCGAAGCCGGAGGAAGACCCCCGAAGCCGGAGGAAGATCCCCCCCCCGGAGCTGTTTAATAAAATATTTAAAAAACCTGTGTAGTGTTTTATTATTTACACTTTTTCCCTGGGTGAATGGGTAGGGGTACCATGTACCCCATACTCATTCACATAGGGTGGGGGGCCGGGATCTGGGAGCCCCCTTATTAAAGGGGGCTCCCAGATTCCGATAAGCCCCCCGCCCGCAGACCCCGACAGCCAACGGCCAGGGTTGTCAGGAAGAGGCCCTTGTCCTCATCAACATGGGGACAAGGTGCTTTGGGGTGGGGGGGCCGCAGGGCGCCCCCCTCCCCAAAGCACTCACCCCCCATGTTGAGGGCATGCGGCCTGGTATGGTTCAGGAGGGGGGGGGGCGCTCGCTCGTCCCCACCCCCTTTCCTGACCGGCCGGGCTGCGTGCTCGGATCGGGGTCTGGTATGGATTTTAGGGGGTACCCCCACGCCGGTTTTTCGGCGTAGGGGTTTCCCTTTATAATCCATACCAGACCCAAGGGCCTGGCATGACCCGCGCTCGCCGCAATAGGAAAATTTGTTTTTCCTATTGCAGCGAGCGCGAAATGCAATACCCTGCCCTCGCGTCGTATCTGGTCCGTTGGACCAGCATACACACGAGCGGGCTTTCCGTCGGACCAGCACACAGACGAGCGGACTTTCCGCCCGAAACTGAGTCCGACGGAAAGATTTAAAACATGTTTCAAATCTTGGTCTGGCGGGCTTTTGGGAAAAAGTCCGCCGGAAAAGTCCGCCGGAGCCTACACACGGGCGGATTGTCCGGCACACTCTTGACACTCTGGACCAAGTATGCCGGAAAGTCCGACCGTGTGTACGCGGCATAAGGACTATAATTTATTTTTAAAATTATTTTTTTTCCTTCACTTCATTGGACATCATTCACTCATATTTTGATTGTCATATAATATATCAATTTTTTGGTTTATTATACATGTATATTTAGTGTCTATATGCATTGCCTGCATATACATGTTGTTTGAGTTTCTTCCTCGATCATTCATGTGCACTTTATATATATTTTTCAGTTTATTCTGAGATTTATTCTGAGCACTGCACTTACTGTTCACATGTTTTCATTCTTTGCAATTGATCTATTGCTGTGCTAGCTGCTTTTTTTTTGCAGACAGCGCGGTATATTTGCTTTATATCTTTTCACCCTGTTCTTGTGTATCCTGCTCCTCCTGAGCTTATCTTGCATCCTGTACCCTGCTGTTTACTCCTGCTCTTGGTTCCTCTACCCAGTCTCTATTCCCCTTTCCCACCTGGTATTCCCTATTACCTTTGCTCTTAATTGTGTATATATTTTGTATATAGTCTCTGCTAGGTTTATTAGGTATTTTGTCACTGGGCTTTGTTCATGTTTATTGTTTGCTGGTGTGTGCTTGTCTCTTGTTTCACTGTTAATAAATCTCACATAAAAGATATAAGCACTGCTTGGTCCCAGTTTTCTGTGTGTAGCTACATGTATCTGGTCTCCCAGCTGCTAAATCCTGATACCCTGAGACATTCAGTACAGCTTCTGCCATGAGATGACCTTAAACATCTCATTGTTAAAGGGGAAGGCACTGGCATGGGTTTCTCCTTACCAACAACGCAATGATCCTTTGCTGCAGAATGTGGATAAGTTCCTGTCAACAATTCAGACTGTTTTTGATAAACCTGGCAGGGTTTCACCTGCTGAATGTTCACTCTTAGATACTGTATACAGCAAGGTACCAGAACTGTTTCTCAAAATACAGTTGAGTTTCATATACTGGCTGCTGAGACAAACTGGCATGCTGGTGCTCTTTGTGAAGCCTTTCGCAAGGGGCTCACTGATCGCACCATGGATGAACTGGTGTATAGGGATCTTTCAGATGATCTTGAAAAGTACATTGAGCTGTGTGTTCGTCTGGATGTTCGCTAGCATTAAAAGGTGTCAGGAGAAGTCACAGACTCGTAAGCTACCTCGGCCATTGTATTGGTTGTCTCCTAACTTCCAAACGCTGCCTGACTCCAGATCTGAAACTGTTGCTGAGTCCATGACACCTGCAGAGCCTATGGGCGTCAGCTGTCTTCATCTGACTGAAATGGTGAAGCAAAGTAAATTCTCCCTGGGCCTATGTCTTTATTGTGGACTGAAAGGACACCTGTTTTTTTGCTTGCCCAAACCATCCAGGAAAAAGAGAGGAGCTGGGTTAGACCTTACAAATCCTTCCTCCAAAACCAAGCTCACAGTACCCATAACCCTCCATCTTGCCTCAAACCTTGTGTCCTGTGTGGCTTTTGTGGATTCTGGAGCAGTAAATATCTTTCTGGATCAGACTTTTGCTAAGGAGAACAATTTTCCTTTCCCCAAAGCTAGAACTTTGAACATCACCACTGTGAACAGGCAACCTTTGGGCAAAGGCATTGTGGAATTCAAGACCACCACAGTCACCCTACAGGTTGGTGCCCTCTTTAAAAGGAGGAAATTATCCTATCTTTTATAGACTCACTGTTCCTGCCTGTATTCTTTGGGTTTCCATGGTTGCAACTACACAACCCTTTGTTCGACTGGCTTAATGGGGTATTAACCTCTGGGGCACATACTGTCACCACAACTGCATACACCGTCCCAAAAGACCACCTTGCAGCTCATTAGCTTCTGTGTCTGTACCACCCACAGGAATACCATGGCTTTGCGAGTGTCTTTTGTATTAAGAAAGCAGAGGATCTACCCCCAACACCGTGCATTTGAATGTGCTATTAACCTGATTCCGAGGGCTCCTCTTCCAAAGGGAAAGACATATCTGTTGTCACAGCCAGAACAAGGATCTGGGGAAGAATACATTCAAGATAACTTACAGAGAGGTTTCATCCATCCCTCTTCTTCTCCAGTAAGGGCAGGATTCTTTTTTGTTGAAACGAAAGATGGCGGACTTCGTCCATGCATTGACTATCGAGGGTTAAACCAAGTCACCATAAAGGAATCTTATCCTCTGCCCCTTATCCTAGAATTGTTTGATGCCCTTAAAGGATCCATCCTCTTCACTAAATTAGACCTATAACCTGGGGCCTATAACCTGATCCACATAAGGGAGGGGGATAAGTGGAAGACGGCATTCAATACTCGCAATGGACATTATGAGTACCTGGTTATGCCCTTTGAGCTCTGCAATGCCCCAGCCATTTTCCACCCTGGTGTCACAATCACTTCAAAAACTTTACAGTGTCGTGTTTGGTGGCAAGGGTTAAAGAAGGATGTTTTGGATTATGTAGCCGCCTGTCCAACATGTACGCAAATAAGACTCGTCACACTCTACCCATTGGCCTGCTACAATCACTCCCCATACCTCAACAGCCATGGACTTTATTACGACCTACCCAAGTCTGCCAGTATGTCTGCAATCTGGGTCATAGTGGACCGTTTTTCTAAGATGTGTCACTTTGTGCCACTTCCTGGAGTATCCACAGCTAAAGCATTGTCTGCTCTTCGGCATTATGTCAATTCTTTACAATCCAATTGGTCTGAATATCTATGGTTTGTAGCAAGAGATATACAAATAAACCGCCCCTGAATCTCTCTTACTCCACTGCGCCAAAGAAAAGTGCAAAGCTATATAAAAGATGTGTAAATGAATACAAATTGTGTGTACATACAGTGTACAGTGAAAAAATCTGCCACTTAAATAAATACGTAAACTGATCAGAATCCCAAAACTATACCTCTCACACGTGTACAGATAGAGATAGCGGCGCTAATATAAATTGTGTAAAATAATGGGTCAGAGCAGCATAATGCCTATGACCCTCTACTTATACATAAAAATATTAATAATAATAATAATAATAGTGTCATGAAAAATATTAATTTTATCATGAAAAGAAATGTCTTTAACACCCAGTGAAAAGTGTCACTATAAATAATAAATTACAAGAAATGAATGATCAAGTTCAACAGTTGTTTTTCAATCTTCTTGTGTGAAAAATCTTCTACTCTTCCACCACACCACCGTGATAGTGACACCACTCCCTCTGAAGAGCGCACTCACCAGATTGTATAGCCTCCCACTCTCGTGTTCGGCAAAACAGCAATTGAACCACACCTGGGTTGCATGTGATGAACCGTGACTCCAATCAAGCCAGCTCCATATGTGAAAAAATGAATAAAGTGCTCCACATAGCGTGATACTATTTTGACAGATTTATTAAAATCACTTCAAACACACTTCAATGGTTACACTCACTTTTAAACTGAAACATAAAAGCCTTTAAAAGAAATCCACAGCAAGCACAGCAAGCAACAGGATAAGTGATCCAACGGTGCACCGCGGTCACAGCGGACCTGAAGTGTAAACTGGTGTATCTTTCACCTAACCTTCTAAGGCCCAGCCATCCGATCGGTGTAGTGCTCCTCAGACAGCGGCATCTAATGTCAGTGCGATGGAATGCCGTGTAACCATGCCCAAGACATGTTTCATCGAAAAGACTTCTTCAAATGGGATTGGCTACACGGATGGTTCATCAATCCTTTAATACTATCTATGATCAGTCATGTGATCATCATCAGTCATGTGATCATCATCAGTCATGTGATCATCAGTCATGTGATCATCAGTCATGTGATCATCAGTCATGTGACCTCCTGCTCTGCACATGCTCACACTTCATGTCCCCCTGACCGTGAAGCACAGGTACAAAGACTGATTAAATTAGTGGATCCGAAACATTTTTACGCGGTGTGTAGTTAGAATGCTGCGTCCAGCATTACCATATATGACATATGACATATCCTAACTTATAATCCACCACTAGTTACAGTGCTAATGTGGAAAAGTAACCAATAAAAATGAATATTAATGAATTAAAATGAACATTTCAACAGGAGATAATGAATTTGTCTAGTTTAAAATACAAGCTATATATATTCGTCATGATACTATCATATATCTGCATAGGACAAACAATGACTGAAACACAATCTGATCCTATTAATAAAAAATATGGATGACTGCAGGCGAGTCTAAAAAAAGGGAAATAATAATAATATATCATCAGTGCGCTCTTCAGAGGGAGTGGTGTCGCTATCACGGTGGTGTGGTGGAAGAGTAGAAGATTTTTCACACAAGAAGATTGAAAAACAACAGTTGAACTTGATCATTCATTTCTTGTAATTTATTATTTATAGTGACACTTTTCACTGGGTGTTAAAGAAATGTCTTTTCATGATAAAATTAATATTTTTCATGACACTATTATTATTAATATTTTTATGTATAAGTAGAGGGTCATAGGCATTATGCTGCTCTGACCCATTATTTTACACAATTTATATTAGCGCCGCTATCTCTATCTGTACACATGTGAGAGGTATAGTTTTGGGATTCTGGTCTGAATATCTGCCTTTGGCTGAAATGACCATTAACTCTAGGAAAAAAGTATAGTGCCCTACATTCCAAACCTTTTTATGCAGCTCTAGGCTATTATCCACGCACTTTCCCCACACTGTAGCCTTCTTCTGGAGTACTGGCAGCAGACCTACATGTAAAAGACATCTTAATACACTGGAGGAAGATTTGCCTGCTTCTACAAAAAGCAGCAGGAAAATATAAATACTACTCTGACAAATGAAGGCGCCATATACCTCCATATGCAGTAGGAGACAAAGCATGGTTGTCTGCCAAATATGTGAGACTGAAGCAACTTCTTCAAAGTTGGGTCCACATTTTATCGTTCCCTACAGGATCATCTTTCGCCTTGGGCCAGTCTCTTATTGCCTGAAACCTCCACCTTCCCTCCGGATACATCCAGTTTTTCACCTTTTCTCTACTAAAGAAGGCAGTCTTCAACCTGTACTCAAGACCCTAAACAACTACCTCCTCCTGTTCTCATGGATGGGCAGCTTGAGTTTGAGGTATCTAAGATCCTGGATTCAAAAAGGCAGAGCCGAAGTGTACAGTACCTAGTACACTGGAACGGATACCCTGTGGCTGGTAGATCTTGGGTTCCTGCTAAATATCTACATGCTCCTTCCCTTATTCGGAACATTCAGGCCACCTTTTCCAAAAAGCCTCGCTAGGCCTCCGGAGGGGTCCATTGTGGGGGGCCCTGTCCTGTGCCAACCTGGGCCCTGCTGTCTTTGGTACAAGTCTAATGGCATTGCATCCCCCATGACAACACCTGACCAGAGTTCCAATCTAGGTAGGGCAAATTTTTTTGCAACCAAGGAAGTTCAAAAATAATGAGACTAGAAGACTTAGAAAGAATCAGGAAGGATATCTCCTTGCACATCGAAGGTCTTATGGAAAGCTTGCTAGAAGAAAGGAAGACTGGAAATCATAAGATCTTAACGCTCCCACAGTGGTGAGGTGGAAGCAAAAGAATCTCTGGAAAGGAGTGACATCATGTACACTTCCTTGAAAAGATCAGTAGTGAAATGGTGGCTCCTAGCTTGAAATGGATTGAGTACTGATTGAGGAAGCCCCGACAAGCTTTTGGATCACTGGAAAAGCGAGGTGGTGGAGGCAGCTGGTCCAACCGAGAGTAAAGTTCTTATAGACACTGCATGATTCGTTCTTTATAGACCAGCTGGACATCAACTCTCTGTGCCAAACACTAAATATTGTTCCAGAAGAGGCTGTGGTGTGTCTGAGGAGCTCATGGCTGAGCAAACTGTCAGGAGTCTGTGATAGTAAGCCCTTGTAGTTCACCAGCTCAGGATTCCCGAGAGTGGGGAGTCTAAGCCCAAGCCTGCTTCTTCACCAGGGCCCCTGATGGTGGGGATGGCCTTGCAGCAAGCTATAACCAGGTTGTGGCCCCCAGGTCCATCCAGCAGAGAATGTGGAGAGCCCTTAGCGTGTGCAGAATAAAACAGCAGAAGACTGAAGGGTAAACCAGGAGACAAGCTGAGATCAAGGCAGGTGGCAGGCAAGCAGGTAGTAGACGAAGCCGGGATCGGTACACAGGTAGTCAGACAGGATACACAAAGTAGTAAGTGTACGGGAGCTCAGATAACTGTGAAGCTGTTCAGGGAATGCAGGCTGGACTGAGCACGTGTGTATATATAGGGAAGCAAACTGGGAGACGGGCCAGGAAGTGATGGAGGGGAAGGAAATATAAACCCAGAGAATAGCAGGCGATGCCCATAGGTGAGTGCAGAAGCCAATAATACATGTGAGAAATCAGAGGACTAGGAGAAACCCTGGAGCAAAGAGAGAAGAAATTACACAGGCAGGAAAACTGCAGGCTAAATATAAAGCGTCCAAATATAATATAACAAATATAAAAATTACATAAATAATGATACATAAAATGTGAAATCGTGATTCCCTCTGCTGCCGCTTTACATAAAACAGAGTTCACATTCACCAAATAGTTAATATGAAGCAGCCCTCTGGTATAATAAGCAAATAAGTGTCCACAGATTTTAAAGGAATTTTTTTCTCCAAAAAGTAAAGTCCAAAAGCACCACACCAGTGATGAAAGTAATAACATTCCACAGTGCCCTTGTTCACATAAGTCTCAATAAACTTTGTGCATACTCTTCAATGACAAATAGAGTAATCCTGTTACAAAAAAAAGTATTTATGTCAGGTACTCACCAAGGCCGAGTTGCTGAGAGAGGCTCCGATTGCAGCTGGGCGCACGATACCCTCTGGAAGTGGCACAGCGGGTATTGGGCACGAAGAAGCACAGGTCGCCAGCAGGTAGTAGAGGAGCTGGGCGATTCTTCAAGCAGGGAAGAGATCCGTGCTGGGGAGCTGAGCCGGGTACTGAGGGTCAACCACAAGGCAGACGTCTGGAAGTAGGCCGAGGGTCAAACACCAGTATGCAAGTAGGCAAAAGTCCAACACTGCTTAAGGTTGAGACAAAGTCCAAGAACAGGCCGGGGGTCAAACACAGGTGGTCAGGCAGGCAGATAATCCACAGTAGGGTGAGGCAGAGGCAAGTCCAGGAGCAGGCCGAGGGTCAAACACAGGTAATCAGGCAGGCAGATAATCCACAGTAGGGTAAGGCAGAAGCAAGTCCAGGAGCAGGCCGAGGGTCAAACACAGGTAGTCAGGCAGGTAGCAAAGTCCAGAAGGCAGCCGAGGGTCAAGCACAAGAGAGGTTCAAGCAGAGTCGGGGTTGGTCCGGGTCACAACGGGTAGGCACAGGTACACAGGATTCAGGAGCAGGTTACAGGTGCTGAAAAGACAAACCAGCAACAAAACACAGGCATAGCTGTCTTTATATAGGCCCGCCAGGGGAACGTCCCGATGTGCGTGCACGCGTTCGTAATGATGCGCTGCGTCGTGCACCCACGTGAGCTGATCCGTTCGGGACACGCGCTTGTACCCGCTGACTGTGAAACGGTGCGTGCCGATGTGCAATTCTACCACGCAGGCGCATGGGGAAATGCCTATACTGACAGGCCCTGATTCTGGCATTTCCCTGACAGTGCCCCCCCCCCAAGGGGCAAACTCCGGGTGCCCAACCTAGCTCGGATCCCAGGATGTCTTCTGTGAAATTCTCGCACTAAACGAGGGGCATGAATATTGCTAGCGGGCTCCCAAGAATTGTCCTCCGGGGGGTACCCTTTCCATTTAACTAGATACTGTTCCTGCCCCCCCCCTCCATTTGTAATCTACTATTGCCTCCACTTCGAATTCTTCCTCCCCTTCAATCCGGATTGGTGGAGGAGGTAGTTCTTCCCTTCCTGGAAAAGAGTTAGGAGTGAACGGTTTTAGTAAGGAGGCATGGAACACCGGGTGTATCCGATAAGAATTAGGTAAGGTCAGTTCAAAAGCCACGGGGTTTACAACTCTCTTAATCTCAAAAGGACCAATGAATTTTGGCCCTAATTTGCGTGATGGGCAAGGTAATTTGAGGTTGATGGCTGATAGCCAAACTTTATCTCCAACCTTGAAACTTGGGTTACTTCTTCTTCCCCCTAGAATTCTTCATAACTTTCTTGAGCTTTCTTCATCGCTTCCTGAATTTGCAAAAAGTTTGTTTGAATAGCACGTATACGGTCTTGTACTGCGGGAGTAGTGATTTCGGGAACAGAATCCGGGAGAAAGGAAGGGTGAAAACCATAGTTTGCCCAGAAAGGTGTTTGGTTGATGGTGGAATGTACAGAATTGTTATAGGCGAACTCTGCGCACGGTAAGAGGGAAGACCAGTTGTCCTGGGACCAGGAGCAGAAACATCGAAGGTATTGCTCTAAAGATTGATTTGTTCTTTCTGTCTGGCCATTACTTTGTGGGTGATAGGCGGAAGAAAGGGATGTCTTGATTTCTAAAGACTTGCACATATCCTTCCAGAATCTTGACGTGAACTGAATCCCCCTATCGGATACAATGTTGTGGGGGACACCATGGAGTCTCACTACTTCTTTTATAAAGACCTCTGCGGTTGTGGAAGCAGAGGGGGTGCCTACCAATGGCAGGAAGTGGGCCATCTTTGAAAGACGGTCAACAACCACTAAGATGGTAGTAAACTTCTCGGAAGGAGGCAGATCGACAATAAAGTCCATAGAGACCTCTGTCCAGGGACGTTCTGGTATAGATAAGGATTTTAAAAGTCCCCACAACTTGGCATTAGATCCCTTATTGCGTTGGCAAGTGATGCAAGATTGTATATATCTTCTGCAGTCTTGTCTCCACCCCGGCCACCAGAACGAGCGATTAATTAGTTCGGAGGTCTTTTGTATACCAAAATGTCCTGCCAACTTGTGATCGTGGAAGGTTTGAAGAATCTGAAGTCTTACTGGGAGTGGCACAAATACCTTGTCCTGGGCCCATAGCAGACCATCCTTCTTTTCTAGGGCGGATACTTCAGGTTCTGTACATTGACTGGAGGCCTGTATAATAATTGACCTAAGATTGGGCTGAACCAGGCTGAGAAAGTGGTGAGGAGCTAGGATGGTTCCGGGTTCTTCCGGTCCACTGGTTTCTAGGAACATACGGGAAAGTGCGTCCGCCTTCCCATTCTTGGAGCCAGGTCGATAGGTAATATGGAAGTTAAACCTGGAGAAGAATAAGGCCCAACGGGCCTGACGAGGTCGGAGGCGTTTAGCTGTTCGAAGATATTCTAGGTTACGGTGGTCAGTGAAGATCATGATGGGTTGGAATGCCCCTTCCAGCAGATATCTCCACTCTTCTAAGGCAAACTTTATAGCAAGTAACTCTCGATCCCCGACATCATAATTCTTCTCCGGAGGGGTGAGCTTGCGAGAGGCAAAGGCCACCAGATGGAGCAAGGCTTTTTGGCCACTTCTCTGAGACAGGATCGCCCCTATTGCTGACTCCGAAGCATCCACTTCAAGCACATAGGGCAGGACTGGATTGGGATGTTGGAGGACAGGAGCCGATATAAACAGTCTCTTTAGTTCATCGAAGGCTTCTTGAGCATCTGGGGACCATTGGAATCTAGTCTGCTGGCGAGTTAGTTGAGCAATAGGGGAGATGATAGAGGAGAAACCTTTAATAAATCTGCGATAGAAATTGGCGAAGCCAACGAATCGCTGAATTCCCTTTTTATCTATGGGAGCTGGCCATTCCTGGATGGCCCTAACTTTCTGCGGATCCATTGCGACCCCTCCTACTGAGATAATGAATCCAAGGGACTGGATGGTGGTTTTCTCGAAGTCACATTTTTCCCCTTTTAAGTATAGGCCATGTCTTCTGAGGACCGAGAATACTTTCTTCACATGGGTACGATGTGCTTCTAAAGTGGTGGAAAAGATCAGGATGTCATCGAGATAAATAATTACAAAGTTATCTAGATACTCACGGAAGATGTCATTGACTAGATGTTGAAACGTAGCCGGGGCATTGCAGAGACCAAAGGGCTTCACCAAATATTCGAAATGCCTGAATCTGGACCGGAAAGCTGTCTTCCATTCATCTCCTTCTCGTATCCGAACCAAATTGTACGCCCCCCGGAGATCTAATTTAGTAAAGATCTGAGCGGCTCGGAGACGCTGGAAAAGTTCAGGAATAAGAGGGAGCGGGTATCTGTTCTTGATGGTAACTTTGTTAAGCTCCCTATAGTCCACACAAGGCCTCAAGGATCCATCCTTTTTCTCCACAAAAAAGATTCCCGCTCCAGCTGGAGAAGAAGAAGCCCGGATGAATCCCTTTTCGAGATTTTCATCGATGTAGGAGCGAAGGGCTTCTAGCTCGATCTCTGATAGAGGAAAAATGCGGCCGAAAGGGATCTCGGAACCGGGTAGGAGGTCGATTGGGGCAATCATAGGGTCGGTGCGGAGGTAGACTGTCAGCTTTCTTCTTATCAAAGATGTCCAGGAATTCATGGTATGCTGCTGGGACATGTTGGAGATTATCCGGTACTGGTTGTAACGTTAGACATGGAACCGTTCTGTCGTATTTTGGTGAAAAGCAGTGTTGAGAGCAGTACATGGAAGAGAAGAGGACTTCTTTCTTGCTCCAGTTTATCTGAGGATCATGGGCCTGCAACCATGGAAACCCCAAAATGATGGGAAACATAGGTGAACTTATAATGTCAAAGCAAAGAAATTCGGAATGATCAGAGTCTATATGAGTGAGGATAGGCTTCGTTTCCTGTGTGACAGGCCCAGAACAGGGTAGGGATCCATCTGCCAGATGGATTTGTAGCTGTTGCTCCTTAACTCGGAGAGGGATGTGCAGGTTTTGGGCCAAAGATGCATCCAAGAAGCAACTGCAGGCTCCTGAGTCAACAATGGCTGGCAACCGGACCTTCTCTTCCGCCACCTGTAATGAGATCATGAGGACAAGATGAGACTGGCTTGAACTAGCGACTTGAAAGTTCGTGGCAGACCGAGTGCGGTACTTACTGGGTCTCACAGGGCAGTTGTTTAAGAAGTGACCGGCTCCTCCACAATATAGACAAAGGTTGGCCTGGCGCCGGCGGAGCTTTTCATCAGGAGAAAGTGGGGGTCGAACTAGACCCAGTTGCATGGGCTCACCATGAGAGGATGACGAAGAAGTTGTAGGGGGTGCAGGAACAGGTGGTACCCGTGGCATCATCCAAGTGGGCCTTGGACACTGGAAACGCTCGCTGCGACGTTCCCGGAGGCGTCTGTCCAGTTTAATAGTGAGCTGGATCAGGTCTTCTAGAGAGGCCGGGGTATCTACTCGAGCCAGTTCATCCTTTAGGATCTCAGAGAGTCCCTGGCGATACTGATATTTTAATGCAGCCTCGTTCCAGCTGGTGTCCCCTGACCATTTTCGAAATTCCACAGTGTAATCTTCCACTGGTCTTTTTCCCTGGGTCAGGGTATGCAGGACGGACTCAGCCGTGGCAGTACGCTGAGGATCGTCGTATAGCTGGGCCATGGAAACAAAAAATGCATCTGCAGAGTCAAGGAGGGGACTCTTTTGCTCAAGGAGGTTGTGAGCCCAGGATTGCGGTTCGTCAGAAAGCAAAGAGATAATAAACCCCACTTTCACAGTTTCAGAATAAAAAGTACTGGGTTGAAGGGCAAAGTATAGTAAGCAAGCGTTTCTAAATGTCCTGTACTTCTTCCGGTTACCGGAGAATCGTTCCGGAATGGGAACCCTGGGTTCAGGTAAGGCCATTACTGCTGCAGAAGCCGGGTTGGCTTGATCCCGAGAGGAAGATGTTCCACTGGCAGATGCTGATGTGGCGTCCGAGGGGTTAGGAAATGTGGTTAGATGTTGCAGACGACCCTCAATCTGAAAGTAGCCGTCTTGGAGTCTCTGGACAGCCTGGGTGAGGGCTGTGACTTGCTGGCAGAGTGCCTCAAGGGGAGAGCCAGCTCTGTCGGCCTCGCTCATGGCTGGTTTGTACTGTCAGGTACTCACCAAGGCCGAGTTGCTGAGAGAGGCTCCCCTTGCAGCTGGGCGCACGATACCCTCTGGAAGTGGCACAGCGGGTATTGGGCACAAAGAAGCACGGGTCGCCAGCAGGTAGTAGAGGAGCTGGGCGATTCTTCAAGCAGGGAAGAGATCCGTGCTGGGGAGCTGAGCCGGGTACTGAGGGTCAACCACAAGGCAGACGTCTGGAAGTAGGCCGAGGGTCAAACACCGGTATGCAAGTAGGCAAAAGTCCAACACTGGGTAAGGTTGAGACAAAGTCCAAGAACAGGCCGGGGGTCAAACACAGGTGGTCAGGCAGGCAGATAATCCACAGTAGGGTGAGGCAGAGGCAAGTCCAGGAGCAGGCCGAGGGTCAAACACAGGTAATCAGGCAGGCAGATAATCCACAGTAGGGTAAGGCAGAAGCAAGTCCAGGAGCAGGCCGAGGGTCAAACACAGGTAGTCAGGCAGGTAGCGAAGTCCAGAAGGCAGCCGAGGGTCAAGCACAAGAGAGGTTCAAGCAGAGTCGGGGTTGGTCCGGGTCACAACGGGTAGGCACAGGTACACAGGATTCAGGAGCAGGTTACAGGTGCTGAAAAGACAAACCAGCAACAAAACACAGGCATAGCTGTCTTTATATAGGCCCGCCAGGGGAACGTCCCGATGTGCGTGCACGCGTTCGTAATGATGCGCTGCGTCGTGCACCCACGTGAGCTGATCCGTTCGGGACACGCGCTTGTACCCGCTGACTGTGAAACGGTGCGTGCCGATGTGCAATTCTACCACGCAGGCGCATGGGGAAATGCCTATACTGACAGGCCCTGATTCTGGCATTTCCCTGACAGTGCCCCCCCCCAAGGGGCAAACTCCGGGTGCCCAACCTAGCTCGGATCCCAGGATGTCTTCTGTGAAATTCTCGCACTAAACGAGGGGCATGAATATTGCTAGCGGGCTCCCAAGAATTGTCCTCCGGGGGGTACCCTTTCCATTTAACTAGATACTGTTCCTGCCCCCCCCCTCCATTTGTAATCTACTATTGCCTCCACTTCGAATTCTTCCTCCCCTTCAATCCGGATTGGTGGAGGAGGTAGTTCTTCCCTTCCTGGAAAAGAGTTAGGAGTGAACGGTTTTAGTAAGGAGGCATGGAACACCGGGTGTATCCGATAAGAATTAGGTAAGGTCAGTTCAAAAGCCACGGGGTTTACAACTCTCTTAATCTCAAAAGGACCAATGAATTTTGGCCCTAATTTGCGTGATGGGCAAGGTAATTTGAGGTTGATGGCTGATAGCCAAACTTTATCTCCAACCTTGAAACTTGGGTTACTTCTTCTTCCCCCTAGAATTCTTCATAACTTTCTTGAGCTTTCTTCATCGCTTCCTGAATTTGCAAAAAGTTTGTTTGAATAGCACGTATACGGTCTTGTACTGCGGGAGTAGTGATTTCGGGAACAGAATCCGGGAGAAAGGAAGGGTGAAAACCATAGTTTGCCCAGAAAGGTGTTTGGTTGATGGTGGAATGTACAGAATTGTTATAGGCGAACTCTGCGCACGGTAAGAGGGAAGACCAGTTGTCCTGGGACCAGGAGCAGAAACATCGAAGGTATTGCTCTAAAGATTGATTTGTTCTTTCTGTCTGGCCATTACTTTGTGGGTGATAGGCGGAAGAAAGGGATGTCTTGATTTCTAAAGACTTGCACATATCCTTCCAGAATCTTGACGTGAACTGAATCCCCCTATCGGATACAATGTTGTGGGGGACACCATGGAGTCTCACTACTTCTTTTATAAAGACCTCTGCGGTTGTGGAAGCAGAGGGGGTGCCTACCAATGGCAGGAAGTGGGCCATCTTTGAAAGACGGTCAACAACCACTAAGATGGTAGTAAACTTCTCGGAAGGAGGCAGATCGACAATAAAGTCCATAGAGACCTCTGTCCAGGGACGTTCTGGTATAGATAAGGATTTTAAAAGTCCCCACGACTTGGCATTAGATCCCTTATTGCGTTGGCAAGTGATGCAAGATTGTATATATCTTCTGCAGTCTTGTCTCCACCCCGGCCACCAGAACGAGCGATTAATTAGTTCGGAGGTCTTTTGTATACCAAAATGTCCTGCCAACTTGTGATCGTGGAAGGTTTGAAGAATCTGAAGTCTTACTGGGAGTGGCACAAATACCTTGTCCTGGGCCCATAGCAAACCATCCTTCTTTTCTAGGGCGGATACTTCAGGTTCTGTACATTGACTGGAGGCCTGTATAATAATTGACCTAAGATTGGGCTGAACCAGGCTGAGAAAGTGGTGAGGAGCTAGGATGGTTCCGGGTTCTTCCGGTCCACTGGTTTCTAGGAACATACGGGAAAGTGCGTCCGCCTTCCCATTCTTGGAGCCAGGTCGATAGGTAATATGGAAGTTAAACCTGGAGAAGAATAAGGCCCAACGGGCCTGACGAGGTCGGAGGCGTTTAGCTGTTCGAAGATATTCTAGGTTACGGTGGTCAGTGAAGATCATGATGGGTTGGAATGCCCCTTCCAGCAGATATCTCCACTCTTCTAAGGCAAACTTTATAGCAAGTAACTCTCGATCCCCGACATCATAATTCTTCTCCGGAGGGGTGAGCTTGCGAGAGGCAAAGGCCACCAGATGGAGCAAGGCTTTTTGGCCACTTCTCTGAGACAGGATCGCCCCTATTGCTGACTCCGAAGCATCCACTTCAAGCACATAGGGCAGGACTGGATTGGGATGTTGGAGGACAGGAGCCGATATAAACAGTCTCTTTAGTTCATCGAAGGCTTCTTGAGCATCTGGGGACCATTGGAATCTAGTCTGCTGGCGAGTTAGTTGAGTAATAGGGGAGATGATAGAGGAGAAACCTTTAATAAATCTGCGATAGAAATTGGCGAAGCCAACGAATCGCTGAATTCCCTTTTTATCTATGGGAGCTGGCCATTCCTGGATGGCCCTAACTTTCTGCGGATCCATTGCGACCCCTCCTACTGAGATAATGAATCCAAGGGACTGGATGGTGGTTTTCTCGAAGTCACATTTTTCCCCTTTTAAGTATAGGCCATGTCTTCTGAGGACCGAGAGTACTTTCTTCACATGGGTACGATGTGCTTCTAAAGTGGTGGAAAAGATCAGGATGTCATCGAGATAAATAATTACAAAGTTATCTAGATACTCACGGAAGATGTCATTGACTAGATGTTGAAACGTAGCCGGGGCATTGCAGAGACCAAAGGGCTTCACCAAATATTCGAAATGCCTGAATCTGGACCGGAAAGCTGTCTTCCATTCATCTCCTTCTCGTATCCGAACCAAATTGTACGCCCCCAGGAGATCTAATTTAGTAAAGATCTGAGCGGCTCGGAGACGCTGGAAAAGTTCAGGAATAAGAGGGAGCGGGTATCTGTTCTTGATGGTAACTTTGTTAAGCTCCCTATAGTCCACACGAGGCCTCAAGGATCCATCCTTTTTCTCCACAAAAAAGATTCCCGCTCCAGCTGGAGAAGAAGAAGCCCGGATGAATCCCTTTTCGAGATTTTCATCGATGTAGGAGCGAAGGGCTTCTAGCTCGATCTCTGATAGAGGAAAAATGCGGCCGAAAGGGATCTCGGAACCGGGTAGGAGGTCGATGGGGCAATCATAGGGTCGGTGCGGAGGTAGACTGTCAGCTTTCTTCTTATCAAAGATGTCCAGGAATTCATGGTATGCTGCTGGGACATGTTGGAGATTATCCGGTACTGGTTGTAACGTTAGACATGGAACCGTTCTGTCGTATTTTGGTGAAAAGCAGTGTTGAGAGCAGTACATGGAAGAGAAGAGGACTTCTTTCTTGCTCCAGTTTATCTGAGGATCATGGGCCTGCAACCATGGAAACCCCAAAATGATGGGAAACATAGGTGAACTTATAATGTCAAAGCAAAGAAATTCGGAATGATCAGAGTCTATATGAGTGAGGATAGGCTTCGTTTCCTGTGTGACAGGCCCAGAACAGGGTAGGGATCCATCTGCCAGATGGATTTGTAGCTGTTGCTCCTTAACTCGGAGAGGGATGTGCAGGTTTTGGGCCAAGGATGCATCCAAGAAGCAACTGCAGGCTCCTGAGTCAACAATGGCTGGCAACCGGACCTTCTCTTCCGCCACCTGTAATGAGATCATGAGGACAAGATGAGACTGGCTTGAACTAGCGACTTGAAAGTTCGTGGCAGACCGAGTGCGGTACTTACTGGGTCTCACAGGGCAGTTGTTTAAGAAGTGACCGGCTCCTCCACAATATAGACAAAGGTTGGCCTGGCGCCGGCGGAGCTTTTCATCAGGAGAAAGTGGGGGTCGAACTAGACCCAGTTGCATGGGCTCACCATGAGAGGATGACGAAGAAGTTGTAGGGGGTGCAGGAACAGGTGGTACCCGTGGCATCATCCAAGTGGGCCTTGGACACTGGAAACGCTCGCTGCGACGTTCCCGGAGGCGTCTGTCCAGTTTAATAGTGAGCTGGATCAGGTCTTCTAGAGAGGCCGGGGTATCTACTCGAGCCAGTTCATCCTTTAGGATCTCAGAGAGTCCCTGGCGATACTGATATTTTAATGCAGCCTCGTTCCAGCTGGTGTCCCCTGGCCATTTTCGAAATTCCACAGTGTAATCTTCCACTGGTCTTTTTCCCTGGGTCAGGGTATGCAGGACGGACTCAGCCGTGGCAGTACGCTGAGGATCGTCGTATAGCTGGGCCATGGAAACAAAAAATGCATCTGCAGAGTCAAGGAGGGGACTCTTTTGCTCAAGGAGGTTGTGAGCCCAGGATTGCGGTTCGTCAGAAAGCAAAGAGATAATAAACCCCACTTTCACAGTTTCAGAATAAAAAGTACTGGGTTGAAGGGCAAAGTATAGTAAGCAAGCGTTTCTAAATGTCCTGTACTTCTTCCGGTTACCGGAGAATCGTTCCGGAATGGGAACCCTGGGTTCAGGTAAGGCCATTACTGCTGCAGAAGCCGGGTTGGCTTGATCCCGAGAGGAAGATGTTCCACTGGCAGATGCTGATGTGGCGTCCGAGGGGTTAGGAAATGTGGTTAGATGTTGCAGACGACCCTCAATCTGAAAGTAGCCGTCTTGGAGTCTCTGGACAGCCTGGGTGAGGGCTGTGACTTGCTGGCAGAGTGCCTCAAGGGGAGAGCCAGCTCTGTCGGCCTCGCTCATGGCTGGTTTGTACTGTCAGGTACTCACCAAGGCCGAGTTGCTGAGAGAGGCTCCCCTTGCAGCTGGGCGCACGATACCCTCTGGAAGTGGCACAGCGGGTATTGGGCACAAAGAAGCACGGGTCGCCAGCAGGTAGTAGAGGAGCTGGGCGATTCTTCAAGCAGGGAAGAGATCCGTGCTGGGGAGCTGAGCCGGGTACTGAGGGTCAACCACAAGGCAGACGTCTGGAAGTAGGCCGAGGGTCAAACACCGGTATGCAAGTAGGCAAAAGTCCAACACTGGGTAAGGTTGAGACAAAGTCCAAGAACAGGCCGGGGGTCAAACACAGGTGGTCAGGCAGGCAGATAATCCACAGTAGGGTGAGGCAGAGGCAAGTCCAGGAGCAGGCCGAGGGTCAAACACAGGTAATCAGGCAGGCAGATAATCCACAGTAGGGTAAGGCAGAAGCAAGTCCAGGAGCAGGCCGAGGGTCAAACACAGGTAGTCAGGCAGGTAGCGAAGTCCAGAAGGCAGCCGAGGGTCAAGCACAAGAGAGGTTCAAGCAGAGTCGGGGTTGGTCCGGGTCACAACGGGTAGGCACAGGTACACAGGATTCAGGAGCAGGTTACAGGTGCTGAAAAGACAAACCAGCAACAAAACACAGGCATAGCTGTCTTTATATAGGCCCGCCAGGGGAACGTCCCGATGTGCGTGCACGCGTTCGTAATGATGCGCTGCGTCGTGCACCCACGTGAGCTGATCCGTTCGGGACACGCGCTTGTACCCGCTGACTGTGAAACGGTGCGTGCCGATGTGCAATTCTACCACGCAGGCGCATGGGGAAATGCCTATACTGACAGGCCCTGATTCTGGCATTTCCCTGACAATTTATTACAGTCCATAAACTCACAAGCATGAAAGAATCAAGGCTACTCATAATATGTCCCAGCGAAAATCAACCTTCCTCTGATCTCCCGCCTAGTAAACGTCTTACCCGGTCTTCATGTGGTGAATTCAGCCACATTCTTTCTTTCACTACAGAACGTGCCAACGTGCTTCATCGCAGCTCAAGTAGGTTTTGTTAAGCGCAGTATTTTATTTCACATTTTCCCAGGTTCTGTACGTTTTATTGCTGCTAACACCATTGTAGTTGTCCCTATTCAGTTGGGTACGATCACCTCACTCCAGATATGGATATTTTTGAGTTCAGAGCCACCAGGGTGGTTAACACTGAGGGTGTGTTTGAACCATACAAAAATGGAGATAATGATATCGGTGGACTGTTTGTGCGATTAAAGAATTTAGTTGTTTCAGAGATACACACACAATGGGACATCGCTTTTTTGGAAACATATGTTAAGAAGCATATGGTACCCCGTAGTCTTAGATGGGACGTGGGCCCCCAGAAGGGAGAGATCGATCTGGAGGGCTGGTACAAACATTTCAATGAGGCAGGTATTAGTCTCCTAAGATTTTTACTCGAAAGAAAGGCCAGTAAATTGGCTAGACTTGATGAGGAAATTAGGAAGATCAAGGATAAACTTACCCCCTTCCAAACAGGAGAAGAATATTTGGACAGATCAAAGGGTTTGCTCAAATTTTTGGAAAAGGAAGACAGAGAACAAAAAATCAAGAAAAGGAAAAAATTTAACAGAGACATAGCGGATTATGAGTCCCACACAGTTTTTGAGTGGCAAAAGAAGCTACTCGCTGAACAGAGTGGTGAGGCCACCCAATCTATGGATACTATTCCACATGCTGTTAATCAAGTAACAACTGTGACTCAGGGAGGTCCAACTAATCATAACAATTATAGCGCGGTACCCCCTCAGGGGGTCCGGCCATACCCAGCTAGGGCACAGCCACCTTCCCAGATGATGAATGTCAAACGTCATCCCGCCCCTTATCCTTATCCCAATCAATCTGGATCGGGGGTTCAACAATCTCAGGAGGGACCCTGGCCCCGGCAGCCATATAGACACGGTTCCCCTTATCGTGGCTCTCAGCGAGGCCGCAGAAGGGGCTCAACATGAGGCCTACCCCCAGTACGGGGGCGTGGAGCTGCACTTAGAACCAATAATGGCTATACCAACAATGGCCATTTCCAAGGAGGTCATTCGGGACCATCGTACATCTATTCCTCCACACCTCCGGGGCCCAGGTTACGTTCGCCCTAACAATTATGGTGAAAAACCTGTAGCACATTATGAGGGAGACTATACTACTGGTTATAACATACCAATACAGAACAATTTTCTACCGTTGGGTGACATGCGGTACCCACAAGAAGGCCCCTACCAACCATCCTCTGTAGTAGGAGAGGGTATTGGGAACCCTGGTGGCCAATTTGTATTCAATAAAATTGAAGGCACTGAAACTAACAGTTCATACCACCATGGACATCAGAATTGGGATTTTCCCAGACCCAACCAGGGTACAAAAAGATTGGTAGAACTAAGAGAGGAACTAGAGGGGGGAGGCGCATTAAGTCCAAAAAGACCAAGGACATAGATGGTACCGGGATCTTCAACCTTAGTTCCCAGACTTTGACCGACTCTGAGGTTAGAGTTCTGGACAAAGGTTTAAAATTTGCCCCACCCCGGAATATCAATAAGTTCCAAACTTATATGGACATCCATAAATACGTTAGAAAACTTAATATTCAAAGATATATGGCTTCAAACCCCATTAATCCCTCAAGAATTTCAAGTGATGGTTTCTCCCACTCAGAATTGTCTAATGCATCTCTGTTTAACCCTCCTGGCCATTTATCCCCTTCACTCAAGGTTTTTAGGGATTTGGCCCTGAGGGAATTGGAGGAAATGAATGTGAAGTTTGTGAGAAATAATAAGGATATACAGCTGGGTATAGAACCTTTGTGTAGTAACAAACAACTTGTTATCCGCCCTGCGGACAAAGGGGGTGGGATAGTCATCCTGAATAAAAGTGATTATATGCAGGAAATGTATCGCATTCTGGATGACGACACCACTTACACCCGATTGCCATCTAACCCTAATGCAACCTACAAAACCGAATTGGAACTCCTGGTTACCAGGGGTTTCAGTCTCGGAATTTTGAACAAGAAAGAAAGGTCATTTTTGGTCCCTAGGGCACCCAGGGTACCAATAATTTATTATTTACCGAAGATACATAAGAGCCTTGTTTGCCCCCCCGGGACGTCCCATAGTTAGTGGGATTGATTCCATCACGTCCCGGGTGGGCAAATACAATGATTTCTACTTGCAGCCTTTGGTGCGTACCATGAGGTCCTATGTTAAGGACACTCGAGATGTCATCAATCTTCTCTCCAACCTCACACCGAGGGAGGGGATGATATTGGTGATGGCCAATGTCACCTCCTTATATACAGTTATCCCCCACCAATTAGGTTTAGAGGCCGTGTCTGAGCATTTGTATCGATTGTCCAATCTCCCTGAGGAACAAATTCAATTTATCATGTCATTATTGGAGTTTGCAGCGAACCATAACTTTTTTTGGTTCGATGGAAATTATTATCGCCAAGATAGAGGAGTTGCAATGGGGCTAAATACACCCCTAGCTTGGCAAACCTCTTCATGGCTAGGTGGGAGGAGGATGTCGTCTATGCCCAGCCAAGGCCCCAGGTGGCCTTGTGGGTTCGCTACATAGACGACATCCTCCTCCTGTGGGATGGCACTGCTTCAGATTTGTCTGATTACAAGGGCTTCCTTAACAGCAATGACAGGGGCATTCAGGTCAACTATGAAGCCAGTCCTGACCAGATTAACTTTTTGGATCTCACTATTTCCATAAGTAACAATAAATTCATTACCTCCACATACTTCAAACCGACCGATAGAAACTCCTTCATTCCCCATGATAGCTGCCACCATGCTTCATGGCTTAAGTCGGTGCCTAAGAGCCAATTTCTCTGACTTAAACGGAATTGTACAGATGATGTCACCTTTCGTACCCAAGCACAGATTTTAACCCAAAGGTTTGTTGCTAAGGGCTACTCCCCTGATTTTGTTGCTACTACACTGGATCAGGTTGACAAAGTGGAGCGTAAAGATCTGTTGACTCAGTGGGTCAGGGATCCGATTGATGCCCCTTCCCGCTGTCCCTTCATCACTGACTTTACCTGCCAACATTCTAAAGTCAAACGCATTATAAATAAGTAATGGCACATTCTCAAAAACGACAGGGTGTTGACATCCATCTTGCCAGATAAACCTCAAGTAGTGTTTAGGGGGGCACCGTCACTTAAGGATAAAGTAGCACCCAACATTTTTGACCCTCCCACTTCAAGACCTACTTTCTTTTCGGAACTGACCGGATACTTCCAATGCAGGAGGTGTCAGGTTTGTTCCCTAAATGGGTGCAGGAGTAGAAGATCTGTGAATTTCACCTCTACCTGTATGCGTAAATCCTTTACCATTGAGCCCTTTATTACATGTTCCACCTCGGGGGTCGTCTACTTGCTGCAGTGCCCTTGTGGCCTGCAGTATGTGGGCCGGACCAAAAGACCCCTACAGGTGTGATTAAAGGAACATATTAACAATATCAGGAGAGGATTTACTAAGCACTCTGTATCAAAACATTACCTGACTGCTCATGGTAGAGATCCCACAGGTACCATATTTCTGGGGATTGACAAATTTAAACCCCATTGGAGGGGTAGTGTTCTGGTTCGGAGTATCTCCAGATTAGAGATGGCCTGGGTTCATAAATTAAAGACCTATACCCCCTTTGGCCTCAACATTGATGTTGATGTCAATTCCTTTATAGACAACTCCTAGGTAATTTGGGTGAACAAGGCCCATTTTTTTCCCTAATTTCTCCTTTATATCTTTAGAGAATCATATTGTTTATTTGTGAGGCTATCATGGTCTTTGACTGTACAAGTTGTTTGGATGTATTGGCGTTCTTAGGTACATATATGAATCTCTGTACTTGGTGAGCCCTTTCGTCTCAGGGAGATAATTTAATAATTTTAATAATTTTTCCAATTATTAATTTCTTATTTTGACTACTAATTTTTCATTTTTGAACATTAATTGCCCTTGAGATGGTCTTTTCATGCACACACTCCAGATATGTGGAGGCTATAAATATGGGTTCACCAATTTTTCTGGGTGACCCATGACAGTTAGTCCGGATTTTTTATATTTATTCTATTCATTTAATTCAATATATTTCTCTTAATATTTTTTAATTATTTTGGACCGAAATGTTTTTAGTTAATAAAATTTATCTATATTTTTGAGTTTTTATCTTTTTAGGATTCAAAATTGGCTCTGGGCTTAATTATCTGGACCTTTCTAATTAGGTTTTTTTTACGTTTTTTAACCACTTGCCGACCGCCTCACGCCTATATACATGAGCAGAGCGGCACGGGCAGGCAAAATCACGTACCTGAAACGTGATTGCCTTCCCGCGGGTGGGGGGTCCGATCGGACCCCCCCCCCCCGGTGCCAGCTGCGGTCGGCATTTGGTTGGAAGCGATGAGAGACGAGGGGGAGGCCATCCGATCGTGGCCCCCCACTCGCGATCGCTCCCAGCCAATGAGAAACATCCCCTGCCTCTGTATAGTACACAGAGGCAGAGGATGTGATGTCATCTCTCCTCGGCTGGCCAGTTTCCGTTCCAGCGCCGAAGAGAGATGACATGTAAGTGCACCAACACACACACACACACAGTAGAACCTGCCAGGCATACATTACACCCCCGATCCCCCCCCCGATCGCCCCCCGATCCCCCCCCAATCACCCCCCCCCTGTCACAAACTGACACCAAGCAGGTTTTTTTTTTTTTTTTTTTTCCCTGATTACTGCATAGTGTCAGTTTGTGACAGTTAGCAGTGTTAGGGTAGTGAGTGTTACCCCCCTGTAGGTCTAGGGTACCCCCCTTACCCCCCCTAATAAAGTTTTAACCCCTTGATCACCCCCCCTCACCAGTGTCACTAAGCGATCATTTTTCTGATCGCTGTATTAGTGTCGCTGGTGACGCTAGTTAGGGACGTAAATATTTAGGTTCGCCGTCAGTGTTTTATAGTGACAGGGACCCCCATATACTACCTAATAAATGTTTTAACCCCTTGATGGCCCCCTAGTTAACCCTTTCACCACTGATCACCGTATAACCGTTACGGGTGACGCTGGTTAGTTCGTTTATTTTTTATAGTGTCAGGGCACCCGCCGTTTATTACCGAATAAAGGTTTAGCCCCCTGTAGGTCTAGGGTACCCCCCTTACCCCCCCTAATAAAGTTTTAACCCCTTGATCACCCCCTGTCGCCAGTGTCGCTAAGCGATCATTTTTCTGATCGCTGTATTAGTGTCGCTGGTGACGCTAGTTAGGGACGTAAATATTTAGGTTCGCCGTCAGTGTTTTATAGCGACAGGGACCCCCATATACTATCTAATAAATGTTTTAACCCCTTGATGGCCCCCTAGTTAACCCTTTCACCACTGATCACCGTATAACCGTTACGGGTGACGCTGGTTAGTTCGTTTATTTTTTATAGTGTCAGGGCACCCGCCGTTTATTACCGAAAAAAGGTTTAGCCCCCTGATCGCCCGGCGGTGATATGCGTCGCCCTAGGCAGCGTCAGATTAGCGCCAGTACCGCGAACACCCACGCACGCACCGTACACGCACCGTACACCTCCCTTAGTGGTATAGTATCTGAACGCATCAATATCTGATCCGATCAGATCTATACTAGCGTCCCCAGCAGTTTAGGGTTCCCAAAAACGCAGTGTTAGCGGGATCAGCCCAGATACCTGCTAGCACCTGCGTTTTGCCCCTCCGCCCGGCCCAGCCCAGTCCAGCCCACCCAAGTGCAGTATCGATCGATCACTGTCACTTTTTTTTGTAGCGTTTTGGTGAACTGGCAAGCACCAGCGGCCTAGTACACCCCGGTCGTAGTCAAACCAGCACTGCAGTAACACTTGGTGACGTGGCGAGTCCCATAAGTGCAGTTCAAGCTGGTGAGGTGGCAAGCACAAGTAGTGTCCCGCTGCCACCAAAAAGACAAACACAGGCCCGTCGTGCCCATAGTGCCCTTCCTGCTGCATTTGCCAATCCTAATTGGGAACCCACCGCTTCTGCAGCGCCCGTACTTCCCCCATTCACATCCCCAACCAAATGCAGTCGGCTGCATGAGAGGCATTTATATATCCTCCCAAGTACCCCTACCCAACGAACCCCCCCAAAAAAGATGTTGTGTCTGCAGCAAGCACGGATATAGACGTGACGCCCGCTATTATTGTCCCTCCTGTCCTGACAATCCTGGTCTTTGCATTGGTGAATGTTTTGAACGCTACCATTCACTAGTTGAGTATTAGCGTAGGGTACAGCATTGCACAGACTAGGCACACTTTCACAGGGTCTCCCAAGATGCCATCGCATTTTGAGAGACCCGAACCTGGAACCGGTTACAGTTATAAAAGTTACAGTTACAAAAAAAAAGTAAAAAAAAAAAAAAACACAAACAAAAATAAAAAAAAATAGTTGTCGTTTTATTGTTCTCTCTCTCTATTCTCTCTCTCTATTGTTCTGCTCTTTTTTACTGTATTCTATTCTGCAATGTTTTATTGTTATTATGTTTTATCATGTTTGCTTTTCAGGTATGCAATTTTTTTATACTTTACCGTTTACTGTGCTTTATTGTTAACCATTTTTTTGTCTTCAGGTACGCCATTCACGACTTTGAGTGGTTATACCAGAATGATGCCTGCAGGTTTAGGTATCATCTTGGTATCATTCTTTTTAGCCAGCGGTCGGCTTTCATGTAAAAGCAATCCTAGCGGCTAATTAGCCTCTAGACTGCTTTTACAAGCAGTGGGAGGGAATGCCCCCCCCCCCACCGTCTTCCGTGTTTTTCTCTGGCTCTCCTGTCTCAACAGGGAACCTGAGAATGCAGCCGGTGATTCAGCCAGCTGACCATAGAGCTGATCAGAGACCAGAGTGGCTCCAAACATCTCTATGGCCTAAGAAACCGGAAGCTACGAGCATTTTATGACTTAGATTTTGCCGGATGTAAATAGCGCCATTGGGAAATTGGGGAAGCATTTTATCACACCGATTTTGGTGTGGTCAGATGCTTTGAGGGCAGAGGAGAGATCTAGGGTCTAATAGACCCCAATTTTTTCAAAAAAGAGTACCTGTCACTACCTATTGCTATCATAGGGGATATTTACATTCCCTGAGATAACAATAAAAATGATTTAAAAAAAAAAAGCGCCCCTGTCCCCCCTGCTCTCGCGCTAAGGCGAACGCAAGCGGCGGTCTGGCGTCAAATGTAAACAGCAATTGCACCATGCATGTGAGGTATCACCGTGAAGGTCAGATCGAGGGCAGTAATTTTAGCAGTAGACCTCCTCTGTAAATCTAAAGTGGTAACCTGTAAAGGCTTTTAAAGGCTTTTAAAAATGTATTAATTTTGTTGCCACTGCACGTTTGTGCGCAATTTTAAAGCATGTCATGTTTGGTATCCATGTACTCGGCCTAAGATCATCTTTTTTATTTCATCAAACATTTGGGCAATATAGTGTGTTTTAGTGCATTAAAATTTAAAAAAGTGTGTTTTTTCCCCAAAAAATGCGTTTGAAAATCGCTGCGCAAATACTGTGTGAAAAAAAAAAAATGAAACACTCACCATTTTAATCTGTAGGGCATTTGCTTTAAAATAATATATAATGTTTGGGGGTTCAAAGTAATTTTCTTGCAAAAAAAAATAATTTTTTCATGTAATCAAAAAGTGTCAGAAAGGGCTTTGTCTTCAAGTGGTTAGAAGAGTGGGTGATGTGTGACATAAGCTTCTAAATGTTGTGCATAAAATGCCAGGACAGTTCAAACCCCCCCCCAAATGACCCCATTTTGGAAAGTAGACACCCCAAGCTATTTGCTGAGAGGCATGTCGAGTCCATGGAATATTTTATATTGTGACACAAGTAGCGGGAAAGAGACAAATTTTTTTTTTTTTTTTTTTTTTTTTGCACAAAGTTGTCACTAAATGTTATATTGCTCAAACATGCCATGGGAATATGTGAAATTACACCCCAAAATAAATTCTGTTGCTTCTCCTGAGTACGGGGATACCACATGTGTGGGACTTTTTGGGAGCCTAGCCGCGTACGGGACCCCGAAAACCAAGCACCGCCTTCAGGCTTTCTAAGGCCGTAAATTTTTGATTTCACTCTTCACTGCCTATCACAGTTTCGGAGGCCATGGAATGCCCAGGTGGCACAAACCCCCCCCCCCCCCCCCCAAATTACCCCATTTTGGAAAGTAGACACCCCAAGCTATTTGCTGAGAGGTATAGTGAGTATTTTGCAGACCTCACTTTTTGTCACAAAGTTTTGAAAATTGAAAAAAGAAAAAAAAAATTTTTTTTTCTGGTCTTTCTTCATTTTCAAAAACAAATGAGAGCTGCAAAATACTCACCATGCCTCTCAGCAAATAGCTTGGGGTGTCTACTTTCCAAAATGGGGTCATTTGGGGGGGTTGCCCTTAGAAATGTATGCCCTTAGAAATCCTGAAGGTGGTGCTGGGTTTTCGGGGCCCCGTACGCGGCTAGGCTCCCAAAAAGTGCCACACATGTGGTATCCCCGTACTCAGGAGAAGCAGCTGAATGTATTTTGGGGTGCAATTCCACATATGCCCATGGCCTGTGTGAGCAATATATCATTTAGTGACAACTTTTTGTAAATTTTTTTTTTTTTTTTGTCATTATTCAATCACTTGGGACAAAAAAAATAAATATTCAATGGGTTCAACATGCCTCTCAGCAATTTCCTTGGGGTGTCTACTTTCCAAAATGGGGTCATTTGGGGGGGGTTTGTACTGCCCTGCCATTTTAGCACCTCAAGAAATGACATAGGCAGTCATAAACTAAAAGCTGTGTAAATTCCAGAAAATGTACCCTAGTTTGTAGACGCTATAACTTTTGCGCAAACCAATAAATATACGCTTATTGACATTTTTTTTTACCAAAGACATGTGGCCGAATACATTTTGGCTTAAATGTATGACTAAAATTTAGTTTATTGGATTTTTTTTATAACAAAAAGTAGAAAATATCATTTTTTTTCAAAATTTTCAGTCTTTTTCCGTTTATAGCGCAAAAAATAAAAACGGCAGAGGTGATCAAATACCATCAAAAGAAAGCTCTATTTGTGGGAAGAAAAGGACGCAAATTTCGTTTGGGTAGAGCATTGCATGACCGCGTAATTAGCAGTTAAAGCGTCGCAGTGCCGAATTGTAAAAGTGCTCTGGTCAGGAAGGGGGTAAATCCTTCCGGGGCTGAAGTGGTTAATGATCAGCCACGGAGTGCACATTAATAGTGCTGTCGCTGTATCACATACATAACCTTTCACCAGTTATAACCGTTTTTTTATTAGACTGCACCTAGTAAATTACTATTTGCAGCGATTTTTATTTTTATTTTTTTTGCAATAACAGCCCTTTGCTTTATAAATATTTGGCTTTGGTTTAATTGCTCGGATAGCAACTTAGGCATATTGTCATCATGCCTAGAACGCCCATCACGGACGTAACTTTATGTGTTTGCCCTCATTGTTTTCCTCAGGCAAGATGGCGCTAATTTCTTCTGCAGTAATGATGATACTGCTGTGTGTATATAAGCGGTGGGTCAGGACGTAGCTCGTATCCCGTGACCACGTCCTGTTGTGAGGAAACGACGTAGGGAGGAGGAGCCGCGCCCCGAAGACACCGCAATTCGAGTACCCGGAAGTTACGGGTTGTTTTGGAGCCGGCCGGCTTTTCCTTTGTACGCCTATTTACCACTGACGTCTGTAAGTGCATTCCTGATCTTGCTATTCAATAAATGTAAGGTTTTACGCTATGTGGAGCTGTTTATTTCTTTTTTGGTGACCTATCCTAACCATCCTGGTGCGGCCGGCTGAGAGGGTTTCTGAAGACCGGATGACATCTAGTGCCTGTTATACAGATCCCGGGCTGGGGTTGCAGCCATCCGCTCAGTAAGGTCTCCTATCACTAAGAGACCAGCATCTTTTGGTAAGAGGCAGCAGTTTTTGAAGGTGGAGGTCTTTCAACGCACCCTATTCACTGCAGCAAGATTATCAATATTCACCTGTCACCTGGGGATATTTATTTAAATTTTTTTTCTCATTCAGCTTATGGACTATTACCAACCTTGCTTTATGTATTGTAATTAAGGACAATATCTGCACCTTTAAGATTTGTTCACAGTATTTAATTTTTACATATTTTTTCATTCACGTCTATCATGGTTTTTTGAGATATTCATTTGTCACAGTGATTTTCGTTTGCCATATTTTTGTTAGGTTGTTTTGAGGCATTATTTGTCACTTGTATCACGTCACAACACCGTTTATTTTTTGCAGACATAGGAGTAATTCTTGTGTTTCACCACTCTAATTTTAAGGCACAGTGATTATCACTTATGTCCATATATCCCTCTATGAGGCTATAGGCACTTGACTCTGGCCTCTCTCACATTTTTAGCGCGACTTTTTTATTATTTTATTATTTACAGATTATGCGCTTCATCTGTTGACTTCATCAAAGAACATGTGTCTTGGGCAAGAGTGTTTCTGACAGGGTTTCAGCCAAGAGAGTCTCTCATAGTTTTTTGGGAGATTGCATCTCTGACAGGGTCTCAAACAAAAGCATCTCTGGCAGGTTCAAAGGTGAGAGAGTCTTTGGCAGGGTCTCCAGCGAGAGTATCTCTGCAGATACAAGTCTAGATAAAACCTTCAGGTTTGGAACAGACTGTCTCCTAAACAGCAGTCATCCCAACCTGCAGAAACTCATTTCAGGGAGGTGGCGCTTCGCGCCCGCAAACGCCCCCCGCGGCAAAATATTATTTAAATCACTTTTTTCATATTTTTTCGCAGTGCGTCTGTGGAAGGGGGTGGGAGTGGGTGGTATGTGGACGGTGTCAGTAGTTTTTATTTTTAATAGATTTTTTTCGACAATTTAATTTGTTTTACTTTTTTTTTTCACAATGTTTTTTGGGGGGAGGGGGTTGGGGCAGTGGACAGTGTTGGTAGGGCAGGGGAGAGTGGTGTCAGAAGTTTTTTTATTTTATTTTCTTACACTTTTTCATTTTTTTAGAGTTTTTTTTACAATTTTTTTTTTTTTTGGGGGGGCTTTGGTGAGATGTCATTGGTCTAAACAGACCTCTGACATCTCCCCTTTGACACAGACAAAGGGACTGAGGACACACATTCCCCAGTCCCTTTCTCGGCACTAAAGATGAATGAACAGGAGACAAAAGCTCCTGTCCATTCATAAACAGAGCAGAGTAAACACAGTTTACTCTGCTCATTTATCACAGGACACAGGAGCGATCTCGCTCGCTGTGTCCATTAACTAGTACCCCCCACAGCTGGCAGGAGATGAGGGGATACGGCTGCGGGGGGCGAGGGGGGTCAGAGGAGAACTGGGGTGCGGAGAAGAACATGGAGGAGGCCGGAGGAGAACGGGGGGTGGAGAATTACATGGAGGGGGCCGGAGGGGAACAGGGGCGGAGAAGGACATGGAGGGGGCCAGAGGAGAACGGGGGCGGAGAAGGACATGAAGGGGGCCCGGAAGGAGCACACAGAGCAGCTGAGGATGATCGGTGGAGGGACAGCTGTGATTACGATCTCCCTCTATAGCTTTTTAGCTGATAGCCGCGGGAGGGAGAGAAAGAGAAGCGTCTGTCAGCTAAAAATCTATACAAAAGGAGATCGGTGATCACAGCTAATCCCCCGCCCAGAGCTGGTGCAAGGATTTTTGACACCCTAGGCGAAACCTCATTTTGCAGCCCCCCTGGCTCCACCCCTGACTCAACCTCTTTGCCCTGTCCATGTACACCCCACCTTTTTAATGACTGCTACTATTTTGCATGCAACACTTTGCTAGACCAGCTAATTGTGGAAAGTCTCACCTGTGCCCATTAATGCCGCTTCACCTGTGCCTATAAAATACAGTCTCACCTGTGCCCATCAAGTACAGTCTCACCTGTGCCCATCAAATAGTTTCACCTGTGTCCATCAAATACAGTCTCAGCTGTGCCTATCAATGCCGCTTCACCACTGCCAATCAATGCAGCCTCGGGGGGGCCTTGGTACATACTTGGCATTTTGCCAGATCAGTCATCAGTGAATATAAATACATATACACACACAACATTTGCAAATTGCATGTTATTGTCAATATATACACAATCTCATTATCAAGACAGCAACAGTTTCTCGCTCACACCAATCTACAATTCTGCTGTGTACGCCTGTACCTGCCTCTGTCCATGCCTCTTCCAGGCTCCACCTGTCCCCAAGCCTGGAGAGCCGCCGCAAGGCGTGACGCTACGAGACTTGACCAGTGTAGACCAAATGTCACCCATTCCCAATTTGCAATTCCCCCTTTACATACCAAAAACCCCCATAACTTAACAACCCCATCTAAAATGATGAGACCACACCTTTTGTTTATGGAGTACCATGGCCACAACAGCCTCTTTTATTAAAACAACTCCAAATAAATACTCCAAATAAATAACCAATAAAACCAACAATGACACATTAATAACATAACTGTTAACCCCAGTCTGATGGTCTCTGACGGTGACCCACCTTTTCCAAATATATATATAAATATATATAACTATATAGCCACGGATAACCAACGCACTGCGAGACTTTTACCAAACAAATAGGCCTCCAGCTGTAGCCACTCGGAGACAACAACATCCCGCAGCGCCACCAAACCCAGTATTCCCTCCAACGTTCAGGAATACACCGAAGGGGAACATGCAAATGATGAGCCCCCCACCCCTTTTAATCCATCCGTTTACCGCCCCCATCAAAGACCACCAGAATAAAACAGCCCCCCAACCAAACTGACCACCTCTGCTGTCATGACGACCCGTTCAGTTCCTGCAAAAGAGAAAAAACAACACAACTACTCAAAATATTGCACGCATATCTATATAACATTATAGGGAGGGAGGGTGGGAAAAACTGCCTCCTCTCATGCACTCTCCTCACACTGCCCCCTTTTACTCCTCCCCCCCTTTAAATACTACCACTCCCCTTTCTCACAAAGTTTCCCAACTTACCTCCCCTTTTACCCATACTACTTTTCTCTTTTTTTTGTTAACTCTTTCCGTGTCTCCCTTGGGCACACTGTCATGCCCGGCCCTACACTACCCCTCCTTTCAGTCCTTCTCGTTCCATGTCTCACTTGACCAGTGTAGACCAAATATCACCCATTCCCAATATGCAATTCCCCCTTTACATAGCAAAAACCCCCATAACTTAACAACCCCATCTAAAATGATGGGACCACACCTTTTGTTTATGGAGTAACATGGCCACAACAGCCTCTTTTATTAAAACAACTCCAAATAAATACTCCAAATAAATAACCAATAAAATAACCAATAAAACCAACAATGACACATTAATAACATAACTGTTAACCCCAGTCTGATGGTCTCTGATGGTGACCCACCTTTTCCAAATATATATATAAATATATATAACTATATAACTATATAGCACGGATAACCAACGCACTGCGGGACTTTTACCAAACAAATAGGCCTACAGCTGTAGCCGCTTGGAGACAACCACTTCCCACAGCGCCACCAAACCCAGTATTCCCTCCAACGTTCAGGAATACACCGGAGGGGAACATGCAAATGATGAGCCCCCCACCCGTTTTAACCCATCCGTTTACCGCCCATGTCAAAGACCACCAGAATAAAACAGCCACAGCCCGAAAGCGTGACCACCATACGTTTGAGGGCACCTCCACACCCTCAGGGCCTGCTGTATTCCCTCCTGTAATCCTAAGGACCATAAGTCGATCCCTACATCCGATAGATGAACACCATCCCTCCTCAAGTACAATCCCACATGCGTCTCCAACTCTCTGTGTCGGATAACTATACCACCATTCTGTCTGACAAATCTCCCCACTACCTTATTGATTCTAATCCGGGTCTTCTGAATGCTCGCCACAGATGTAGCCCACCGCCATGTTGTGCGAGCCACTATGTCAGACCAGACTAACAGGGTGCCCGGGAATTTCTCCCGTAACAGCCTAAAATCATTTTTGATGTCCGCCATCAGATCCCTGACTGACCGGACCCCCAAGTTATTCCCACCCGCATGAATAACCAGAACGTCAGGGGGTCTGTCCAACCGAACATACCTCTCCACTTCGCCCATTACTCTACCCCACAACATCCCCGGTCTGCCTAACCAGCGTATATAAGCCTCCCTTCTGGAAATCCCCAGTTGTCTACCTTACGGGCGTACGTCACCTCTCCTCGCCCCCCAGCAAACATAGCAGTGACCTACGATCCAGACAAGGTGAACCGGGCTGCCATCTGTAATAAAACAAAAACAAGATTGCGACACCCTCTTACCTCTCAACACTACGACTAACCAACTATTAACCGAAACACTTCTCCCTTGAATATTACGTAACTTGCGTATTACATTTTTTATTTTTTTTATTTTACTCCATTACTAAACTAGGTCTTATATAAGTACACCGGGCGTACTTCACCCCACACAGACTTCATTTGATGAACTCTGCCCACTCTCCTGAGTGTTGGAGATGTGGCTCCACCCCAGGAGATTTTTCTCACATTTTCTGGCATTGCCCAAAGATACAACAATTTTGGGGGGAGGTGCTTGCTCTAACCAATAAGGTTGCATCGACTAATTTACCACTGTCAATGGAGATCTGCATGTTGGGCCTAATAAAAAACCTGGTTCCCACAATAGCTAAACACACGATGATTGGGTTGTTATTATTTTATGCTAGGAAAATCATAGCACTGCAATGGAAAAAACCTTATCCCCCTTCAATCGCTCAGTGGAAACGTCTGGTTAATGAGAGTCTCCCGCTATATAAAGATACCTATGCTAATAGAGGTTGCCAGCTGAAATTTGATAAAGTCTGGAGTAAGTGGATGGAGGAATTGAATATCGCCCAGTGATTACTGATTAGTTCTAGTTATTATATCATAGGACTGAGGAATAAATATAGCTCCTGGTTAAGCATTATCTGTTTCTGTAGGCCCCCCTTTTGTTTACCACTCCGACCGAAGTCTACCTCCCGGCAGGAGGAAAGCGATATTTGTATCCTGCCTATGTGCCATGGCGGTAACTCATTTTTGACTATCTGGTGTATTTGCTGTTATACCTGTACAATTTAAGAAACCAATTTGTATATGTGTGTATGTCTTTTTAAAACTTGAATAAAAATAAATTTAAATTAAAAAAAAAAAAAAACTAGGTCTTATATAAGACTTGAATCTCCCATCTCCCAAGCCTGCGCACAGCAGCTTCATCCAACCCGCATCTGGCAGCTTCAGTAGCTGCCCCTATGCGGAAGGAGTGGGAAGCATATTCTGTACCAATCAAACCAGCCCTTTGTAAACATTTTCTAAAAAACGCTATAAATTGAAAACGGGACAAATAAGATCCATCCTCATGCCTCAGGAACGGTCCCGCCCCATCACACCTGACCGACCTAATTTCCCAAACCGCCTCCACTGGGCACACCCTCGATCCTGGCAAGGCAAACAGGGATACCACCACCCCTTTACCTTGCTGGTCGGTTTTAGACTTTCGCAGTCGCAAACATACCTTGCCTACTCCTAACTGCACGTCCTGCTCCAACAACACCCCACCCCCCCCCCCCCCCGAAACATACTTAGACGGGCTAATCAACTCCCCAATACGAAAAGCCCCATAAAAAGCCAGTGAAAACGCCGCTGTAAACATTCGCATTTCATAATGCGACAAACAGACAAACCTTAACATATCGCATACGGAAACCAGGTTCGCAAAAGTGACAGGCCTTCTCGCATCCCTTTGTTTATGCTGCTTCCTATACTCTTTTAAGGCCTGCCGAACCCAAAAATCCTTAGTCCAATCTTCACCCCCCATTAATTTAAACAAAAACGACAATCCTGCCAGTTTACGATCAATTGAAGATACTGCACAACCATTTTCCATGTTCCTAGCCACTAAGTACAATACTAATCATCTCCCTTCCGATCTAAGCGTCACCACACCCGCCTCCTGCACCAGCATAGACCACTCCTTCCATACCTTACTGTAGGCCGTCCAAGTGGAAACACTTACTGACCTCCTAATCCATCCCGCGGTGACTCCAAAGGCAGCTCCCACATCCAATCCGGGCAAGGAACTCCTTCCTTGTCTGCACCTGGCGCCAGCTCCCTGAACTTGTCCCACTGAAAACAAGACAAGGAGTCAGCCAACGCATGTCAATCCCCGGAATGTGAACCGCATAAACAAAAATGTTTAGACTTAAACACCTAAACACCAGCTGTCTCAGCAGCCGTATGACCGGCTGCGAAGACGCCGACATGCGGTTCACCACCTGCACTACACCCATGTTGTCACAATTGATTCTCAGCTTCAAATTCTGGCATGCCTCCCCCCATAGTTCCAAGGCTAACACCACTGGAAACAATTCCAGCAGCACCAAATTGCCGAGGAATCCCGCCTTCTCCCACGACTGTGGCCAGGGCTCTGCACTCCATTTCCCTTGAAAATATGCACCAAAACCTGTGGAGCCTGCCGCGTCAGTAACCAATTCCACATCGAAATTGGTCACCGGGCCAGACATCCACACTGCCCTCCCGTTGTATGTGGCTAAGAACTCATACCAGACTTTCAAATCCTCTCTATGCTCCTTCGTCAGCCTAATAAAGTGAGTTGGTATTTTTACCCCCGCAGTGGAAGCCGACAGCCGTCGGCAAAAAACCCGCCCCATGGGGATAATTCTGCAAGCGAAATTCAACTTACCCAACAGCGACTGAAGAGCTCTCAACTGCACCTTCCGCAATCCGTGGATATCCTGAATTTCCTTCTGCGGTTCCTCCAACTTACCTCTGGGCAACCGGCATTCCATAGCTATCGAGTCTATCACTATCCCCAAGAAACGTATTTCCGACGTAGGGCCTTCCGTCTTCTCAGCCGCCAAAGGAACTCCAAACCTGCCTGCAATGTGTTGCAATGTGGAAAGCAGAATCGCACACACAGCAGAAGCAGGGGGGCCTATACACAGAAAATCATCCAAATAGTGTATAACTGAGTCTAGGCCCGAAAGCTCCCTAACTACCCATTCTAGAAATGAGCTAAACGCCTCAAACATGACACATGAAACCGAACAGCCCATGGGCAAACATTTGTCAACGTAAAACTGTTCCTGCCAGTGACATCCCAACAGCCGGAAGCTCTCCGGATGTACCGGCAACAACCTAAAAGCCGATTCTATATCTGCTTTGGCCATAAGGGCCCCTTTTCCATAGCGCCTCACCCATTTTACCGCCGCATCGAAAGACGTGTAAGACACTGTACACTCTTCCGGGTCAATGAAATCGTTGACTGAACCCCCTTTTGGGAAAGATAAGTGGTGTATCATACGGAACTTATTAGGTTCCTTCTTGGGTACCACCCCCAACGGTGATACTACCAAGTCCGGCCATGGTTTGGTGGCAAACGGCCCCCCCATGCGCCCCAACGCCACTTCCTTTTGCAATTTTTCCCCAACTACTGTTTGATGCAGTAATGCCGATTTCAAATTCCGTGCCATAGGCGGAACCGTTGCCAATGAACAGGGAATCTTAAAGCCCTCCGTAAAACCCGACTCCAACAATCGAGCTGCTCCCCGATCCGGATACTTACTTAGAAAAGGTATCATTTTTTCCACCTTCACCGGCGTCATCCCTGTTTGGAGTAGAGTCACTGGCATGCTTCCCTCTCTTAAAGCATCTCGACAACGTGTGGGCACCCCCACGCCCTGAGCATTCATGCTTGAACTTACATGCCCCCCAAATTTACAGGCCCCCTCATTATACTGCCAGCACACTCCCCACTTTTTACCGGCCGACGGTCCTGAGGACTGTGTACCCCCGGCCCCCCCTTGAAAAGGCTGAGGTGGGGTCCTCGCAGATGACATCAGCCGCATCCAGAGGCTGATATCTTTATGATCCCAGCGCAAGGATGTTCTGACTGCCTTCCGCTGTCAGAACTGCTCGTCATATCGCAGCCAAGCAGAACCCCCATACACCCTATGCGCTTCTCCAATAGCGTCCATGTAACAGAACAACGCTGATCAATGCTCGGGGTTTTTCTCGCCAATGACGCTCGCCATGATGGCGAAGGCTTGTAGCCAATTAACAAATGTCCGCGGTATCAGCCGGTACCTCCGTTTTTCTTCATCATCCTTCTTAGAGGAGTCAGGTTTAACCCTGTCCAGGTTAAACTTCTCCAACGGTAGTAGGGAAAAAATCTCTACATTCTCACCTTTTTGAATCTTTTCCCGGACCTCCTGTTTCAGATGTGCTCCCAAGGGGCCCTCGAAGCAGACGTACACCTCACACTTTGCAGCGTCCGCCAACCTGACCACGTCTGACCTTTCCGCCTTCTCTGAGGACCCTTTTTCACCTGCCTCCTCCGCAACGACTCCGGCCCCTGATTGACTGGTGGGAGGAACCGCCGCGGGTACCACCACCCCCCCAACCCCATTACTCCCATCCCCTGACTCCGTTGCAGTCCATGGTGCCACTTGGGGAGGCTGCCCCTGACCCCCTTCAAATCTACCAATTAACTCCCGCAGACCCTGCAAGAAAACCGTCAATTGCTGACCAGACCCAGCACTGGCAGGATTGTTACCCGTCAACTGCTGGTCTGGCCGGTCCCCCCCCGACTGTAACCCAGAAACCCCAGGCACTACTACACATGCTCCCAGCACCCCCGTCAAATCCTGTAATGCCCCAGACAATGATAAGGAATTATTAGACTTACCGGGCTGACCAGGTGCTCTCCCCACAGCCGTCGCGGTGCGCTCCCTCGCTGGCACTTCTGGCTCATCCTCCTCCGACACTTCTCCCTCCGACCGCTCATCAGACTCCACGCCTGGTTGACTGGGAAGCCGCCTGGGTGGTGACGCCCCAGAGGCCACAGTGTGAGTTGGTGATGGGGCCCTCCTCACCCCGGAAGGTCCGCTGCCGTCAGACAGGCGTCGCTGACCTGTCCTGACCACCTGTGTTCCTCCCCGCTTTTCTCCTCCTCCATCTGACCTGTTGCTCTTCTGGCTGGTGCTCAGCTGACCCTCTCCAGCACTGACACTAGCAGCTCGCTCTGCTGTTAAGCTCCGCCCCCTCCGGACATTCTCCTCTTCTCTTGCTGTCTTTTGCTGGGCACTGCCTGGCACTTCATCCCTCCTCACTGCACTCCTCAGCTGTCCTCCCTGTGCTGTGGATGTCCTGTGCTGCGCTCTCCTCCCCTCTGGCAGGGAACCGGCGCCATGTTGGCCCCTGGCCCCGCCTCCCGATTGTGGCCGGCGGCATGTGGACCGCCCGGGAGCCGCATCTGCTTCCATCTGCCTCCTTTTCCCGGGGGGGACCGACTGATCCTCTCCCGGGGTCCTAGGTACCCGTGTGGGCCGAGCTGCAGGCCCCGGTGAAAAACGCGCCGGAGGCCGAGACCTCTGCGTGCGGTAGGATGTCTCACCCACCGCTGGTTCTCCTCTCCAATGTCCCCAATCTGTTTATGCAGCCACTCGGGTCCCTTCTGTTCCGCTGCTCTCCTGAGTTTGTCTAACAGCACTTCAATGGCGGCCATTGTAGAGGAGCAGATGTGTAAAAACTGCCTCCTCTGATGCACTCTCCTCACACTGCCCCCTTTTACTCCTCTCCCCCTTTAAATACTACCACTCCCCTTTCTCACAAAGTTTCCCAACTTACCTCCCCTTTTACCCATACTACTTTTCTCTTTATTTTGTTAAGCCTTTCCGTGTCTCCCTTGGGCACACTGTCATGCCCGGCCCTACACTACCCCTCCTTTCAGTCCTTCTCGTTCCGTGCCTCACTGTCCCATGATTTACTCCGCCCCACTCCAGTGTGACACGGCCAGCCCAGGAGAGCGTCCTCGAGCGGGGGGAGGTGCTGGACACACACATGTCAGAGCAGAGAGTGAAGAGCAGAGAGCATTGAGAGGGGGGGGGTGCTGGACACAGGACACATGTCACTGTCAGAACTCAGAACGATCTCCGCTCCGAGTCAGAGGGGCAGAGCAGAAAGCCGGCTGGGGGTGTGAATCCGCTGGAAAACATGTCAGAGGCGAAGAGCGGCGGGGGGAGTTGTTCTGCACAGTGTGGACACACATAATATCACTGATGTCAGAGTGGAGACCAGGGGGGGGGGCGGGGGCACTGCCCTGCTTCACACATGTCAGAGGCTCAGAGCGGCTGCCTTGTGTATAGTATAGTTGCAAATGCAAGCTCTGAGGACAGTGGCCGGGTGCCCTAGGCGGCTGCCTAGTCCGCCTCAGAGCACCGGCCCTGTCCCCGCCGCACCAATCATTCCTGGGAGATTGGAAGGTGCTTGCAGGTGTGCGGAAGCCGCCAAAGAAATGCGGGAGTCTCCCGCACCTTCCGGGAGACTTGAGATGTCTGAAACAGAGGCTTTCACAAGAGAAGTTGCAGACTTGCATAAGTGAGAGGCTGGTTCATATTTAGAAAAGAAAGATCCAAATGGTGAAAGAACTGTCTCAAACACAGAAGTAGCTGGCTCATACACATGAGAACCTGAAACAAGTTCAGAAGGCACTGCCATCAACACAGAAGACAGTGTATGTAACACTGAAGGGGCAGATGCACACAAAGAAGTAGATTCACAATCAGAAAACTGGGCAGCAAAATTTCTACAACTGGGCTGAAACAGAAAATTGTTCAACGTTTCTGCCCAGTATGTTAAATATGAGGGCAGCAAGCTTAGTGGGGACTGAAACTGAGGTCCATGTTCATTTTGACAAGACTTGGTATGAAACAAAAACTAAGTATCAGGTTGTACTGTAGAGTTACCACCTCAAACATTTTAACAAACAGTACTAATAGAAGGCTTGTATAAAGAGAAGCCCGGGCATGACAGGGTTAAGCAGGGCACAGGGAGAATAGAGTTTATGTAAAAGATTAGGAGATTGGTGGGTTAGGCAGGGAGGAAGAGCTAGCTGCATGAAGCAGCACGTGTGTCCCTCCCCAGCTCAGTGGTAGCATTGGGAGCAAGCTGTGAGGAGCTGCAGGACTATGGCTGAGGTAGAGGCTTTGCTGGACAGGCTTAGGGCGTAAGCGGTGACAAGGGGGATGGATGGCTGCAGGGAAGGCTTACATCGGCATTAGGAAAGGGATCCCCAGAACTGAATATAGCGGGGAGAGAGTTCGCACAAGCTTGGCGGTCACGGCCGCCGGAGCACTTCTCTCCGGACTCCCCCCAGGACTCAGCGGCAATGCGGGAGTCTCTTGAGGGCCCCTTCAAGGCCCCCTGCGAAACGATCAGCGGTGCGCACAGCGGTGGTCCTGTGAGGAATCCCCAGCATGGCAGGAGCGTGGCTAGTGGGACTGCTGGCAGATCTTCAGCCCCCACTAGGCCAGACACGTGGAGGGAGACAGAACATGCGGGCTCCACCCTTGGCGTTAGTGCAGCGGAGCGGGGCTCTGGTGTGGGATGCGATCCACAGCGGCAACTGGGCCTTTTCCATCTGCAGCCGGCGGCCCCCAAGCAGTGGTGGGGCAGAGGACAGAGCCAGAGGAGAGGAGAGAAAAAGCCTGACAGAGCGGTCCAGGCGGCACAGGCCCAGGAAAAGCATCCTAGAAGTCGGTGGGTGGGCGGATCCGGCGCGCGGAGGCGTGGCAGAGATCAGCGCAGACCCTCGGCATCCAGGGATGAATTCCCCGGAGGGCTGTCAGCAGGAGCTGAAGAAATGGTGGGCAAACGATCTGAGGGTGAGCTGTCCCTGTCGGATGAGGAAGTGCCGCGAAGACGTCCAGCGGTGATGGAGGCGGGACCATTGGCTGGTGGGACTTTTCCTAGGCAGCCTGTTAAGTCAGTTTTTTCTCAAATGTATATTGTGGGGGATGCTGGGTCGGGGGCGGTTGGTGGGATTAGGCCTGGTAGTCAGATCCCCCCACAGCGGCCGATCCCGCCCGTTTCCCCCACTCTGGCCGCATCGGTCAGCGACCACGCCACGGCGGACCTGGGGTTACAGGGGTTTCTGGCAGGTTTAAAGGATTTGGTAAAACGGTTTGAGCCAGGGACGAGCGGGGTCCCATCGCCGGCTACAGCATGGGTGGCGCAGGAAAAGGGGGGGGGGTCGCAGTAGCAGGGAATCCCATTGCAGAAGTTGTGCCCTCACCTCCCACGGCGCTGGCAACTCCTGCGGTGGGTGTATCGGCGGTGGTAGGACAGGAGGAGTCTCCCAAGACAGCGACGGGGGACACAGCAGGAGAGGCAGCTACAGAACAGGATCCGGTCAGGTTGGCAGACGCTGCAAAATGTGAGGTTTATGTGTGTTTCAAGGGGCCTCTTGGGGTGCACCTGAAGCCGGAGGTGAGGAAGAAAATATGGAAAGGTGAGTACGTGGAGATATTCGCACTTCTGCCGCTGGAGAAATTTTATTTAGATAGGGTAAAGCCGGAGGATCATAAGAAAGAGGAGATACAGGCTTATTCTGCGGACTTTCCAGAATCGGCTCCAGGCTTTCGCCATATTGGCTAATGTGATCGGTGAGAAGAATCCTGAACGTTGTTCAGCACTGTTCTGCTACCTGGACGCCGTGGGTGAGGCACATAGAGTCTACATGGGAACGGTGTGGTCGCACTATGATAAACAGGTCAGGCAGAGGAAGGCAATACGGCTGTCACTATGGTGGGATCACAAAGATATTAGTCTGTGGCTGCGACTTATGACGTCGGGGAGGACAACGAGTCAGTTTTTTCCAAGGGGGGCCGGTGGCTCATCCAACCCCGGACAATCGGCCACAAGAAAAAAGGGGGTGTGCTGGCAATATAACAAGGGCTCCTGCAAGTTTGGGGGGTCCTACAAGTACAAACACAAATGCTCAGGATGCGGAGGTGGGCACCCATTGTCCCACTGCTTTAAACAAGGAAAGGGCCATGCCGGGGAGTCTGTTAGTAAGAGGGACGACGCCGGTTAAAGTGGAAAAGAAGCAGCCGTTTCTCGATAGGTACTGGATAGGGGAGCGGCCAGGTTGTTGAGCATGGGGTTTTTAGAGGGGTTTAGGATTCCGTCAACCCTGGTCGATGCACCTCCGGTGGCTCCCAATCTGCGCTCAGCTTTATAGCATGCGGACGTAGTTTCAGAGAAACTAAGGAAGGAGGTGGCTTTGGGCCGCATGGGTGGCCCATTCCCTGGTTTGCTATTACCGGATTTGGTGGTTTCACCTTCGGGAGTTGTGCCAAAGAAGGATAAATTTAGGCTAATCCACCATCTTTCCTTCCCAAAGGGGGGATCGGTCAATGACGCGATTAACCCGGAAATGTGTGCAGTATCATACACGTCTTTTCATGCGGCTGTATTTTGAGTTCACAAGTACGGGCAGGGCGCCCGTATAGCAAAAGCTGATACAGAATCGGCTTTTAGATTTCTTCCGGTACACCCGGATAGTGTTAGGTTGCCATTGGCAGGAGGAGTTATATGTAGACCGCTGCCTGCCTATGGGTTGCTCTATTTCTTGTGCATTGTTTGAGCAGTTTAGTTCATTCATGGAGTGGGTGGTTCGAGACATCGTGGGAGTGAATTAGATCATACACTACCTGGATGACTTTCTGTGTGTGGGCCCGGCCTCGTTGGGGGTTTGTGCAGTCCTGTTGACTACGCTGGAACATGTTGCCGCTCATTTCGGCATCCCGTTGGCCCCAGAGAAGACGGTGGGACCGACTACGGTGCTGAGCTTCTTGGGCATTGTCCTGGATTCGTACGCCATGGAGTGCAGACTACCAGAGGATAAGCTGTTGGCGCTACAGGCTGAGATTCGGGGGATAATGGGACTATGCAAGGAGCAACTTCGGTACATTGCAGTCACTATTGGGTAAGTTGAATTTTGCGTGTTGCAACCTTCCACTGGGGAGAGTGTTTTGCAGACGGCTGCCGGCAAGCACAGCGGGCATTACGGCCCCCACTCATTATGTGCGACTGAGAAGGGAACATAGGGATGATTTAAGGATTTGGCACGCATTTTTGGACGTTTTTAATGGAAGGGCATTATGGATGTCAGGGCCAATTAGCAATTTTTATCTGGAACTGTACACAGATGCGGCTGGATAGGCGGGTTTTGGTGCCTTCTTTCACTGTAAGTGGTGTGCGGGGCCCTGGCCGGATTCGTGGAAATAGGCAGGTTTGTTGAAGAACATGTTGTTGCTGGAGCTGTTTCCAGTAGTATTAGCAGTGGAGTTATGGGGGAGTCATTCAGAAACTTGAAGGTGCGTTTTTACGGGGATAATCTGGGGGTGGTGCAGGTCATCAACAAAGTGTCGGCGGCATCCCCACCAGTTGTATGGCTACTCAGACACCTAGTTTTACGTTGTTTACAGCTGAATAATTTTATTTATGTGGTGCACCTCCTGGGGGTAGAAAACATCATTGCTGACGCTTTGTCTCGCTTTCAGTGGAACAAGTTTCGGGAGTTGGCAACGGGGGGTTCCTTGTCCTGAAGGGCTGTGGAGAGTTGCCTTGGAAGTTTATCCAGATGGATAAGGCAGTCGCTGAGCTTGGCGACATGGGTGGCGTATAATAGGGTATGGCGAAAATGGTTGTCCCTGTTGCAGGAGGTCACGAGTGACCGGGAAGAGCAAGACTTGAGATTGATGGTACTGTACTTTGTTTCGCGTAATTTGGAAAATGGGGTGTCGGTATCAGGGTTGGAAAAGAGGTAGCGGGGCTGGCCTTTTGGTTTAAATTCCAGGGTTCCCCAGACTTTACTAAAGATTTTTGAGTAAGGCAGGCAATGAAGGGATACAGGCGATCCATGCCAAGTAGGAATTCACGGCTACCCGTTTCTTTTGAGCTCTTAGGTAGGTTATTGGGGCAGTTGGTTCATACGTGTTCTTCGCAATGCAAGGTGGTGTTGTGTAAAGCGGCATTTTCTCTGGATTTTTGGGGCTTTTCGGATTAGTGAGTTGGTTAGCCCTTCCAAGAAGTTAAAGGGGGGTTTGAGGTCAACCGAGGTCATCTGTGGTGATGATCGATTGTTTATACGGGTGAGCAGATCGAAAACGGATCAGAGGGGCAAGGGGAAAAATGTGCAGGTATTTGCAATACCGGATTCGCCCTTGTGATGAAGGGATTAGTACGTCCAGCCATGACAGGGTCATTCTTGGTACATAGGGATGGCAGTTCGTTATCAAGATTTCAGTTTATTGCAGTCTTTAAGAAATGTTTGGCGCCCTGGGGTTGGGTGATCAAAAATTTTCATCTCATTAATTTCGTATTGGAGCTGCTACGGAGGCAGTCAGATGGGGGTTGGACGAGGTAGCGGTAAAACGCATTGGGAGATGGGAGTCTAGGTGGTTTAAGTCATATGTTAGACACTACCTGTTGACAGTTTAGCTGGATAGTGGAGGTGCATCAGGTGTGTATGGTCTTTGATATATACCTGCTCAGGCAAACAATTATTGTTATATGGGTTGTTGTTTGTTTTCTTTCAGGAGGAACCCAAGGAATGGTCTGGATACTGGGCCATTCATATGTCTTTTGGGGGGCAAGGAGGGCAGATGTGCGGCCAGAGGGTAGACAATTAGGCATTCCAAGAAGTGAGGCATGCATTAGGTGGCTGGGGGTTCCTGGAATGCATAGGACCATTCCAGAAGTGCACAGATTTGCACGTTTGGACAAGCCCCCTGACATTCTTGTTTTGCATGTGGGGCTAAATGACTTGGGGCTAAGGTCCATGTTGGATATTGTGCGAGATTTCAAATTTGATATTTTGCGGCTCCACATGGCCTTTCCAGAGATAATAATGTGGTCCAACATTGTGGCACGGACGACTTGGAGATTAGCGAGGTCAGTAGAGCGGATTAACAAGGCCAGGAAGAAAGTAAACAGGGAAGTCAGCAGATTTGTGGTTCGGAATGGAGGGTTGGCAATCAGACACTTGGAGCTGGAAGTCTATACATGGCGTTACCTTCATGGAGACGGGGTGCACCTCAATGCTGTGGGGATTGATATGTGGGCTCTAGGTTTGCAAGATGGGATACAGAGAGCGTTGAGGGTGTGGCGGAGCACATAAGGGTAAGGTTTTCCCCTTTTGTGCTGTGGTGGATTGTTGGTCTTTGCGAGTGAAGGATGTAACCTCGGATACGGAAGAGTTCGGGACCCATCAGTGGTATGGGTCCCGTTGGTGGTATTAGCGGGAATTTGGTTAATGGGTGCACTGCTGTCAGTGTTTGGTTGTCTCCGAGCTAGTATTTCAGCTGGAGGCCTATTTAAGTTTAACCGCTTGCCGACCGCCTCCTGTAGATATACGACAGCAGAATGACACGGCTGGGCAAAGTAACGTACCTGTATGTCACTTTGAATTTCCTGCTGTGCGCATGCCTGCCGCGAGCTCCATGACCGTGCCCGCGGGACCCGCGGACTCTATGTCTGCTGGGTGCCTGCGATCGTGTCATGGAGCTGAAGAACGGGGAGATGTCAGTGTAAACACAGCATCTCCCCGTTCTGCCTAGTGACAGGACACTGATCGTCTGCTCCCTCTCATCAGGAGCAGCGATCAGTGTCGTGTCACTGCTAGTCCATCCCCCAGACAGTTAGAATCACTCCCTAGGACTAGAGGTCGACCGATATATCGGCCGATTTTTGGTGTTTTTACTTAATCGGCATTAGCCGATTGTGCTGATAAAAAAGGCCGATATAACTTCAGCGCGACTTGCAAATGACTTCTGTAATAGAAGTCAGTGCAAGTTGCCTGAAATCTTCTGTGAAGCGACTTCTCCCTCCTCTGGGCAGCCTGTCAAATCTGATAAAAAGAACCTGAAGGATACAATGTTTACACTTATGAATGAACTAAATTCCGTGTGTAGAAGCTCTCAGTTTAACCATTTAACCACTTCAGCCCCGGACCATTATGCTGCCTAAGTACCAGAGGACTTTTTCCAATTTGGCACTGCGTCGCTTTAACTGCTAATTGCGCGGTCATGCAATGCTGTACCCAAACGAAATTTGTGTCCTTTTCTTCCCACAAATAGAGCTTTCTTTTGATGGTATTTGATCACCTCTGCCGTTTTAATTTTTTGCGCTATAAACGGAAAAAGACCGAAAATTTTGAAAAAAAATGATATTTTCTACTGTTTGTTATAAAAAAAATCCAATAAACTCAATTTTAGTCATACATTTAGGCCAAAATGTATTTGGCCACATGTCTTTGGTAAAAAAAAAAGTCAATAAGCGTATATTTATTGGTTTGCGCAAAAGTTATAGCGTCTACAAACTAGGGTACATTTTCTGGAATTTACACAGCTTTTAGTTTATGACTGCCTATGTCAATTCTTGAGGTGCTAAAATGGCAGGGCAGTACAAACCCCCCCCCAAATTACCCCATTTTGGAAAGTAGACACCCCAAGGAAATTGCTGAGAGGCATGTTGAACCCATTGAATATTTTTTTTTTTTGTCCCAAGTGATTGAATAATGACAAAAAAAAAAAATTTTACAAAAAGTTGTCACTAAATGATATATTGCTCACACAGGCCATGGGCCTATGTGGAATTGCACCCCAAAATACATTCAGCTGATTCTCCTGAGTATGGGGATACCACATGTGTGGGACTTTTTGTGAGCCTAGCCGCGTACGGGGCCCCCGAAAACCAATCACCGCCTTCAGGATTTCTAAGGGCATAAATTTTTGATTTCACTCCTCACTACCTATCACAGTTTTGAAGGCCATAAAATGCCCAGATGGCACAAACCCCCCCAAATGACCCCATTTTGGAAAGTAGACACCCCAAGCTATTTGCTGAGAGGCATGTTGAGTCCATGGAATATTTTATATTTTGACACAAGTTGCGGGAAAGTGACAAATTGTTGGGGTTTTTTTGCACAAAGTTGTCACTAAATGATATATTGCTCACACAGGCCATGGGCAAATGTGGAATTGCACCCCAAAATACATTTAGCTGCTTCTCCTGAGTATGGTGATACCACATGTGTGGGACTTTTTGCTAGCCTAGCCGCGTACGGGGCCCCGAAAACCAATCACCGCTTTCAGGATTTCTAAGGGTATAAATTTTTGATTTCATTCTTCACTGCCTATCACAGTTTCGGAGGCCATGGAATGCCCAGGTGGCACAAAACCCCCCCAAATGACCCCATTTTGGAAAGTAGACACCCCAAGCTATTTGCTGTGAGGCATGGTGAGTATTTTTCAGCTCTCATTTGTTTTTGAAAATGAAGAAAGACAAGAAAAAACATTTTTTTTTCTTTTTTCAATTTTCAAAACTTTGTGACAAATAGTGAGGTCTGCAAAATACTCACTATACCTCTCAGCAAATAGCTTGGGGTGTCTACTTTCCAAAATGGGGTAATTTGGGGGGGTTTTGTGCCACCTGGGCATTCCATGGCCTCCGAAACTGTGATAGGCAGTGAAGAGTGAAATCAAAAATTTACGCCCTTAGAAAGCCTAAAGGCGGTGCTCGGTTTTCGGGGTCCCGTACGCGGCTAGGCTCCCAAAAAGTCTCACACATGTGGTATCCCCGTACTCAGGAGAAGCAACAGAATGTATTTTGGGGTGTAATTTCACATATTCCCATGGCATGTTTGAGCAATATATCATTTAGTGACAACTTTGTGCAAAAAAATAAAATTTGTCTCTTTCCCGCAACTTGTGTCACAATATAAAATATTCCATGGACTCGACATGACTCTCAGCAAATAGCTTGGGGTGTCTACTTTCCAAAATGGGGTCATTTGGGGGCGTTTTGAACTGTCCTGGCATTTTATGCACAACATTTAGAAGCTTATGTCACACATCACCCACTCTTCTAACCACTTGAAGACAAAGCCCTTTCTGACACTTTTTGTTTACATGAAAATTTTTTTTTTTTTGCAAGAAAATTACTTTGAACCCCCAAACATTATATATTTTTTTAAAGCAAATGCCCTACAGATTAAAATGGTGGGCGTTTTATTTATTTTTTTTCACACAGTATTTGCGCAGCGATTTTTCAAACGCATTTTTTGGGGAAAAAACACACTTTTTTAAATTTTAATGCACTAAACCATACTATATTGCCCAAATGTTTGATGAAATAAAAAAGATGATCTTAGGCCGAGTACATGGATGCCAAACATGACATGCTTTAAAATTGCGCACAAACGTGCAGTGGCGACAAACTAAATACATTTTTAAAAGCCTTTAAAAGCCTTTACAGGTTACCACTTTAGATTTACAGAGGAGGTCTACTGCTAAAATTACTGCCCTCGATCTGACATTTGCGGTGACACCTCACATGCATGGTGCAATTGCTGTTTACATTTGACGCCAGACTGACGCTTGCATTCGCCTTTGCGCGAGAGCAGGGGGGGACAAGGGTGCTTTTTTTTTTTTTTTTTTTTTTTTTTATCTTATTTCTAAACTGTTCCTTTCATTTTTTTTTTTTTATCATTTTTATTGTTATCTCAGGGAATGTAAATATCCCCTATGATAGCAATAGGTAGTGACAGGTACTCTTTTTTGAAAAAATTGGGGTCTATTAGACCCTAGATCTCTCCTCTGCCCTCAAAGCATCTGACCACACCAAGATCGGTGTGATAAAATGCTTTCCCAATTTCCCAATGGCGCTGTTTACATCCGGCGAAATCTAAGTCATGAAATGCTCGTAGCTTCCGGTTTCTTAGGCCATAGAGATGTTTGGAGCCACTCTGGTCTCTGATCAGCTCTATGGTCAGCTGGCTGAATCACCGGCTGCATTCTCAGGTTCCCTGTTGAGACAGGAGAGTCAGAGAAAAACACGGAAGACGGTGGGGGGGGGGGCATTCCCTCCCACTGCTTGTAAAAGCAGTCTAGAGGCTAATTAGCCACTAGGATTGCTTTTACATGAAAGCCGACCGCTGGCTGAAAAGAATGATACCAAGATGATACCTAAACCTGCAGGCATCATTCTGGTATAACCACTCAAAGTCGTGAATGGCATACCTGAAGACAAAAAAATGGTTAACAATAAAACACAGTAAACAGTAAAGTATAAAAAATTGCATACTTGAAAAGCAAACATGATAAAACATAATACCAATAAAACATTGCAGAATAGAATACAGTAAAAAAGAGCAGAACAATAGAGAGAGAATAGAGAGAGAGAGAACAATAAAACGACAACTATTTTTTTTTATTTTATATTTTTTTTTTTTTACACTTTTTTTTGTAACTAACTTTTATAACTGTAACCGGTTCCAGGTTCAGGTCTCTCAAAATGCGATGGCATCTTGGGAGACCCTGTGAAAGTGTGCCTAGTCTGTGCAATGCTGTACCCTACGCTAATACTCAACTAGTAAATGGTAGCGTTCAAAACATTCACCAATACAAAGACCAGGATTGTCAGGACAGGAGGGACAATAATAGCGGGTGTCACGCATATATCCGCGCTTGCTGCAGACACAACGTCTTTTTAGGGGGGGTTCGCTGGGTAGGGGTACTCGGGAGGACATAAAAATGCCTCTCATGCAGCTGACTGCATTTGGTTTGGGATGTGAATGGGGGAAGTACGGGCGCTGCAGAAGTGGTGGGTTCCCAATTAGGATTGGCGAATGCAGCAGGAAGTGCTGTTAGCGATCGCAGGGATCAGGCCTGACTCTGCGAACGCTAGCAGTTATGCGTTTAGTGTTTTGTAAGTGACAGTGATCGATCGATACTGCACTTGGGTGGACTGGGCCGGGCGGAGGGGCAAAACGCAGATGCTAGCAGGTATCTGGGCTGATCCCGCTAACACTGCTTTTTTGGGAACTCTAAACTGCTGGGGACGCTAGTATAGATAATGATCGGATCAGATATTGATCCGTTCAGATACTATACCACTAAGGGAGGCGTATGCTGCGTGCGTGGGTGTTAGCGGTACTGGCGCTAACCTGATGCTGCCTGGGGCTGGTGCTTGCCAGTTCACCAAAACGCTACCAAAAAAACTGTTAGCGATCGCAGGGATCAGGCCTGACTCTGCGAACGCTGCAGTTATGTGTTTAGTGTTTTGTAAGTGACAGTGATCGATCGATACTGCACTTGGGTGGGCTGGGCGGAGGGGCAAAATGCAGGTGCTAGCAGGTATCTGGGCTGATGCCACTAACACTGCGTTTTTGGGAACCCTAAACTACTGGGGACGCTAGTATAGATCTGATCGGATCAGATATTAATCCGATCAGATACTATACCACTAAGGGAGGTGTACGGTGCGTGCGTGGGTGTTAGCGGTACTGGCGCTAACCTGATGCTGCCTGGGGCTGGTGCTTGCCAGTTCACCAAAACGCTACCAAAAAAACTGTTAGCGATCGCAGGGATCAGGCCTGACTCTGCGAACGCTGCAGTTATGTGTTTAGTGTTTTGTAAGTGACAGTGATCGATCGATACTGCACTTGGGTGGGCTGGGCGGAGGGGCAAAATGCAGGTGCTAGCAGGTATCTGGGCTGATCCCACTAACACTGCGTTTTTGGGAACCCTAAACTACTGGGGACGCTAGTATAGATCTGATCGGATCAGATATTAATCCGATCAGATACTATACCACTAAGGGAGGTGTACGGTGCGTGCGTGGGTGTTAGCGGTACTGGCGCTAACCTGACGCTGCCTGGGGCTGGTGCTTGCCAGTTCACCAAAATGCTACCAAAAAAACTGTTAGCGATCGCAGGGATCAGGCCTGACTCTGCGAACGCTGCAGTTATGTGTTTAGTGTTTTGTAAGTGACAGTGATCGATCGATACTGCACTTGGGTGGGCTGGGCTGGGCCGGGCGGAGGGGCAAAACGCAGGTGCTAGCAGGTATCTGGGCTGATCCCGCTAACACTGCGTTTTTGGGAACTCTAAACTGCTGGGGACGCTATTATAGATCTGATCAGATCAGATATTGATCCGTTCAGATACTATACCACTAAGGGAGGCGTATGCTGCGTGCGTGGGTGTTAGCGCTACTGGCGCTAATCTGACGCTGCCTGGGGCGACGCATATCACCGCCGGGCGATCAGGGGGCTAAACCTTTATTCGGTAATAAACGGCGGGTGCCCTGACACTATAAAAAATAAACGAACTAACCAGCGTCACCCGTAACAGTTATACGGTGATCAGTGGTGAAAGGGTTAACTAGGGGGCAATCAAGGGGTTAAAACCTTTATTAGGTAGTATATGGTCCCCGACGCTATAAAACGCTGACGGCGAACCTAAATATTTACCTCCCTAACTAGCGTCACCAGTGACACTAATACAGCGATCAGAAAAATGATCGCTTAGTGACAATGGCGACAGGGGGTGATCAAGGGGTTAAAACTTTATTAGGGGGGGTTAGGGGAGTATCCTAGACCTAAAGGGGGCTAACCCTAACTGCCCTAACACAGTAACTGTCACAAACTGACACCATGCAGTCATCAGAAAAAAATAATAAAATAAAATAAAAAAACTGCTTGGTGTCAGTGTGACAGGGGGGGTGAGGGGGGATTAGGGGGTGATCGGGGGGGATCGGGGGGTAAAGGGGGGTGTTTTGTGTGCCTGGCATGTTCTACTGTGTGTGTGTAGTGTTACACTCACATTGAAGTCTTCTCTCCTCGGCGCCGGAACGGAAAATACCGAGCCGAGGAGAGATGACATCATTTCCTTTGCTGCTGTTTAGCATACAGCAGCAAAGGAATGATCTGATTGGCAGGCGGCGATCGCGAGGGGGGGGCCACGAACAGATGGTCTCCCCCTCATCTCTGATCGCCGCTGGTCAGAAGTGGACTGCCTCGGGCACCGGGGGGGGGGTCCGATAGGAGCCCCCGCCCGCGGGAGGCAGATCACGTATATGTACGTGATTCTGCCTGCCCGTGCCACCTTGCCGACGTACATCGGCGTGAGGCGGTCCTTAAGTGGTTAAAGACTAAATCTTTTCTGACATTTGTTGCTTACAAATAAAAATCCTGTATTTTCTGCTAGAAAATCACTTAGAAGCCCCAAACATTATATATATTTTTTTTAGCAGAGACCCTAGGGAATAAAATAGCGGTTGTTGCATTTTATGTCACGCGGTATTTGCGCAGTGGTCTTTCAAACGCAATTTTTTTTAAAAAAATACATCAATAAATAAAAAAAAAACTAAGCAGTAAAGTTAGCCCATTTTTTTTCGTTCAAAAGTTTTGATCACCTGTTTTTGTATATTTAAGATATAGTTTTTTTTTTCTAAATTCTACATACAAGTGGAGGTTTGTTTTGTTTAATAAATGTTTAAATGTAAAAAAATTTCTGTATCCCTTAAGGTTGCTTTCACACTGTTATAGGGCGTACACACGGTCGGACTTTGACATTCCGACAACAAAATCCTAGGATTTTTTCCGATGGATGTTGGCTCAAACTTGTTTTGTCTACACACGGTCGCACAAAGTTGTCGGAAAATCCGATCGTTCTAAACGCGGTGACGTAAAACACGTACGTCGGGACTATAAACAGGGCAGTGGCCAATAGCTTTCATCTCTTTATTTATTCTGAGCATGCGTGGCACTTTGTCCGTCGGATTTGTGTACACACGATCGGAATTTCCGACAACGGATTTTGTTGTCGGAAAATTTTATCTCCTGCTCTCCAACTTTGTGTGTCGGAAAATCCGATGGAAAATGTCCGATGGAGCCCACACACGGTCGGAATTTCCGACAACATGCTCCGATCGGACATTTTCCATCGGAAAATCCGACCGTGTGTACGGGGCATTAGTGTGAAACGCTGCTAGTTTTAGCGGCGGTTTACCGTCATTTTAGCGGCGCTATTCGGCTGCTAGTGGGGCGCTTATTACCCAGCTAGCAGCCGAGGAAGGGGTTAAATGCGCCCCTGAAGCGCCGTTGCTGAAACGCTTTGCAGGCGCTTCGGCAGCGGTGCGCATTCATTTCAATGGGCAGGAGTGGTGGTATGCACTGCTCCAAAGATGTTGCTTGCAGGACTTTTTTTTAACATCCTGCCAGCGCATCGCCTCAGTGTGAAAGCACTCGGGCTTTCACACTGAGACTGCAGGGGAGCCGTTTTACAGGCACTTTACAGGCGCTATTTTTAGCCCAAAAGCGCCTAAAAAACGCCCCATTGTGAAAGGGATCTAACTGTTAGATTTTATGAGATGAAGGGGGAAAAAAAAAATCGGCCTAATATATCGGCCCAAAAAAAATCGGCATCACATATCGGCCATCGGCCACCGAGATTTCTAAATATCGGCATCGGCCAGAGAAAAGCCCATATCGGTCGACCTCTACCTAGGACACACTTCGCTGCCAGTGACATTTTTACAGTAATCAATGCAATTTTATAGCATTGATCGCTGTATTAATGCCAATGGCCCCAAAAAATGTCAAAATTGTACGATATGTCCGCCATAATGTCGCAGTCATGATAAAAATCGCTGATCACTGCCATTACTAATAAAAAAAAATGAATAATAAAAAAAAGCCATAAAACTATCCCCTATTTTGTAGACGCTATAACTTTTGCGCAAACCAATCAATAAATGCTTATTGTGATTTTTTTTTTTTACCAAAAATATGTAGAAGAATACGTATCGGCCTAAACTGAGGAAAAAAATTGTCTTTTTATATATTTTTTTGGGATATTTATTATAGCACAAAGTAAAAAATATTGTTTTTTTTTTCAAAATTGACGCTCTATTTTTGATTATAGCGCAAAAAATAAAAACCGCAGAGGTGATCAAATATCATCAAAAGAAAGCTCTATTTTTGGGAAAAAAAGGACGTCAATTTTGTTTGGGAGCCACGTCGCACGACCGCGCAATTGTCAGTTAAAGCAATGCAGTGCCGAATCGCAAAAAGTGGCCTGGTCATTTGGCAGCCAAATTGTCCGGGGCTGAAGTGGTTAAGGTACCGCAGTGCCGGATTGGATCATGTGACAAGCTTGAGGTTTTCCTGCAAAGACCAACGCAAGTATGTAACTGATCTGTGGTGGTTTAACGGTTGTTTTATAAAGTTATGGAAATTTACTTGAGTGTTAATAAAAAATGGCTGCTATGGCCAATATTTACTCTAGCTTGGTGTGGTTTCCATTCATGGGTAAGGGCAAGGTAAAGCAGAGCTGGGTATTGGTCGGGCAGAGTTTGTTTATTATGTAGCATCTGTTATACAATGTCATGACTACCACAGAGCTCAATCATACGTGCAATTTCCTTTTGTTTTAATGATAAAATGATTCTTGAATAGTTCTTCATATCAAATTTCTTGACATAAGCCAGGGTGGACTTTGCATGACTAAAGAATCGTCAACCTGGGTCTTTACAAAATTAGAATAAAGACACGGACGGAGTGACATGGGTTTTATACGGCCACAGCGGCCAATTTTATTAACCAAAGAATAAAGTATTAACCAAATCATAACATTAAAACATACCAATAAGTGCAAATTCAACAATGTAATGTCCAACAACAAGAGGTCTTTGGGTGTTCTTTAGGCACAATTTTAACTGGAATCGTCCATGTCCTCAGCTGTGCCCCAACCGGCTCGAAGATGTTCCGACATCACACATAATTCCATATTCCCCTCCCCCAGGAGACCTCGCTCCTGGGAGAACCACCGCTAACCAAGTGGAAGCATCATACCTTAGATGGGCCCCACACTTTTGTAACCATGTAATTACTGACCCCCCAAAAACCCCTTGACCCGCCACATGAGGGACACCTCATTCAAGCGAATCCCTCCACACCTGCAGCGATGTCAACACCCCCTCCTGCAGGCCCAAAGACCAAATATCTGTCCCTACCACATTCAGGTGAACACCATTGCCCCTCCAATAGTGGACAGACTAATCCTACAGCTCCAGTGGCGAACCACTAAGCCCCTGAGCTTAGCCACAAACCTGCCTACCTCTCTGTTTAACTTAATTCTCGTCTTGTTAAGATGACCAATGGAGTGAGCAAAATGCCAAACATTTCTAGCCACAGTATCTGACCATACAATGTTTAATCCGGGAAAATTGTGCATCAAACGCAAATGTCAAATTTGATCTCCCTCACTAGGTCCCTAGCGGCTCGGACCCCCAACTCATTACCCCCAACCTGCAGCACTAAAACATCCGGGGGCCTGTCGACTCTAGAATAGTAATGAAATGCAGGGAGAACCCAGCCCCACATCATGCCCTGAATCCCCAGCCATTTCAGAATGGCCTCACTCCTTAGACTGCCAAGTTGCCTCCCCTCAGGATGAGTGTCAGCCCTCACAGCCCCCCAAAAACATAGGAATCCCCCAAGATCCAGACAAAACCAGGAGGAAGATCTGAAGGAAAACAAAAGAAAAGAGAGATCCACACGAATACCTACAATGCAAAGAACAGCTGACAACTTCTGAGCAAATGAGGGCAAACATAAATCTTAAAACAATTTGAATCCCACCTCCCTATGCGTCTCACAACCTGAGGGTCACAACCTCATCTGGCCGCCGCCGTAGCCACCCCCACATGAAAGGAATGGAATTGAACTGGGAAAACCCTGCTGCCCGCCCCAGCAAAACAACGGCGAAAAGCAGCCAAAAACTGAAATCGCAACAAGGATAATCCATCCTTGTGCAGCAAAAAGGCACCAAGTGCCGACCCCCCTCACCTCGACAAACCGCTGAATAGAAGAAACTTGGCAAACCGGGTCTGGCACCACCCGAAACAAGGACACAGTAACCCCCTTTCCCAAATGATCAGTTTTAGATTTCCTAATATAAATCCGAAAGCAGTCGTCAGCCACTGTCATATCCGAGACTCGCAGCCCACCCACACCACACCTGTTCCGGCTAACCAGTTCCCCAACCGGGAATGCCCCAAAAAAGGCCAGTGCAAAAGCAACAGTGAACAGCCGAACCTCATAAGATGATGATCCCGAAACTTAGAGCCATAGGCACAATGCGGCAGGCACAATTAGGCATACCCAATAAGGACTGCAATTGTTCAAGCCTAACCTTCTTCGCTGTCTTGACCTCGTCAACCATCCGATGCAGATCTTCCTATTTGTCAATCAGCAAGCAACATTCCATCATTCGCCTGTCAATGACAATACCCCAGAATTGTATGACCGTAGCACGACCTTCCGTGATTTCAGGCACCAGAGGAATCCCAAACCGTGTCGCAATAGATTCCAAAGTGTGTAACAAAACAGCATCAAATATATGTCAAAGAAAAATTTCTAAAACATTAGCAGCGCTAGTGCAAAAATAGCAAATATTTAAAAATATCAATGTAATTGCTTAAGAGTCCACTTAAACAAAGTATCAAATGGTGATCCACTCAGTGAAAGTCCATTAAGAAAAGGTAGGTGAGTATAAACTAGACGATTGTCATGCCTTCTTTAATAAGGATTGTGATTTACCTATTGACTCTTTGATTTAATTAGATGCTCTATGCTGCCATCTAGTGACCATTTTGCATAACTGCGCTATATCTATTTCATGTAGTCATTTAGTATAGCTGGTTAGATTTGGTACATGCAAGCCTCCGTATTTTCAATCCCATCAGGCCTTGCATCAGCTTCCTCCACCATTTTCATCTTTTCTTACCATGGAAGCATACACATCTGCTGCTAAGCTCTACGTTAGTCATCCGGATTCATCTTCGGTATGTTTACTAATTGTATCTTCAGCTAGATAGATAGATAGATAGGGAGGCACTAATTGTATGATTTTTATTAATCACATTTTGTCTGTATCTGTTACAGTTTTACTCTATCTTGTATCAATAAAAGTTCAAAATGATTCTGCGCCTACTGGAATGCATTGGTATGAGAGGAGTTAACAGTGTGCCCGAATACACCTCAGTCAAGTGTAGTGAGGGGCATAACAGTAAAACGAAGGCTTCTAAGCACGGCTGGCATACAGAACAGCAGCAAAGCAAAGGCTTCTAAGCACAGCTATCATACAGAACGCCAGTAATACAGCAGTGTTATCAGCTTCCATATAGCCGGACACCATGTCACAGACAAAGTCAGAGCACTTCACAACAAGGTCAGAAGTTTACTCCATGAGCACAAGGAGGTCAGTGAAAAGCGAAACAATTGCTATTGCCTGCGAAAAGGCGGAATCTGCAAAAGTAAAAGCTGACTTTGCGGCAAAGGAGGCCAAAATAAAAGCTGCATTCGCTGAAAAAGAAATAAAAGCTGCATTTGCCGAGATGCAACTTAAATTAGAAAAGTTACGTATGGAAACTGCATTGGAGGAACTAGCTGCAGAGTCAGCGGCTGCTGCGGCCGAGGCAGACATCTTAGAAGAACTTGCAAAGCCCACCAGTGAGCGGCTCAGCAACGTACTTGAAAGAAAATCCATTCCTGACGACGGTACAGAGCGTACCTCAGAATATGTGCGGCGACACGCCGAACCAGACAACTGCCGACTTACAGCACCGAGAGCAGAATCAACCCCTGCCATTCACAGGCCTTAAGCAAGAAAGTAAACCCGCACTCAGTCAGTTTTCAGCACATTCTGCAGCCAGGCTATCAAAACACTACGTCACAGTTGACCAAATCGAAAATGAAGAACGACAGGTTAAAAGACACAGCGACTGTATCTCTGATGACCGCAAATACCCACCAAGTTCCTGGCACAACAGAGCACCCCCTGGCTACTCACACAACGATCAAGGTATGTCAGATTTCTTCAAGTTCTTAGCACGACGTGAACTGTTAGCAAAGGGACTTGCAAAGTTTAACGATCGCCCTGAAAGTTATAGAGCATGGCGTTCGTCCTTCAGAAATGCAACTAGAGACCTTGAGCTAAATGCAAGTGAAGAAGCCGATCTCTTAGTCAATTGGCTGGGGAATGAGTCGTCAGAGCATGCAAGGAGAATCAGAGACATTAACATTAATTACCCAACCATAGGGCTGAGCATGATATGGGAAAGGGTTGATGAATGTTACGGTTCCCCAGAAGTTATAGAAAACTCTCTTTTTAAGAGAATAGAGGACTTTCCCAGGATTCCTAACAAAGGCTACCAGAAGCTGAGAGAATTGAGTGACCTAGTGACAGAACTCCAAATAGCCAAAGCAGAAGGAGACTTGCCAGGCCTTGCCTTTCTGGACACAGCCCGTGGCGTTAACTCTATAGTGCAAAAGCTACCTTACAGCCTTCAAGAAACCTGGATTTCACGAGGCTCCAAATACAAGCAAAAGCACAACGTCCCCTTCCCACCATTCTCTTATTTTGTGGACTTTATTCGCTATCAAGCAAAGGTTAAAAATGATCCTAGTTTTGACATCTCATCATCTGACTCTGCTCACCCTAGGTCAAGTAAGCCTGCTCTAACCCGCAACTTCAAAGACGCACCTGTTGCATTACGCAAAACAAGTGTATCTCCAACACAGGATCCAAGCAGAGAGTGTCCTCTTCACAAGAAGCCTCATTCATTGTCAAAGTGCAGAGGTTTTAGAGAAAAGACTCTCCAAGATCGCAGAACCTTCCTCAAGGAAAACAGACTTTGTTACAGGTGCTGTGCATCAACTTCTCACCTTGGGAAAGACTGTAAGGTGATGTCAGGACCTTGGTAGGAGACCGAGTTGCTGAGAGGGCTCCCCTTGCGGCCGAGTGCAGCACAACCCTGAAGATGGCACAGGGATGTGGTGCTCACAGAAGCACGGGTTGCCTGGAAGTAGGAGCCGGTGTTGGTGGCTTGATAGAGAAAGTCCGTAGAGGCAACGTGCTTAGGGTCCAAGGAGGGGACTAATGGAAGTCCAATAGGAAAATCCGAAGCCAGGCCAGGGGGTCAAACACAGGTAAGCAGTCCGGGAATCAAAGCAACAAGTCCAGGTACAGGAGACAGAGGAATGCGGACACCGTTTAGCCAAGCCGGGGTCAGATGCAGGAAGCAGGCAGGAAAAGTCAGAAGCAAGCCGGTGGGTAAGCCAGGAGGTCCAGAGGAGTCGATAACAAGCCGGGTCGGTACACAGGAAGTCAGGACAACAGGAATCACAATCACAGGAACACAGGAAGAGCTGACGATAATCCAGCAATGTGGCACTGTCAGTGGGACATTTATATAGACAAGGCGCAGTATCACGTCGTACGCACACCGTTCCATTTGTGCGTTCGTAACATCGCGACATTGCTACGCACGTGCATTCGTCCGAGTGTGGCGCCAGGCGTCCGCCTAGTAGAAACATTGCACACCCGTGTGCGTTGATGCGCGTTAGCGCGACCTTGCCTGTGCTGGTTTGCTAGCCTATTTCCCTGACAGTGCCCCCCCCCCCCAGGGGCAGCCTCCGGATGCCTAAACGGGCCCATTTTTCGGGGTACCTACTGCGAAATCTCTGTATTAGTCTAGGAGCGTGTACATAACTTGCAGGCTCCCAAGAGTTCTCTTCTGCAGAATACCCCTTCCACTTGATTAGAAATTGAATTGTCCTACCTCTCCGACGACAGTCAAGGATAGATTCAACTTCAAATTCTGCTTCATCTCCAACCTGGACCGGAGGTGAGGGCACTTCTTCTCTCCCTGGAAAAGGACTAGAAACAACATGTTTAAGAAGTGACACATGAAAAACAGGATGGATCTTGAAAGATTTGGGTAAAGTGAGTTCAAAGGCTACAGGGTTGATTTCGCGTTTGATCTCGAAAGGACTCAGGAACTTGGGTCCCAATTTCCGAGATGGGCATGGTAGCTTGAGATTTATAGATGAGAGCCAGACCTTGTCCCCTATCTTAAAGGTAGGGTTCGCTCTTCTCTTCCTATCGTATTGCTTCTTATATTCTTCTTGGGCCTTCTTTATGGTATCCTGGAGTGTCTGATAATTAGTATGGATGAAATCCATCTGTCCTGAACCGCCGGGACAGAAGATTCCGGAATGACGTTGGGTAAGAATGAGGGGTGGAATTCGCCCAGAAGGGTGATTGGTTGGTAGAAGTGTGTATTGAGTTATTATAAGCAAATTCTGCACAAGGTAATAGTTGAATCCAGTCGTCTTGAGAAAAAGAACAGAAGCACTGCAGATACTGTTCCAGCGTTTGGTTGGTCTTTTCGGTCTGACCGTTACTCTGTGGGTGGTAAGCTGTGGACAAACACATTTCAATAGAAAGTAGTTTGCAGAGGTCTCTCCAAAACCTAGAAGTAAATTGTACCCCTCTATCTGATACGATGTTATTTGGTAATCCGTGTAGTCGAACAATTTCCTTAATAAAGATTTTTGCTGTATCCAAGGCAGAGGGAGTACCTTTCATAGGCAAAAAATGCGCCATTTTGGACAGGCGGTCTACTACCACCAAGATGGTAGTAAATTCTTCTGAGGGGGGCAAATCCACGATAAAGTCCATGGAAATCTTCCTCCATGGTTGTTCTGGGACTGGCAATGGTCTTAACAAGCCCCAAGACCTGGCGTTGGATCCTTTGTTCCGTTGGCAGATGATACAGGAGCTGATGTAGGTTTTACAATCAGGTTTCAAAGTTGTCCACCATAGGGACCGCTGAACTAGCTCAGTTGTTTTTCGGACCCCAAAATGACCAGCTAGCTGATGGTCATGAAAGGTCTTCAATACTTGTAATCTGGCTTGCTGGGGAACGAAAATCTTATCTTGGTGCCATAGGAGTCCCTCTTGGCTTCTCAGGGAGGAGACTTCCGCTTCAGTACACTGACTAGAGGCCTGCTCAATAGAGGATCTTAGGTCCGGTTGGATCAGTAGAAAGTTTTGGGGAGACAAAATTGTACTAGGTGCAATTTCTTCGGGAGTGTCCGGAAACATCCGGGATAAGGCGTCCGCCTTTCCATTCTTCGACCCTGGGCGATAGGTTAAGTGAAAATTAAACCGAGAGAAAAATAGAGCCCATCGAGCCTGTCGGGGTCTTAGGCGTTTGGCCGTACGGAGATATTCTAAGTTCTTGTGGTCCGTAAAAATCAGGATGGGATGAGTGGCACCTTTCAGGAGATACCTCCATTCCTCGAGAGCTGTCTTGATTGCCAAAAGTTCCCGATCCCCCACATCGTAATTCCTCTCTGGAGGGCTCATTTTCCGTGAGGAAAAGGCCACGGGATGCAGCAATGCTTTGGGACCCTGATGCTGGGATAGAATCGCCCCTGTGGCAACTTCTGAGGCGTCGACCTCCAGGACGTAGGGTAGAGCAGGGTCAGGGTGTTGCAGAATTGGGGCAGAAGTGAAGAAGGTCTTAAGCTGATCGAAGGCGGACTGTGCCGCTGCTGACCACTGAAACTTGGTATGTTGGTGGGTTGTCTGAGTAATAGGTGCTACAATGGTGGAGAAATTCTTTATAAATCTTCTGTAGAAGTTGGCGAAGCCAATGAATCTCTGTACACCCTTCCTGTCAGAAGGGGCCGGCCAATCAAGGATGGACATTACTTTTTGAGGATCCATGGCGATTCCACCTGTGGTGATGATAAGACCCAAGAATTGAATTAGTTTTTTCGAAATCGCACTTTTCAGATTTGACGAATAACCCATGGGTTCTGAGGATGCACAGTACCTTCTTCACGTGTATTCTATGGAGTTCCAGAGTGGCAGAAAAAATAATGTGATGTGGTGCTCACAGAAGCACGGGTTGCCTGGAAGTAGGAGCCGGTGTTAGTGGCTTGATAGAGAAAGTCCGTAGAGGCAACTTGCTTAGGGTCCAAGGAGGGGACCAATGGAAGTCCAATAGGAAAATCCGAAGCCAGGCCAGGGGGTCAAACACAGGTAAGCAGTCCGGGAATCAAAGCAACAATTCCAGGTACAGGAGACAGAGGAATGCGGAGTCCGTTTAGCCAAGCCGGGGTCAGATGCAGGAAGCAGGCAGGAAAAGTCAGAAGCAAGCCGGTGGGTAAGCCAGGAGGTCCAGAGGAGTCGATAACAAGCCGGGTCGGTACACAGGAAGTCAGGACAACAGGAATCACAATCACAGGAACACAGGAAGAGCTGACGATAATCCAGCAACGTGGCACTGTCAGTGGGACGTTTAAATAGACAAGGCGCAGTATCACGTCGTACGCACACCGTTCCGTTCGTGTGTTCGTACCATCGCGACGTTGCTATGCACGCTCATTCATCCGAATGTGGCGCCAGGCGTCCGCCTAGTAGAAACATTGCACACCCGTGTGCGTTGATGCGCGTTAGCGCGACCTTGCCTGTGCTGGCTTGCTAGCCTATTTCCCTGACAGGTGAGCATCAACTGCTCTGAGTGCAACAGCTCAGAGCACAACACAGCTCTACATCCAGGGCCAGCGCCATGGACTCTTACCCCCTCACCCACAGTGGAAGAGCACGGCGGGGAGCAACAAGACACAGTACCTCCTGTAATTACACCCCGGTGCACCCAAGTCTGTGGAGAAGGTCTGTCTAACAAATCCTGCTCTAAGATTTGTCTTGTCACAGTTTACCCCACAGGTCACAGAGAAAAAGCAGTGAAGCTATACGTGATCCTTCTTTGACACTTTCAAAATCAAGAAAGCCGGCTCTTCATACTTACTTAAGACTTGTACTGTACAGGGGTAAGTGAAGAAACTGGGAGAAGAGCCATTGGTTACCAAATCGAATCCTTTGATGGTCAGACAACCCTGCCTCTGCCAACTCTAATCGAGTGTAATCAGTTCCCAACGGATAGAGAGGAGATCCCTACACCAGAGGTGGCACTTCATCACGGACATCTGAAGGGCATAGCACATCTCATCCCTGAACTGGATCCCCAGGCTGAGATAGCGCTTCTCCTTGGGAGGGACATCATCAGAGTTCACAAGGTGAGAAAACAAATCAATGGTCCTCACATTTCCCCTTATGCCCAGAAACTAGATCTAGGATGGGTCATCATAGGCAATGTATGCCTAGGGAGTGTTCACAAACCAACCAGCTTGAATTCTCTCTTTACAAAGACACTGGAAGGCGGGCGTCCATCCCTATTTCAGCCTTTCACCAACAGATTCCTTGTAAGAGAGAAGCCTGCCAGTGTAATTCATTCCAGCCCTTACACCGCTAATCTTCTTTGTCATGAAGACAGAGATCATTTAGGGTGCTCAGTTTTCCAAAGGACTAAAGAAGATCACAAAATTGGCCCATCTATTGAAGATCATATCTTCTTGGAGATAATGAGACAGGGATTCTACAAAACTAACGAAAACAGCTGGGTGGCACCCCTGCCTTTCAAAGCGCAGAGACCCCGTCTTGCTAACAACAGAGAACAAGCTTTGAAACGCTTTTCTTCCCTCAGATCCAATTTTCAAAGAAAAACAGAAATGAAAGGGCATTTCTTCTCATTCATGAGTAAGATGTTTGAGGATGACCATGCTGAGATAGCCCCACCTCTAAAAGACAATGAAGAGTGCTGGTACCTACCAATCTTTGGTGTCTACCACCCCAAGAAGCCAGGTAAAATCCGGGTAGTGTTTGACTCCAGCTCACGGCATCAAGGAGTCTCATTAAATGATGTCCTCCTAAAGGGACCAGATCTCAACAACACACTTCTTGGTGTTCTCATCAGATTCCGCAAAGAAGCAGTTGCCTTAGTTGCAGACATTCAGCAAATGTTCCACAGCTTCCAAGTCAAGGAAGAACACAGGAACTTCTTGAGATTCCTATGGTTCAAAGACAATGACCCTACTAAAAACATTACAGAATACCGCATGAAAGTGCACGTTTTTGGTAACAGTCCATCTCCCGCTGTTGCTATCTATGGACTTAAGCTATCTGCCCAAGAAGGTGAGAAAGACGTTACACAGTTTATTGAAAGAGACTTTTATGTAGATGATGGTCTGAAATCACTTTCTTCACCTGAAGCTGCAATAAGTCTACTCAAGAGGACTCAAAGCACGCTTGCCTCTTCAAATCTCAGACTGCATAAGATAGCATCAAACAGCAAGGTCGTCATGGAGGCCTTCCCTTCCCAAGAATATGCCAGTGACTTCAAAGATCTGGACTTAGCTACAGACTCCCTTCCTATGCAATGCAGCCTAGGACTCAACTGGGAGCTCAAGTCTGACACCCTTACCTTTCAGGTTGACCAAGAGACAAAGCCCTTCACACAGCGAGGTGTCTTATCCACCATCAACAGCCTGTATGATCCACTCGGATTTAAAGCACCAATTACCATCCAAGGTAAGATTCTGCTTAGAGAGCTTACTGCAGACACATGTGATTGGGATTCTCCACTACCTCCTGAGAAAGGGACATTATGGGTAACATGGAGAGATTCTTTAAAGACTTTATCCAACCTACACGTACATAGACCATACACCCACTTTCCTCCCTCAAGGGTTCAGTCTACAAAGTTATGTGTATTCTGCGATGCTTCAGTTAAAGCAATAGGAGCAGTAACCTACCTCAAGTCAGTAGACATCGAGGGCCAAGTTCATATTGGGTTTGTTATCGGCAAAGCCAAGCTAGCACCATGTCCTGAAACCACCATTCCGAGATTGGAACTGTGTGCTGCTGTACTAGCAGTAGAACTAGCAGAACTTATTACATCTGAGATGGATCTAGAACTCAAAGACACAGAGTTTTACACAGACAGCAAGGTAGTGTTGGGTTACATTTACAACGAAAGTAGGAGATTCTATGTCTATGTACACAACAGAGTCCTAAGAATCAGGAAGTCGACACAGCCCACCCAGTGGCATTATGTCTCAACTGATCATAACCCAGCAGATCATGCTACAGCATCCCGTCTCAAAGACACTACAGTAAGGGAGACATATGTACTGCTAGAACCTGAATCTGACTCAGATATCCGTCCTCAGGTTTCCACACTACATACAACAATTTCTAACCAACTGTTGGGATCCAAGCGCTTCCACAAATTCTCCACTTGGAAGTCCTTACAAAGAGCTACTGCTTCAAAACTCACACATGAGACTCTGACCACCTTCATGGCTGAAGTATCAGCTGTAATGGATGCCAGACCTTTGACATCTATACCTAATGATCCTGAAGATCCTTTCTTGCTTATACCTTCCACTTTGCTCACTCAGAAAGTTGAGGTGATCACAGCTCCTCCAGTCAATCTAGACACAAAGGACATACAGATGTCAATGGAAAAGAGTACAAGTTTTAGCTGACACCTTTTGGAACAAGTGGAAGAAACAATACTTGTCTAATCTACAGACCAGGAACAAGTGGCAAGACAGCAGACCCAACTTACAGCCTGGCGCCATCGTTCTCATGAAAGACTCTCAATCGAGGAGAAACGAGTGGCCTTTGGGTCTGATAACCCAAGTGTTTCCCAGTGAAGATGGAAACGTCAGGAAAGTTGAGCTCAAAGTCATTAGGCAAGGCCAGCTTAAACTTTTCCTCAGACCTGTTTCTGAACTTATTTTGTTACTCTCCTCCGGAGTGCCATGATGTGTGGTATCCGTGGGAAACCAAGCGGGGAGTGTCATGCCTTCTTTAATAAGGCTTGTGATTTTCCTATTGACTCTTTGATTTAATTAGATTGCTCTATGCTGCCATCTAGTGACCATTTTGCATAACTGCGCTATATCTATTTCATGTAGTCATTTAGTATAACTGGTTAGATTTGGTACATGCAAGCCTCCGTATTTTCAATCCCATCAGGCCTTGCATCAGCTTCCTCCACCATTTTCATCTTTTCTTACCATGGAAGCATACACATCTGCTGCTAAGCTCTACGTTAGTCATCCGGATTCATCTTCGGTATGTTTACTAATTGTATCTTCAGCTAGATAGATAGATAGGGAGGCACTAATTGTATGATTTTTATTAATCGCATTTTGTCTGTATCTGTTACAGTTTTACTCTATCTTGTATCAATAAAAGTTCAAAAGGATTCTGCGCCTACTGGAATGCATTGGTATGAGAGGAGTTAACAGTGTGCCCGAATACACCTCAGTCACGTGTAGTGAGGGGCATAACAACGATCGTGGAAGAAAATATTAGCAGCGATCCCAAATCTCCATCACCACACCACTTGTGCCACAGCCCTGTAAGTAATCCACTTACCAGACCCTGCTGATTAACATGCTTATCAATCAAAGGGATAATCGCTGTTCACTGGACACTTCATCTGTATTTTGCTGATTGCAAGCAATAGATAAAAAAAATCCACATAGCGTAATCCAGTACAACAATTATTTATTAATTTAAAGTTATCTCACAAAAAAAACACTCACAATGTTTGCATAATATAAGGGCATGTAAAACCAGTACTATGTCAGTCGTGCATTCCCCTCTAACCTCTCACCGATCCGGGGAAGGACAGACAAGGATAAGCCGACTCTGTAGATAGCTGCGTAGCAACGCCCTGTAACAAAACAGAACAAACCAAGTAATCTGGGGGGCCAATTTAAAGGAAATTGTCGAGATAGTGTATTCACGATCTTACCTGCGTCTCTTCCCGTACCACCCATTCAATGAAGGTGCTAAAACCCTCCAAAGAAATGGAACAGCCTATCGGGAGACAGCGGTCAAGAAAGAACTGCCCATCCCAAAACACCTGGAGTATGCTGTCCAGTTCTGGGCACCAGTCCTCAGGAAGGATGTACTGGAAATGGGAGCGAGTACAAAGAAGGGCAACTAAGCTAATAAAGGGTCTGGAAGATATTAGTTATGAGGAAAGGTTGTGAGCACTGAACCTCTTCGCTCTGGAGAAGAGACGCTTGAGAGGATATGATTTCAATTTATAAATACCGTACGGGTGACCCCACAATAGGGATAAAACTTTTTCGCTTAAGGGAGTTTAACAAGACACATGACCACTCATTAAAAGTAAAGAGGTTGAACCTTAAACTACGTAGAGGGTCCTTTACTGTAAGCGTGGCAAAGATATGGAATTCCCTTCCACAGGCGGTGGTCTCAGTGGGGAGCATCGATAGTTTCAAAAAACTATTAGATAAGCACCTGAACGACCACAACATACAGGGATATATACTGACATATAATCACACACATAGGTTGGACTTTGATGGACCCAGCAAATGTTGGCTCCCGGGGTAAACCGGCAGCAGGTGAAAAGCAGATTTAATATTTGTCTGCACCAACAACAATTCCTGGCCATAACATTGCACCCAGCCGGCTGCGGCATCGAACGATGTATAGGACACCGCAGCCAAGTTCGGAGAAATGGCATCGTTCACCAAAGCTCCCTTCGGATACTACAAATGGTGTATTAACCTAATTTATGTTGGGTTCCTTTTTGGGGACCACCCCCAACGAAGACACATGCAAAGGCGGACTGGGCGGAAGGTCGAATGATCCAGCCATTCTCCCAGGTTCCACCTCTTTTGCCAATTTGTCAGAAACAAACTGATTAAAATGCCGTGTGGATTTCAAATACCGAGACCGTGAAGATGGAGCCAGTAGCACAGAACACAGACACGAAAGCCATGAGCAAAACCATTAGCCAGGAAATATGCCACCTCCCTCTGTGGACATCCTACCTAGATATGGCACCATCGTGGGAGGGCCTTCCGGTGCCCTTCTTTTTGAAGCAGAATCCCCTGGGTTGGGACTTCCCTCTCTTAAAACATATGGCATAACTGTGTGAGCCCCCGCAATCAGAGCACTTATGGTGAAAAACGACAGGCCACGGCAAGACGGCATGACCCCTTGCTGAACTGCCAACAAACTCCTTTTTTTTAAGGTTGGCCAACTGTCCAGCAGCACCCGCACCGCCGGCCCCTGGAGAAAGGGCTGCCCTGAAGCCCTCGCCTGAGCTTCATCCAAAGCCCAATGTCCTTCTGATCCCAGCACAAGCCAGGCTACAAGGCCTTCCGCTGGCGGACTTGCTCATCATAACTCAGCCAAGCAGTACCCCCGTAAACTCTATACGCTTCCCTAATGGCATCAAGATAGCAAAAAAGTGGAGAGCAATTTTCCGGTGCCTTTTCGCCAATGACGCTGGCCAAGATGGCAAAAGCCTGATGCCATTTAAAAAAGTGCGGGGATAAGCCGCCAGCAGCGCTTCACCTCCTCCTTTCTTGCTTTCGTCCGCCTTACCCTTCTCTATATAAAATTTTCTCCAAAAGGCAAGAGGGAGAATATTTCAACATGCCCCAACTTACGGATTTTGTCCCTGACATCCTGCTTAAGATGGACCCCAGCAGGCCCTCAAAATACATGCAGGCTGCAGCAGCACTGGAGGACCAGCAGAGGACACCCAAACCCTCCTGCAGCCCGTAGATGATCTACTTGCTGGTCGAGTTCCTCTCTGCACTGAAGCCACAGAGAGAGCCGACGGCTCCGGATCCCTGCGGCGGCAGCGGGCAGGGGAGTAAAGCGGAATTCCCCTCTGTGCAATCTCCTCCAGCATCCAGGGCACATGATCTCCTGCCGGGAGCAGCTGAGGGTCCACTGCGTGTTCCCGATTGTCTCCCACTCTGAGCCACCCCCGCTCAGCACCTCAGCAGGGGGGGGGGGGGGGGCGGTGCCGCAGGCTCCGGTACCTGAAGAGAGGGGGAGGAGGGAGAGTAAGAGCAGGATGCCCCCTTCCCCCTCGGGTCCCACCGGCGATGAGGATTCCTCCCAGGGCCACCGCTGCGACAGGAAGCATGAGGCCCCGCATCAGGCCCTGTAGGGTCCCTATGACAGGGGCTCCTACCTTGCCGCTGGACCTGGGGGACAGGTGAAGGACTGAGGCGCTCAGGGGGGCGAACCCTCCTAGCATGTTTCCGATCAGGTGGGGAAGTAGCAGGTGAGGGAGCCCCTTCCGACCCCCCCCCCCCCCCCCGGCATGTCCAACAGCCACGATCCTCCGCAGCAGCCCTGATTTGATCTAACAAGGCCTTCAAGTCGCTCATTATGTCACTTTTCTTGCAGGGGTACGACGACCGAAGCTGCCACTTCTCCTGACTCCTTGGAATGTGAGAGAACTACCTCACCGTAAAGACCCTCTCATCTGAACCCTGCCCCTTCAACCTCTGCCTCCAAACAGGTAAGGGCTACACCCCCACCAAACACACTGACCTAGCTGACCGTTCCCTGACCCTGTTCCTCCCTTAGTCATGCCGCCCCTCCATCCATTCTCTCCCCCAGGTCTCACTTTACCTCATATAGGAAGTGATATGTCCCATAGCAATACCTAATTTATTGCAACATGATAAACACAGAAATCTTATTGATGGTTTTCTAATAATGATAGTGCACATTCATTTTCAGCCCCATATGATATTCAAATATATCAGATGCAACTAATGATGGACTATCCGGCTTGGGAACACCCATTTATTTAGTTTGAAATGAGCAACTTAACTTCTAATCTTCTTATTTTGTACACCTGACTTGATCCTATATATTTCCTTCATGTGTGTGTAGGTTGCATTGCAGCTACTGTGTGATTTCTCCAACAATGCTTTGCCAACAGCAGCTGAGCAACCCAGCTGCATCTATTCTTCAACACAATGACATTTCTGCTTTCCCTCTTTTTTTTGCCTTGAAATGTCAACACCAAAAATACAGCATGAATTAAACCCCTGCAGTTTCCTCCTATTCAGCCTAGATAACCCCTTCACTGTTTGCTACTGACCTGCACTGTGCGACTCCTCTCCTATAAAAATATAATGACACTGCAAGAATTATACCTGTGGAACAGTGCTCAAAGATGTTTAGCACAAGCAATGGGCACCAGCTGAATTAGATTAGCAGGGAATTGTTGGACCTTTCAGGGGTGTACTTTCTCTCTCACAAGCCCTTGTCCTATAATGAAATCACTGCAATCAAAGTACGATTGTGTGAAAACTCATTCCGTGTGCATACTAACACACAGTTCTCTTGAGTGAGGAGTCTTATAATGATTTACATGTATAAAGCAGTTCACCATAGTTCCTGAAAACACAATAACACTTGATAAAGTCTTCTCAGCCAACCGAAGCCCATTCCAGTTTCGGTACAGGTACCTACTCTTTTCCATCCACAACTCAGACCAACAACCTTGGCCTGAATGTGCAGTACAGGTCCAGTATTTTGTGTGCAAAATCTGGGAAGGTTCTTATTTATCCAGGTCATGGAAAAGCTAGTAGTAGTTTGTCGTATTCACCTGAACTTACATAATGTTAAAGACCTTTTGCAGATCAAATTAATACGACTAAGTTAACTGTGTAGCGCTACCCCAGGACAAACCGCTGGATTGTCTGAGTCCTCCTGCACTGCTTAAGTAATGACCTGTCATGTACCTGGACTCAAGCAATACTGACATACCTGGAAACAGCAACAGGCTTTATTAAAGGATAGGTTCACCTTTTGAACAAGTTACATGTTACAACCTTAATGACCCATTTTGTAAGTCTGCTTGATCCTGTTACTGACCCAACTACTTCTGAATCTTCTCTGGATTATCCTTGCGTGCTCATGTCTGCTACTCACCATTGTTACCAACCTTGGCCAGGACTTTCTGCCTTCTGATTTTGTGTCTCGCTGCCAACTCTTGCCTGTTTCTGATCTTGACTCTGTGATTCTGTACTTATCTGCTTGGCTGTTTTTTAACTTGGCTTGTGACGTGACTCAGCGTTCCTGCTCATTTATATCAGCACTTCCAATTGCAAGTTCACTGACCCAACTTCACTACACCTATGATCATCCGCTCCCCTAGCAGTCCTTGTCTCCGCTAACCAGATGTGCTTGGACAGACCTTTTGCAAGAGGCCACCCTTGTCATCTTGAGCTTCACTGTTTTAAATGATATGATATTTTAGGTAATAATCTTTTCATATACAATACTATTTTGTCTATGGAAACAGTGAGGTTCCTTTTGGTACATTTTCATCAACACTGAAAAAACCGCATTGTCGTCAATAGTTCAGTTTTAGCAGTTTTTGGGCTCATACTGTATATAAACATACTAATATTCATAACTGAGTTTTTTGTGTATTAATATACATTGTAAAGTGTTCACCTTGCGCTCTCCACCTTCCGTCTTCCACCTTCCGTTTGAGGATGCCCCACAGATATTCAATAGGGTTTAGGTCTGGAGACATGTTTGGCCAGTCCATCACCTTTACCCTCAGCTTCTTTAGCAAGGCAGTGGTCATCTTGGAGGTGTGTTTGGGGTCGTTATCATGTTGGAATACTGCCCTGCGGCCCAGTCTCCGAAGGGAGGGGATCATGCTCTGCTTCAGTATGTCACAATACATGTTGGCATTCATGGTTCCCTCAATGAACTGTAGCTCCACAGTACCGGCAGCACTCAGACCATGACACTCGCACCACCATGCTTGACTGTAGGCAAGACACACTAGTCTTTGTACTCCTCCTGGTTGCTGCCACACACGCTTGACACCCTCTGAATCAAATAAGTTTATCTTGGTCTCATCAGACCACAGGACATGGTTCCAGTAATTCATGTCCTTAGTCTCCTTGTCTTCAGCAAACTGTTTGTGGGCTTTCTTGTGCATTATCTTTAGAAGAGGCTTCATTCTGGGACAACAGCCATGCAGGCCAATTTGATGCAGTGTGTGGCCTATGGTCTAAGCACTGACAGGCTAACCCCCACCCCTTCAACCTCTGCAGCAATGCTGGCAGCACTCGTACGTCTATTTTCCAAAGATAACCTCTGGATATGACGCCGAGCATGTGCACTCAACTTCTTTGGTTGATCATGGCGAGACCTGTTCTGAGTGGAACCTGTCCTGTTAAACCGCTGTATGGTCTTGGCCACCATGGTGCAGCTCAGTTTCAGGGTCTTGGCAATCTTCTTATAGCCTAGGTCATCTTTATGTAGAGCAACAATTCTTTTTCTCAGATCCTCAGAGAGTTCTTTGCCATGAGGTGCCATGTTGAATTGCCAGTGACCTGTATAAGAGAGTGAGAGCGATAATACCAAATTTAACACACCTGCTCCCCATTCACACCTGAGACCTTGTAACACTAATGAGTTACATGGCACCGGGCAGGGAAAATGGCTAATTGGGCCCAATTTGGACATTTTCAATTAGGGGTGTACTCACTTTTGTTGCCAGTGGTTTAGACATGAATGGCTGTGTGAGTTATTTTGAGGAGACAGCAAATTTACACTGGTATGAAAGCTGTACACTCACTACTTTACATTGCAACAAAGTGTAATTTCTTCAGTGTTGTCACATGAAAAGATATAATAAAATATTTACAAAAATGTGAGGGGTGTACTCACTTTTGTGAGATACTGTATCTCTTAAACCTGTACAGTTTAGGAGATATTTACATTGCATGCAGCCAGTGACATCACTGGCGCATGCACTCTGAAGGAACGGCCCATAGGTGCTGTTCCTTCCAAACCCTTATCTTAAACGGCGGCTCACGTGCCTGACGCCAATCACAGCACCAGAGCCCACGAACCCAGAAGAAACTCTGGGTAAAATGTCAGCCATCTCAGTGGTGTGCATGGACCACTGCAACAACTTAATTCTAAGGTAAGTACTTCAAAATGAGCTAGTATGCTCATAGTATGCTAGTATGCTCATTATGCCTTTGTCTTGCAGGGTTTCTTTTTATTTATTTATTTATTTTTCTGAGGTTTACAACCTTTTTAATCCTCATACATAGACATAGACTAGGGGTTTTATTTACTTTTTGTCTTGACACTCATGTGTATCATGTCATAGGATGTCGGCGTGTATTTACTAGGTCCAAGGTTTATTAACCGCTTGCCGACCGGCTCACGCCGATATACGTCGGCAGAAGGGCACGTACAGGCAGATTAACGTACATGTATGTTGCCCTTTTAAGAAGTGGTTTGTGGGTGCGCCGCGACCTCTGTGAGTGTGATCGCGAGGCCCGCAGACCCAATATCTGCGGGGCTACCCGCAATCGTCTCAGGGAGAGGAAAAACAGGGAAATGCTGATGTAAACAAGCACTTCCCCGTTCTGCCTAGTGACAGGACACTGATCACAGCTCCCTGTAATCGGGAGCGATGATCAGTGTCCTGTCACACATAGCCATGCCCCCCACAGTTAGAATCACTCCCTAGGACACACTTAACCCCTTCACTGCCCCCTAGTGTTTAACCCCTTCACTGCCAGTTACATTTACACAGTAAATCAATGCATTTTTAAAGCGGAGGTCCACCCTAAAATAAAAAATTACATTAACATTCTCAAAAAAATATATAAAAATAAAAATTGAAAAAAACATTTTTTTTTGTTACCAGAAACCCTTGTTGCTAGGCAGTCTTCCTAATCTGCCTCTTTCTATTCCGCGGCGCTTCCTCCTCTTCGGCGAGCTGCCCCGTTGTCTTCTGGGACATGTGTGTGTCCCAGAAAACAACAGGGCCATTCACAAAGTGCCGCACGACTCGCGCATGCGCAGTAGGAAATGGGCAGTGAAGCCGCAAAGCTCCACTGCCTGTTTCCCTTCGTTAAGATGGCGGCGCTGACACCTGATCCGATGGACGGATCGGCCTCGGGGGGCAGACATTGCGGGCTCCCTGGACAGGTAAGTGTTCTAATTAAAAGTCAGCAGCTACAGTGTTTGTAGCTGCTGACTTAAAAAAAAATAAAAAATTGCAGCTGGAACACCGCTTTAATTGCACTGATCGCTATATAAATGTGAATGATCCCAAAATCGCACCATAAGTGTCCGATCTGTCCGCCATAATGTCACAGTCACAATAAAAATCCAAAACAAGGACTCAATTGATGGACTATGTGTTATTATGCACACCAAGTGAAAGAGCCACTATTCCCCATGTTTTTACAGAGAAGGGAGGATCCGCAGCATACTGCCGAGTTGTCTCCAGCGGTAATGAGGATGGAGGAGATGAGGATGATGAAGTTACAGACGTGACTTGGGTGCCGGATAGAGCGGAGGAGGAAAGTGAGAGTGAGGCGCAACCCCAACGAGGCAACCATCATTGAAGAGTAGAGAGCAGCCACTCTATTACATCACATTGTGGAGCTGTTCTGTGCCGGCCCATTTCTCACAGCTCAGCTGTCTGGGCCTTTTTTAGCACATGTGCAGCCGATCACAAACTTTGTCTCAAGCACATCAAGCGTGGTAAAAACACCAGCCATTTGGGTACCATATGCTTGACAAGGCATTTAACCTCCCGTTGGCAAGAGCACCTGAAAGACACACAAAAAAGAAGCAATTCTGTGCCTCCTCCTTACTCACCTCAGTCTGCCCCCACTATACCTCATGAAATCTTCAGCCTCCATTGACAGGGATTATGGTATAGTACAGGGTGTCCCAGGTCCTTGCAGCACATCTGCCAGTAGCACACCATCAGCTGTAGATTATAGCTGGCAAACTTCTTCATCTGCTGCAGCGAAAAAAAAAATTCAGTCACTGCCACCCACATGCCCAGCATCTAAATGCAAGTTTGTCAAAGCTGCTGGCTCTACAACTTCTGCCTTTCCGTCTGGTGGATTCTGCCCCCTTCCGTGTATCTGCAGAATGTGCTGTGTACCACAATGGCAGGTTCCTAGTCGCTATTTATTTTCACGTAAGGCCATTCTAGCTCTGTACCATCGCGTGGAAGGCAATGTTGTGGCATTGTTGGGGAAGGCAGTCAGCCTTGAAGTCCACATTACTGCTGACAGGTGGTACAGCAAGCATGGTCAGGGACGATATATTTCGTTCACAGCACACTGGGTAACTCTGCTTGCAACTCGGAAGGATGTAGGACAGGGCCCAGTGCTGCAGCTTGTTGTGCTCCCACGTCTCCATATAGCTAGTGGTGATGATTCAAGATTTGTCAGCTCTAGCCCCTCCTCCTCCTCCATGCCCTCCTTTGCAATCTATGAACCACAAGTACCATCTAAGCTTTCAAGGGGCTATTCACTGAGACAGGCTAAAAGGTGCCATGCAGTGCTTCAGCTGGTGTGTCTAGGGCACAGGAATCACACCGGAGTAGAGATTCTTGCAGCTCTGCAGGGGCAGGCCCAGAGTCGGGGTCATGCCGCGTCAGCTGGAGCCAGGAATGGTGGTGTGCGAAAATGGTACAAACCTCCTGTCCGCCCTAATGCCGCGTACACAGGAGCGGACTTTACGGCAGACTTTGCTCGGCGGACTTTTCGCCGGACTTTGTTGGCTCCTTGCGCCGGACTTAAAAACGGACGGACTTGGCCACACACGCTTACTGCAAAAGTCCGCTGGTTTGGAACACGGTGACGTATAGCACGTACGACGGGACTATAAAAAGGAAGTTCAAGCCCCACTACGGCACCCTTTGGGCTCCTTCTGCTAATCTCGTGTTTATCTCGTGTTAGTAGAAGTTTGGTTAGAGATGATTCGCGCTTTTCACACTTCAGCTTATTTCGATAATTTTCTGTGGTTCAGTTTGTGCTTGTGAGGTTTGTATCTGCTTTTCAGTGTGTGTTGGTCAGTTCGTACCCTGCCTTGCAGGCCGTTCTGGACCACTCGTTCCTGATTTTCAGGTCGTTCTTCATAGGCCTTGCTGTTCTTCAGTGCGTTTGTTATAAGTTTTTTTGACCAGCCGACCGTTTTGAAGCCATGTCGCGTGGACTTTCTCGTTCTCGAGTTCGTGCTGCGTGGGGACTTGGTGTTGGGGTTAATACTTTGACCCGAGTCCAGTCCATGAACAGGGCGAGGAGGAGTTCATGGATGAAGAATTGGTTGCGCCAGCGTGACCAATTCTCTCATATGCCTTTGCTCCGTGAGCTCCGTGAGAATAATCCTGAGGATTTCAGGAATTTTCTCCGGATGACGGACCCCGTCTTTGAGCGTCTGCTGGCTATGCTGACCCCCTATATCAGCAGGCAGGATACCTGCAAGAGGCAAGCCATCAGTGCGGAGCAGAGGCTAGTTGCCACGTTACGTTACTTGGTGACAGGGAGAAGTCTTCAGGACTTGAAGTTCTCGACAGGCATCTCCCCCCAGGCTCTGGGGATCATAATCCCAGAGACCTGTTCTGCTATTATTCAGGTCCTGCAGAAGGACTATATGAAGGTAAATTTTATCCTTTAACATTACATGATATGTATAAAATGTTTTTTGATGTATTGTATAAATGTCCTCCTTACCTAATTGCCATGCTTTCAATATGCTGTGAATGTCCCCTTTATCTTCATGCATGACTGTTTTTGGACATTAATCATTTATTGCCCTACATGCATATTTTCCTTCATTAACCTCCCCACCATGCAATCCTGTGTCCATTTATATCTCTATAGCCTATAGTCCCTTGAACAATGTATATTGTCTGCTCCATTGTCTTGTTTGACCCTCCCCCACCCCACAAATGTTGAAAAAATTCAGGTGTGTTTGTTAACCTAATTAGAACCCCTCCCCCACCCCACAAATGTTTGAAACAGTCAGGTGTGTTTGTTAACCTAATTAGAACCCCTCCCCCACCCCACAAATGTTTGAAACAGTCAGGTGTGTTTGTCAACCTAATTAGAACCCCTCCCCCACCCCACAAATGTTTGAACCAGTCAGGTGTGTTTGTTAACCTAATTAGAACCCCTCCCCCACCCCACAAATGTTTGAACCAGTCAGGTGTGTTTGTTAACCTAATTAGAACCCCTCCCCCACCCCACAAATGTTTGAACCAGTCAGGTGTGTTTGTTAACCAAATTAAAACCCCTCCCCCACCCCACAAATGTTTCAACCAGTCAGGTGTGTTTCGGGCCCTAATTAGAACCCCTCCTCCCACATTCAAATGTATCAATGGGCCATCAGAGGGGGTGATTAATCTTATAAGTGTGCCTTATGTTTTTGAACATTTCAATTACAAACACACATATTAATAATGTTTGACTGCTGTTGTTCACTAATGTTTTGGTGTAATCTGATATACAATTTAGGTTTCAAAGTCCTTATCTTAATTTTTTAACTTTTTTGCACTCCACAGTTTCCTTCAAGTACACAGGAATGGCAGACTGTGGCCTCCCAGTTTGCTGACCATTGGGACTTTCCCAACTGTGTCGGGCGATTGACGGGAAGCATGTCCGGATTGTGCCACCACCGCATTCGAGGTCTTATTTCTATAACTACAAGGGGTTCCATAGTGTAGTTTTGATGGCGGTGGTCTCGGCACATTTGGACTTTCTGTTTGTGGATGTGGGGAAGAACGGTCGGATGTCTGATGGAGGAGTCTTTGCACAGACCGAGCTGTGCCATCGTCTCCAGACCGGTGGCCTGGGATTGCCACCTGATGACGAGAATGTGGATGGACTCCCCTCAGTTTTTATTGCTGATGAAGCGTTTGCTCTCGGTGAGCACTTGATGAGGCCGTTCCCCCAAAGGACACTCACCCCTGAGAGGAGGGTATTTAATTACCGGCTGGCCAGAGCAAGAAGAGTTGTGGAGAATGCCTTTGGGATTCTGGCCAGCCGGTTCCGTTTATTCCTTTCTTCAATTCATTTGGCGGACTATAAACTAAACTACGTCATCTTGCTTGCTGCATCTTGCATAACTTTTTAATAAGACATTCAGCAACATATATATCCTCTGTTGAGCCTGAGGCCGGACTGGAACAGGATCCCACAATGACAGGTGTTTTTATAAACATAACAAAACATTAAAGAACTTACAAAGTTCAACATTTATAGAACGGTGCATGTGATGTCACCCTTGGAAATCGTTCCTTTAGAATATGCTCAAAATTGAGATTTACAAAAGGGTCACGTCAACATGTGCTATCACCCATCATGGGTGAGCAATGTACGTGTTTTGTGTGTGCAATCCCTTTTTTGGTTCCTATCACCACAAAAGAATTTTCAGGATGAAGGGGTTGCAAACACAAAACAAGTACATTGATAACCCATGATGGAAGATAGCACATGATGACACACCGTGTGCATCATAATGTAAATTTTGGTATCCCAAATAAATTAAAAAAACTTTTTTTCAAAAAAACAAACTTCACAAGGAAATGAAGAACATGATTGATGTTTTTAGGCCAAACGTGATTATATTCGGCCCAAAACATCAATCATGCTCTTCATTTCCTGTTGCATGCAGTACAGGCGAAGTTGCATGCTGTGAATTTGTTCACGCATTTTATCTAGTTGGCCATTCCACAGCATTATCTGGCCAATCAGTCTTTGCGCACTGTCTGTGGTGAATGGCTCTGCCGCTTGGCCTTCCACAACCAGAAACTCACCTAAAATGAGTGAATAAAAACAAGGTTTACAATATGCACGCCAAAATACATTAACTCAAGCTGGGGTGTCAGTCACTCACTTGGTGGGCTTGAAACCTCGCACACTTCCGCCACCTCTCTTTCCTCCAGGTCGTCGGGTGGGCGTGGTCTTGGGCTGGGGCTTGGGGTACCTTCTGCCTCAGGCTGGTGACTTGGGGGGGTCCTGGGATCCTTGGACTGTTGTCTGAGTCTTTTCTCCCCTATGAGAATTGAACAAAAGGTATAGTTAAAACACAGTGATATTTTAGATTTTATTAAATAAACTTAAACGTTGGTTATGAGTTGTGGCCAATTGCCTTTTTTCATCATAAAAAATTTAGAAGACAGGATGAACATTCCCTCTGAACAACAATTATAAACAATGCACATTTTCTGGCAAGTTTCACAGATGCAGACACCTCAATGATCTCCTATGTGTATTACCCCTCTAAAATGTATTTATGGTCACATAGTACACTATAGTGCTCGTGAGTCCAGATGTGGAAATAGCTGCTGTGTCCTGTCCTTACAGTACACTGAATCATTTTGGAAGTAGCATTAAATTTTCCAACACATCTACACCACATCACCAAATTGTGGTAATTTGACAAATTATCAAGACATAAATGTATGTCCAACCCTGTCCCATCGTATTTGGCAAAAAAATAACGTCATTTTCTAAAGTATCATATGTATTTTACAAAGAACGGTCTTTACGAACGATGCTGTATAAAGTCCAAAAATAAGGATCAGCATGCAAGTTAAGTATCTCAATAGTAAAACACAACAAGTACTTAATTTTTTTAAGCAGCTTCTTTATTCGCCAATATTGTTCTGGCTCCCGACTTTTGATGTCAGACCACCGCTTCCTCAATTGTTCTTTCAACCGTTTTGTGCCAAATTTTGCTTCTAGAGCAGTGACAACTGAGGACATTATTTTGTCCTTCCGCATATTCGGTCGTGTGTACGGTCCTTTTTTCCCATCGTAGTCCTCCCTTCTCAATATGGACACCATCTCCACCATCTCTTCAAAAGCCATGTTGGTGGCCTTATATCTCCTCCGGGATGTGGATGTTTGGAGCTCCGGGCTTTCATCCGTGCTACTTCCCCTGATTCTCTCCACCATCTTTAGCTATCTACTCCCACTGCGCAACGAAGAGTGAAGGGGCGGGGCCAAATCGTACTAAAGAACGTCAGGGGTGGGCGACGCAGGCGGAGCATGACACATGCGCAGTGTATATAAAGCTATTACGATGGCCTACGTATGTCCGTGCGGAAGTAGCGAGCGTCAGAAACGAAGGTAAGATTAAAGTGGGGGTGTGTGTGTGTTTGGTGTGTGTGTGTGTGTGTGAGTGTGTATGTGTGTGTATGTATGTGTCCCCTAAATTACAACCAAAAATAATCCTGTGATTTGTGACTGACATTAGTTTGGATCTTGTGTCTTGTCTTTCAGAAAAAATGAATCCCTTTAAAGAGGAAGAATTTTTGTGCCAATTTATTGAGCTCTATCAGGAAAATAAAAACCTGTGGGAGGTCAAACACCCCCTATATTATAATAGGGATGTTAGGAAGGCAACACTGGGCACACTTTTAGAGTTTGTGAAGACTTGAGTCCCCCAGGCAGACCTCAAGTTTGTGGACAAGAAAATTGGTATCTTGCAAAACATGTACAAGCGGGAACACAATAAAATCCAGGAGTCGCTCAGATCCGGTGCAGCAGCTGACCAAGTATATGTACCGAAGTTGTGGTACTACAACAAAATGCGATTCCTGGATGACCAGACCAAAGCCAGGCAATCACTTTCCACCCTTCCCCCCACCCTTCCCAAAAGCCTTCCGTCCACTCTTCGCTCCAGCCTTCCATCCACTTTCACCCCAGCTGAGGAGTCCCAGGATGAACTGGGCCTTTTCAGCATTGATGAAGTTGATGCGCCCAGCTTCAGCCAGGTATCCTTTTTTTTGTAATTTGTGATTGTGTAAATGTTATTAATGATGTTAACGTGTTAATTTTTAAAGTGCTTACTAAAAAATGACATCTGATGATTATGATTAATATGTAGACATATCACTAGACAGTAGTGGCCAAAAATATACTTAAACTTCAGATATTGTTGATCAGCTGAAATAATGGTGGTGTCAAATAGATAGCCTTTACTATTTCTTTAATTATATTTGAAAGTCATGAGCTGAAAATTGTGTGTGATTGCATAACACAAAATTACAACTATGTCCCTTTTTTTGACACAGGATGACCTCAGCCAGGAGGAGGCCTTGCCCAGTGGAAGAGAGGAGGAGGCTGTGGCTGGGCCAAGTCGAAGCCGCACAGAGTGTCAGGTGCCTCCCCTCTGCATTCTCCACAAAAGGCCCAGGAGAATGACACCAACTGAGCAGGAATCCCTAGCCCTCATACGGGAAGCAAGCCTGATCCTGAGCAAACCACCCAATGCAGAGGAGGTATATGGCACCTATATAGCCAGCAGATTGCTGGAGTTGGAAAAGGGCCAACGCCTGCTCTGTGAGGGTCTGATTTTTGAGGCTTACCAGAAGGGCTTGAGAGGGGAGCTTACTGCTACCACATATCTGGCAGATGAAGTCACTCCTCCTCCTCCTCCTCCTGCCCCAAGTACACCACCAGAGGCCCAACCTCCGAGGAAGGCTGCAGAGAAGCGTGGAGGGAAGGCTGCAGAGAAGCGTGGAGGGAAGGCTGCAGAGAAGCGTGGAGGGAAGGCTCCACGGAAGAGTCGAAAGTGATTGCCTGCCTTCTGTCTGGTCTGACTGTGCTCCCTGTGCTCCCTATAGTCGCAAGATACCAATTTTCTTGTCCTCAAACTTGATGTGTGTCCTGGGGGACGAAAAGCTTCCCAGATTCTTTTTTTAAATCAAAAAAGGTTTTATTGAACATTCACATATTATCCATCAATCAACGTCACCGGTTTTGCAATTACATAGGATTTGTTATAGCAGATACCGTTCATGTACATACATACAGTGTTTATTTCAACTTTGCTCTCCATCTCACTGCGTCACTCCTGCAAACCAAAGTTCACCTTTTCCTCATCTTCCCCCCCCACCCGCACATCTTATAATATATAAACTATCCTGCATCCCCTCGTTTTATTTACAGAGATTGTAAGAGTCTGGACATCACTAGCTCTCTCTTAGTCCCGGTGTGTCCAGCCATTTGGACCAAATTCGTTCAAACCTGGTAGGGCACCCTCTGTGTTGATATATATACTTTTCCCTTATGAGGGTTTGTCCCATGTGTTCCACCCATGTGCGACTAGTAGGTGGCCCCACAGACTTCCAACCCATAAGTATAAGTTTCCTGGCCTGAAATAAAGCTCTGGAGAACGCGACCCTTATCAATTCTTCAGGGATCTCATCCTCCAGGACCCCGAGTATACAGCACATGGGGTCCATGGGGACCTTCGTTTGAAATACCTCATTGAGCGTACCCATCACCTCCCTCCAATATCGGTGGAGCTTCGGGCATCTCCACAGGAGGTGGATAAGGTCCCCATCATGCTGACGACAACGGGAACATAAAGGGTCTACCGTCCTGTCCATTTTAAATAGCTTTTTTGGGGTATAGTGCACTCTTAACGCTATAAACAATTGGGAAACCTTTTGTGCAACGTTAAGGGAGCACGTGGATACAGACTGCAAGGCCTCCTCCCATTGCTCCTCTGTAATCTGACCAAGGTCCCTTTCCCAAGCCAGCATTGCATTGCACGGGTATGCTCGCAGGTGCCTCACTAATAGCATCTGGTAGCATTGAGATATAATTATATATTCCCAGATTCTAAAAGTGTCTCCAGTGTTGCCTTCCTAATTTTTTTTTTAAGCAAATAAATGTATTTTTTGGTTACCTTACATTATTGCCTATGTGTTTTAATTAATAAACGCCATTTTGTTTGGGAGTAGGCAGGTACAGGTCAAAAAGACTATGGGGTTGATTTGAGAAAAGCAAATAGACTGTGCACTTTGCAGAGGACAGTTGCCCTCTGCAAGTGCTATTGCTCCAGAGCATCAGAAATGAGTTAAAAGCTTGACTTTGCAAAGAGTACCCAATCCTGTGCAAGGAAAATTCTAAAAACAGCATTTTTGCTTGCACATGATTGGATGATGTAAGTCAGCAGAGCTTCTGCTCATTTACTAAGCTTTGGAGCAACTGCTCTTGCAGAGGGCAACTGCACTTTACAAAGTGCACAGTCTGTTTCCCTTTAGTAAATCAACCCCTATGTGTGTTTTTGACAAAAGGCTAAATCATTTTGAATATCAAGTGAAAAGTACTAGTGAAAAGTTCACTTGAGAAATTGCACAGCAAGTGCACTTGTTGGAAGTGCAGTCACTGTAAATCTGAGGGGAAGAGCTGAAATTAGGTGAAGCTCTGCTGATTTTTTCATAAAATCATGTGCAATAAAAATTAATTTTATTTTTTGGGATTCCTTGCATGTGCCCCTCGGATCCACAGCGAAGGCACTTCAAAATGCTCTTTCTGTGGAATTCAAAGTAGAATTAGCACTTGTAGTGAAAAATGATTTTGCCTTTGTTAAATACAACCCCCTATGTCTAATGAACAAGGGACACCAACCTCATTAAGGTTCATTAAAACAACACAAAATATTAAGGTTATTGTGGTAACTTGAAAATCCACACAAAAAACACCAAAAAAATGTGGTTATCATTTAACACACATTGTAAAATAGAAAAGTGTTGAAATCAAACAAAAAAATAAAGATGAGTCCAAAATCTAATTAAATTTTTTTAATTTATGGAGATCTGGCTTTTTCAAAATATTATATTAGTCATGGCATGATAAATAAATCATGAAGAAAGTAGTTTGTGAGAACTCTGTGTGAATATAAAGCAGAAAAACAACTTCATTCCTCTCGCATTATCAATCCTACAAAAAGCGCTGTATTAAAAGATCACCGAAGAGGAATGTGCTAGCTTCAAGACGAAGGCTAGTTTTACCAGACCGAGCGCTTCCGTCTTGTAATTGCTTCAGAGCATGCGTCAGTTTGAGTTCGTCGGACTAGCACACAGATGACCGGTTTATCCGCTAATAAGAAGAGTCCGTCGGATAGATTTGAAACAAGTTTCAAATCTAAGTCCGTCCAACTTTTGAGCAAACAAAGTCCGCTGGAGCCCACACACTATCAAATTGTCTGACGAAATCCAGTCCGCCGGGCAAAGTCTGCCTTAAAGTCTGCTCGTGTGTACGCGGCATTAGGCTCCATTCACACCTGTAACTTGAAGCCTGAAGCTACAAAACGCTTGAGGAGAAAAAATACATTATTCTCTATGGAGATGGTTCACATCTCCACTCCAAGTCGCCTGAAGCCCTACGCCTGAAGCTCAAACAAGTTCTGGACCCTTTTTTGACGCTCGAATCCGGCATATTTGGGCGTTTTTGGAGCAGGAAGCAGATGACATAATCTAAAAACATAGCAACAAATGATGAAACAGATGGATCATTTTTCCTATTGGCTAATAAAAAAAATGCCAAAGCTCAAAAACGCCGGAAAACGCTGCATGGAAACGCGCAAATATGCCTGACAAAGCGCGCGTCAAAACGTGAAAAAAATGCTCAAAAACACTACTCTCCGGTGTGAATGGGGCCTTAGACAAGGAAAGTAGACACATGTGCCATGCCTGGCACATGTACTCAATTTGGTGATGCAGTGTTTCCTAAATAGGTACCCCGGGTTGGAAGATCTGCTAAAGCAGGCCAGAAGACTCTGTAGCCATTTCAGGCGGTCGTTACACAGCCAGTGCTTGGTTAGCTGAAATTCAGCGGGAATTCCACCTGTCCATAAACCGCTTGATTTGTGACATGTCCACCAGGTGGAACTCAACTTTGGCAATGCTGTTGCGGTTGCACAAGCAGCAGAGGGCCATCAACGAGTACCTGTGTGAGTATGGCACAATGACAGGCTCAGCGGCTCGCCTTTTTTTCCACACACCAATGGCTGCTCATAAAGGATGCATGCACTGTAATGTCGCCATTTGAGGAGGCCACAAGGATGGTGAGCTGTGACAATGCATGTATCAGTGACACAATCCCTGTTGTGTTCCTGCTGGAGCAGACTCTGCATGGCATGATGGACAGGGCCCTTGAGGCAGAGCAGCGGAAGGAAGAGGATGACTTCCTTTCCTCTCAAGGCTCACTTTATGCAGACACCATTGTTCCTACGCCACAGAACACACAATAGGAGAGGGAGGAGGAGGAGGGGGAGGATTCTGGCAGTTTTGGAGGCATTGAAGCAGAGGAAGACATACGTCAAAGAGTAAGAGATGGTTTTCCATCCCCAGAACCCTTGGGAGTAGTACGTGGCTGGGAGGAGCCAGTTCCAGATACTATAATCCTCAGTGACCCCAAGGAGTCTGCTTCTCATGCCTCCGCAAATTTGCGGTTCATCAGCTCCCTCATGCTTCAAAGCCTGAGAAAGGACCCAAGAATACGTAGCATAAAGGAGAAGGATCACTATTGGTTGGCAACCCTCCTTGACCACCGTTACAAGGGGAAAGTTTCAGAATCCATCCCATCCCCACAGAGAGTGCAGAAGATGAAATCTCTTGATGACACTTTAAAGAGGAGTTTATCTAATGCTTTTACCCGACTCTGGTAGGTTACAGTGTCATGGAAAATGTAGTTTTAAGGCTTCTGTTGGTCAAGAGAGGAGCGGTGGAGAAGGCAGCTGCCTAAGTGATGCATTTTACAATTTTTTAAGTCTTCGCCGCCCAAGGCTGTTAGCTTTCACATCGGCAGCGTCTGCATCACAAGGTGGACAATTATCTAGGGGTGAGCTTTTCAGTCGATGATCCACTGGCTTACTGGGTCATGAGAATAGACCACTGGCCAGAACTTGCCCAGTATGCAATTGAGCTGCTGGGCTTCCCTGCATCCAGCATGCTTTCCGATCGGGTATTCAGTGCTGCTGAAGGTTTTGTTACTGATAATAGAACACATCTGTCCACAGAATCAGCAGGCCATCTGATATTTATCAAAATGAATCAGTCCTGGATTACCAGCAGCTATGAAACCCCTGATGCCGATGTCGCTGATTAAGTGTTTTAGGAATGTGGAATCTCTGCAGGACTTCTAGGCTGCCTAGCGTAATGGTTGTTGAACGTGCACAATGTGCACTAACGCACAGAAATATACTGCGTTAACGTAATGTACTGAAATATATGACGTTAAACTTGCAGTAACGCACTGAACTATACTGCGTTAAATGGAAGGTAACGCACTGAAATATACTGCGTTAAACATGCGCTAATGCACAGAAATATACTGCGTTAAACAGCACATAACGCACTAAAATATACTGCATTAAACTTGCAGTAACACACTGAACTATACTGCGTTAAACGGCACGTAACACACTGAAATATACGGCATTAAACTTGCAGTAACGCACTGAACTATACTGCGTTAAACGGTAAGTAATGCATTGAAATATACAGCTTTAAACTTGCAGTACAGCACTGAACTATACTGCGTTAAATGGAAGGTAACGCACTGAAATATATAAGGCTTTAAACTTGCAGTAACGCACTGAACTATACTGCGTTAAACAGCACGTAATGCACTGAAATATACCGCGTGAAACTTGCAGTAATGCACTGAACGATGCTGCCTTAAACGGCACGTAATGCACTGAAATATACTGCGTGAAACTTGCAGTAAAGCACTGAAATATACTGCGTTAAATGGCAAGTAACGCACTGAAATATACAGCATTAAACTTGCAGTAACGCACTAAAATATACTGTGCTAAACGTGCAATAAAGCACAGAAATATACTGCATTAAACAGCACGTAACGCACTGAAATATGCAACTCTAAACTTGCAGTAACGCACTAAAAAATATACTGCGTTAAATGTGCATGAACGCACAGAAATATACTGCTTTAAACTTGCAGTAACGCACAGAAATATACTACGCTAAACATGCACTAAAGCACAGAAATGTACTGTGTTAAACAGCACGTAACAAACTGAAATATATGGCGTTAAACTTGCAGTAACGCACTGAAATATACTACGTTAAACACTAACGCACAGAGATATACTGCATTAATTGGCACGTAACGCACTGAAATATACGGCATTAAGCTTGCAGTAATGCGCTGCAAGTTGCAAGTGTGCACTAACGTACAGAATGTCAGAAACTTTGAATCAGACTGAGACAGAAGTACAGTTAAATTACACCTGTTTAATAATAATAAAAAAGGTAAACGTAGTCAAAACATAGCCAGCGTTCAGGAACCGGAACGTATAGTCAGACAAGCCAAAATGTCAGGGAGTCAGAGATGAGTGTAATAGAACAGCAAGCAGGATCTGGAGCCAGAAGGAATGTCAGCCAAACAAGTCTTTAACAGGAACACAGGAGAGCGTCCCTAAAGATGTGACCAAGGTGAAGGCAGAGATCATCTGGACTGAACGGCTTAAGTAGGCAGGACTGGCAAGCAGTATATCAGCAACAGGCGAGTCACTGTGGAGAGATAGGAGCTGGCAATTAGCCAACAGCTGAGCAGCCAGCTTTGAGAAGGAAGGGCTGAGCCTAGCCCTGACTGTACCCCCTCCTCAATGATCCCTCTCCCTCAGAGGACCACCAAGCTTGAGGGGAAAACATCTATGGAAATCACGGAGGAGGACAGGGGCATGTACGTCCGAGGATGAGACCCAAGAGCGTTCCTCCGTACCGTACCCTTTCCAATGCACCAGGTACTGTATGTGGCCACGGAACCTACGGGAGTCAACAATGGACTGTACTTCATATTCCTTGTGGTTCTCAGCCTTTACAGGGTGAGGACGAGGCACCGAGGTGGTAAAGCATTTGCAGACCAAAGGTTTTAATAAGGAGACATGAAATAAATTTGAAATACGCATATTAGTAGGAAGGTCTAATGTGTACGTCACTGAGTTAATCCTACGAAGAATACGGAAAGGCCCAATAAACCAAGGTGCGAACTTCAGAGAGGAAACACGAAGTCGGAGGTTGCGAGATGACAGCCAGACCCTGACCAGACCCCCCCAAAGTGGTAGGAAGGTGCAGGCAGACGTCTGCGGTCAGCATGGAGTCTGTACCTATCATTAGCATTTCGCAAAGCCTCCTGGACTTGTGCCCAAGTGGAACAAAGACCACAGAGATGCTCCTCTAATGCAGGAATACTCTGTGGAACAAACGAGTCAGACAACATGGAAGGTTGGAAACCATAGTTCGCCATAAACAGGGACAATCGGAAGCAGAATTCAAGGTACTATTGTGAGCAAACTCCACCCATGGTAGGAGGTCTGACCAGTTGTTATGATGGTCAGAAATATAGCAACGTTGGAATTGCTCCAAGGACTGATTGGCTTGTTCTGTGGCCCCATTAGACTGCGGGTGATACACAGGAGGAGAAAGCAAGCTGAATTCCCAACTGTGCACAAAAGGCTCATCAGAACCAGGACACAAACTGACTACCCCTGTCCGAGACAATCTGTCTTGTATCAGGTGTGACCAGAACTGCGTGGTTAGCTACAGAGGAACACTAAACACATGTAAGTGAAAATATAAATGATTTATTAAAGTAAGTGAATAATATAAGTACAACCACCTCCACTATGACACATTGCAGTAACTAACCAACAGACAGAGACCCACAAATAACAACAGACAGATAAGTACAATAAATGGGAAATACCAGGATCATAAACAATAGCCAGGCCAGGGTCATACACAGCAGATCAGCAGATGGACAGGGGATGTTCCAGAAACATAAACGTAAGCAAGGCCAAGGTCATACACAGGGAGATCAGCAGATGGGGTAAGGAACACAGGACAGGGGGAGGATGGATGGATCAGACTGCAGAGCAGGGATGCAAGGCAACAGGTGGGACAGGATAGGGAGCAGGACAGGGCGACAGGATCAGATACACAGGTCACAGGTTCAGGGCACAAGAACAGGTTCAGGATCAGATCACAAGCTAGCAGGTCAGGGCGCAAGGACGAAACCAAGGCCAACATGTGAGTGCTTGCCGGGTATTTATAGTCCTGTGATTGGCCTCAAGTGACACCTGATTGTAGGAGGTGCTGTCTGCTCCACACTGCCAGGATCCATTTGCTGGTGGACGCCAGTACTATGGCCCAAAGATGACATAACATCAGCAGGAAAAAGCTCTCCTGACAGTTCCAAACTGCCAAGAGACACCTGCTGGTGGACTTCAGTACTGCACACCAAATGACAGATATTACCAGCGGATGGAACATTTACTGACAGTACCCCCCTTCAAAGCAACGGCCTCCGGATGCTCCAACTGGTTGTAATTGTCCATAGTCTATGGCATCAAGCAGAACAACGGATGGGGTTACGTCAGGCTTTGCAACAGGCACTTCGGGCTGGGCATCAGGCACTTCAGGCAGGGCATCAGGCACTTCAGGGCAGACAGCAGGCTCCGGGTCATCTAGCTGGGTGGCAGGCTCCGGGTCATCTAGCTGGGCAGCAGGCTTCGGGTCATCGAGCTGGGCGGCAGGCTCCGGGTCATCGAGCTGTGCGGCAGGCTCCGGGTCATCAATCTGGGCGGCAGGCTCTGGGTCATCGAGCTGGGCGGCAGGCTCTGGGTCATCGAGCTGGGCGGCAGGCTCCGGGTTATCAAGCTCGGCGGCAGGCTCTGGGTCATTTTGCTGGGCGGCAGACACTAGAACGTCAGGCCGAGCAGTGAGCACCATAACGGCAGGCTGGGTAACAGGCAGCAGCTCAGCAAGCGGGCCCCGGCCCAATGGGCTGGGTAACGAGCCCCGGAACAGCTAGCCGGATGCCGAGCACTGGCTCAAAAAGCTGGATGACGAAAACTGGCATGACAGGCTGAGACACTGGCACCGAAACTTCAGGCTGAGACACCGGGACTTCAGACTGGGACACCGGGACTTCAGACTGGGACACCGGGACTTCAGACTGGGACACCGGGATGTCAAGCTGGGCAGCAGGCGCGGGCACTTCAAGCTGGGCAGCAGGCATGGGCACTTCAAGCTGGGCAGCAGGAACGGGCACTTCAAGCTGGGCAGCAGGCATGGGCACTTCAAGCTGGGCAGCAGGAACGGGCACTTCAAGCTGGGCAGCAGGAACGGGCACTTCAAGCTGGGCAGCAGGAACGGGCACTTCAAGCTGGGCAGCAGGAACGGGCACTTCAAGCTGGGCAGCAGGAACGGGCACTTCAAGCTGGGCGGCAGGAACGGGCACTTCAAGCTGGGCGGCAGGAACGGGCACTTCAAGCTGAGCAGCAGGCACGGGCACTTCAAGCTGGGCAGCAGGCACGGGCAGTTCAAGCTGGGCAGCAGGCACAGGCACATCAGGCTGGGCAGCACACAGGGACACATCAGGCTTGGCAGCACACCGGGACACATCAGGCTGGGCAGCAGACAGGAACACATCAGGCTGGGCAGCAGACAGGAACACATCAGGCTGGGCAGCAGACAGAGGCACATCAGGCTGGACAGCAGACAGAGGCACATCAGGCTGGGCAGCAGACAGGAACATATCCGGCTGGGCAGCAGACAGAAGCATATCAGGCTGGGCAGCAGACAAGAACACATCCAGCTGGGCAGCAGACAGAGGCTCATCAGTCTGGGCAGCAGACAGAGGCACGTCAGCCCGGGCAGCAGACAGGAACACATCAGGCTGGGCAGCAGACAGAGGCTCATCAGGCTGGGCAGCAGACAGGAATACATCAGGCTGAGCAGCAGACAGAGGCACATCAGGCTGAGCAGCAGACAGGAACACATCAGGCTGGACAGCAGACAGGAACACATCAGGCTGGGCAGCAGACAGAGGCTCATCAGGCTGGGCAGCAGACAGAGGCTCATCAGGCTGGACAGCAGACAGAGGCTCATTAGGCTGGGCAGCAGACAGAGGCTCGTCAGGCTGGGCAGCAGACAGAGGCTCGCCAGGCTGGGCAGCAGACAGAGACACGTCAGGCTGGCAGCACACAGAGGCACGTCAGGCTGGGCAGCAGACAGAGGCACGTCAGGCTGGGCAGCAGACAGAGATATGTCAGGCTGGGCAGCAGACAGGAACACATTAGGCTGAGACACTGGCTGGATAGCAGGCAGAGGTTTGGCAGAATCAGGTGGGTTATCAGGTTCAGCTGGCATGCAAGCAGACTGGAGCAGGTTGGTTGGTGTGGAGGCAGGTTGGGTTACTGGCAGGATCGTGTGGGTTGGAAAGAACTTCCGTTTCTTTTTTGGCTTAACTGCTGGAGATCTGTAGGTGACTGCAGGACAGTAGGTAGGAGGTGAGGCGTACTGAAGAGAAGGGTTGGGATCTGGCAAGGAAGAGGGAACAGCAGCCAGAGGAAGTTCTTGTGGGGAAGTTGTAGGTAGCAGAGAAGAAGCAGGTGAGTTAAAGGCATGATAAGTGCAGTGGGTAGAGACAGGGTATTGATATTTGGTGGGAAGCAGGATATATTGGACTGAAAAGGAAGGTTGCCATGGGTGAAGGGGAAAAAGACTCGGGCAGGCAGGTGTCTAGCAGCAAAGATGGTTTGTCGTGAGCTAGCTGGGGCTGATTGCAAAATACCAGACCATGCTAAAAGTAGTAGTTACTGTAGGTTACATACTGCCTGTCTGACAAGGGATTGTACAGAATCAACACATTCTTTTATCATCTGTTGGGAACAGGCTGTGTAATGTTCAAAAAAGTAAGGGGAGTCATCTTTCAGCAGCCATACCAGTGATGTGACCTGATTAACACTGAAAGGGGGAGACAAATCATCCTGGCCCTCTGGGATGCAGGGCAAAGCCAGCTCTGTGCAGATTTGAATTAAAGGCTGAACATCCCCAAACAACATACAGCCCTGAGCAACCCAGGAGTGAGCAAAATGAATGATCTCTAGCAGCTGATCACTGGTCCACTCCCTCAGTGTCTGGCGGAGATATTCACTACTCTCTGATGCCAGCAGAGCATAATAACGAATCACATCAGAATTCATTGCAGCAAGCAACCTGAACCAAGATGGTTCCTCTGTGTAGCCACTTCTGGTCAGGGATGGCCTTGGTTTACTGTCATGTACCAGGTGTGACCAGAACTGCGTGGTTATCTACAGAGGAACGCCAAACACATGTAAGTGAAAATATAAATGATTTATTAAAGTAGGTGAATAAGTACAACCACCTCCACTAAGACACAGTGCAATAACCAACCAACAGACAGAGACCCACAAATAACAACAGACAGATAAGTACAATAAATGGGAAATACCAGGATCATAAACAATACCCAGGCCAGGGTCATACACAGCAGATCAGCAGATGGACAGGGGATGTTCCAGAAACATAAACGTAAGCCAGGCCAAGGTCAAACACAGGGAGATCAGCAGATGGGGTAAGGAACACAGGACAGGGGGAGGACGGATGGATCAGACTGCAGAGCAGGGATGCAAGGTAACAGGTGGGACAGGATAGGGATCAGGACAGGGAGACAGGATCAGATACACGGGTCACAGGTTCAGAGCACAGGAACAGGTTCAGGATCAGATCACAAGCTAGCAGGTCAGGGCGCAAGGACGAAACCAAGGCCAAAATGTGAGTGCTTTGTATTTATAGGCCTGTGATTGGCCTCAAGTGACACCTGATTGTAGGAGGTGCTGTCTGCTCCACACTGCCAGGATCCATCCACTGGTGGACACCAGTACTGTGGCCCAAAGATGATATAAAATCAGCAGGGAAAAGCTCTGACAGTTCCAAACTGCCAGGAGACACCTGCTGGTGGACCTCAGTACTGCACGCCAAATGACAGATATTACCAGCGGATGGATTATTTCCTGACACAATCACCTTGGGTAGCCCATGTAAGTGAAATATTTCCCGAGCAAAAATGGAAGCCAGGTCCGTAGAAGTGGGCAACTTCTTAAGTGGATTACAATGGGACATTTTTGAGAACTGGTCAACCACCATAAGGATAACTGTGTTGCCCTGGGAGTTGGGTAACTCCACAATGAAATCCATAGACAGGTGGGTGCAGGGCCTCTCTCCATTGGTTATGGGTTGTAGGAGGCCCACTGGAAGGTTTCGTGGAGTCTTACTCTGAGCACACACGGAACAGGCAGCTACGAAGGCACTTACATCATCATGTAGACTAGGCCACCAGAATTTTTGGGAAATGGCCCAAAAGAGTTGATTCTTCCCAGGGTGGCCAGCAGCCTTGGGAGAATGATAAGTCTGGAGCATGGCAGTACGTATACTCACTGGGACAAAGCACCAGTCACAAGGTTTCTCAGGTGGAGCATGGACCTGAGCAGCAAGAATTTTGTCACCCAAAGGAGAAGTGAGACTGGTGCGAAACCGTAGCCAGAATACGATCAGGAGGAATCACAGGAACCGTAACCGACTCCATCTTGGAAATGGAGGAAAAATGTTGTGACAAAGCGTCAGCCCTTACATTCTTAGGACCCGGTAAGAATGAGACGATGTAATTGAAACTTGACAAGAAAAGAGCCCATCGTGCCCTTCTGGGAGAGAGGCGTTTAGCCTCAGACAAGAATATGAGATTCTTATGGTCAGTAAGAATGAGAACTGGCACAGTGGTACCTTCAAGGAGATGTCTTCATTCTTTCAGGGCTAAAATGATCGCTAACAGCTCTCTGTCACCAATCTCGTAATTGCACTCGGCAGGTGACAATTTCTTGGAAAAGTATACACAAGGATGCATAGCGCTCTCAGAGGTAGGACGTTGAGACAGAAGGGTGCCAACTCCAGTCTCAGAAGCATCAACCTCAAGGATAAGAGGTAACGTAGGATCCGTATTTGCCAACACAGGAGCAGAAACAAAGGCAGCCTTGAGACTCTCAAAGGCCTTAATGGACTCCGGAGACCAACTCTGTGGGTTACCATGCTTTCTGGTCATATCAGTCAGGGGCTTGACCAGAGACAAGAAGTTACAAATAAACTTTCAATAATAGTTGGCAAAGCCAAGAAAACGCTGCAGAGGACGTAAACCCACAGGTCGGGGCCACTGTAGGACTGCTGAAAGTTTCTCTGGGTCCTTCAAAAAACCAGCAGTGGAAATGACATAACCCAGGAATTTAACCTGTTCACGATGGAATTCACACTTCTCCAATTTACAATAGAGATTGTTCTCTCAGTTTCTGAAAGCACATGACAGACATCTGTATAGTGGCTCTCCAGGGACTTGGAAAATATGAGGATATCGTCAAGATAAACCACCACACATAACTGTAACAAATCTCGGAGGACATTGTTAATAAATTCCTGGAAAACTGCCAGGGCATTACAAAGGCCAAAAAGGCATTAGGAGGTACTCATAATGGCCTGTTCTGGTATTTAACGCAGTTTTCCACTCGTCGCCCTCCTTAATCCTCACAAGATTGTATGCCCTTCTCAAATCAAGCTTTGTGAAAAACGTTGCTCCCTTGAGTCGGTCAAATAACTCCGTAATCAATGGAATCGGATAGGCATTCTTAATCGTAAAACAATTAAGACCCCTATTATCAATACAAGGTCTCGGTTCACCACTCTTCTTCAGAAAGAAGAAATCAGCACCAGCAGGAGACAAGGATTTGCGAATGAAACCTTGAGAAAGTACGTCTGCAACATACTCCTACATGACCTTATCCTCCAAGACCGACAAGGGGTAAACCCGACCACGAGGGGGTATGGCACCAGGTTGAAGGTCAATTGCGCAATCATACGACCAGTGTGGAGGCAAACTACCGGCTTGACCTTTGTTAAAGTCATTGCTAAAATCGTGGTAATCCTCCTGCAGGAAGGAGAGTGAAGAGGTGCACAGGACCTTGGCTACCTTCTGGAAGCATGTCTTACTGCATTGTGGCGACCAGGAAAGAACCTCTGCACGGAGCCATTCAAAAGAGGGGTTGTGCCTCTGTAACCAAGGATAACCAATAACCAGCGCAAACTTGAGTGAGAAAATAACTTGGAATTGGATTATCTCATGGTGAAGAAACCCTACGGCCATGGACAACGGAACAACAGAATTATCCAATCTGGAAAAAAATTTACCAACAAGGGGATTCACTGCATCTTCTGAATTCATGGCCTTCGCCTACTGTCAGAAACCATGAATCAGACTGAGACAGAGGTACAGTTAAATCGCACTTGTTTAATAATATTAATAAAAAAGGTAAACAGAGTAAACGTAGTCAAAACATAGCCAGAGTTCAGGAACCCGAACGGATAGACATGCCAAAACGTCAGGGAGCCAGAGATGAGCGTAGTAAAACAGCAAGCAGGATCTGGAGCCAGAAGAAATTCAGCCAAGCAAGTCTTTAATAGGAACACAGGAGAGCGTCTCTAGAGATGTGACCAAGGAGAAGGCAGAGATCATCTTGACTGGACAGCTTAAGTAGGCATGACGGACGAGCAGGATATCATCATCAGGTGAGTCACTGTGGAGAGATTGGAGCTGGCAATTAGCTGACAGCTGAGCGACCAGCTTTGAGAAGGAAGGGCTGAGCCCAGCCCTGACACAGAAATATACTGAGTTAAATGACACGTAATGCACTGAAATATACAGCGTTAAACGTGCAGTAACGCACTGAAAAGTACTGTGTTAAACGGTCACTACACTGATACTGACAGAACTATCACTAAATTCACACTAAAGTAAAGATATATGGTGGTCACTATACTCACACTGACTGAACTATCACTAGATTCACACTAAACTGATATTCTACACTGACAGTAGAATCAGAATAGCACATTATAGCACAATAACTGTCTAGTGGCACTGAACAGACCCCTGTTCCATCTCTCTCCATGCCAATATCACACATTATATGGCCGCTATTGAAAGAATGCTTTTATAGTGTGGGGCGGGACTAAGGGCAATGAGCCATGATTGGATAGTCATCATGACAGTCCAATCATGGCTCTGACAGTCCTCTGTGCCCTGATTGGGCAAAGCTTTCATTGCTTCAGCCAATTAGTGATTCCAATGCACTGTGCGACAGCGCAGTGCATTGTGGTCATTCGGCGGGCCGAACAAACGGTCGAACGCCCCAAAAATTCGGGTGGTCATCGAACGGACGAACAGCCAATGTTTGGCCCGAACTCATGCTCAGGCCGAACTTTTCACCCATCCCTAGTAGCAACTTAAAACATCTTGTAAGATGTTTGATAAAACCTGAGACATTGTCTATTCCCACTGTCCACAGTGTGACCCCCTAAAATCTGAAGAACAGTAAACTAGTCCTTTGTTTAGAAACTAAAATACAGATATTCTAATGTTTTTGTAAAGTCAGCATTGATAGAAAACTGTGGTCATCACTTATTATTATTATCACTGGGCTGTACACCCAGGTATTTTCCTAAAGCTGTCCTTGAACTACCAAGCAAGGCCTGTTTTTTACCACAGCCATTCCCCCATGGACAAAACACTGTGGAAAGAAAACAACAAGCGTGGAAAAACTGTAAATATTACTACCTAACCTCGGCTTCTGTACTACAAGGGCTGGTATCAACATCCTATTTATCGAGATCTTGAGTATTGTTAGTATAAACTGGGGAGCCTGAGATCACCAGCCAGCTTGTAAAAGTGAACAGTCTTTATTGCTCTTTTAAAACACATAATCAAAAACAGCTTTCTTGAGCAAAAATAAAGCAAACCATAATCCTGGCAAAAACAAGAGAAAGAGCCAAGTGCAACGATGGGCGCAGGGATGGCATGACAATGCTGGGATGGCACAGTTGCCATCTTAAGAGGTTTCCCCTTTTAGAGAAGGGGAGGGGCTGAGAGAGCAGAGAGGGGAAGTTAACAGGCGGGGGGAAGTGACGTCATTCGAAGAGCGGTGGAGGAGAAGATTGGTCACAGCACCTCACCGCTCTTCAATTTAGTAATATAATCCGCTTTTATTTGCTATATTGGTCAGGATGGCGGCGATGGAGGGATTTCTAGAGCAACTGAGAGCGGCGGTTGCCGCTCATGGCGCAGACTGGCTGCAGCAGCAGCTTTCTGAAAAAGCTGAGGACAGAGCGGGGGTGGGGGGGGCCACACCTCGTGCACGGCGGTCCCGGCCGCCTGAGAGATACAGCCCTGCATCAGGCCCAGGAGAGTCTCGGGTAAGAGGGAGGCCAGAGGACACCAATGATCCCCAGAGCAGTAGCAGCATTCGGCCCCCTGTGACCAGAGCAGGGGAGGCAAGGGGGGCCAGTCGCAGAGGCAGAGGGACAAGTGGAAGAATGCCAAGCAGACCACGCGTCTCTTTCCCCCCAGCGTGTCGCAGGTGCATGGCACTGAGGGATGGAACAGCAGGGGCGGAGAGGAGGCATGACACCAGGGAGAAGGGATCAGCATGCCAGGAGACAGCACAGGCGGCAGGGTCGGTCAGCAACACACGGCAGCACAGGAGTGGGTCAGCGAGGAATGCAGGGTCGGGCTCGAGTGCAGGAAGCAGCCAGGTTATACGTACCCCACAAAGTAGCCATTGCAGGAGTTTATCTAGGGGGGCATCTAACGGGTCTGGCAGTAATTCCGAGAGAGAAGGTCGGTCACAGCATCGCAGACCCTCGGCACCCAGAGCAGCCGCGTCTGGGGTGCAGCAGGCGGTCGTCAGGAGTGAACCCAGCGATGATCGATCGGAGGGAAAATTGTCCAGGTCGGATGGAGGAGAAGACCAACGACATCCAACGGCGGTGGTTCCAGGAGTGGCGGCTGTTGGGCCCAGTCCAGGGCAGCCCAGTGAGTGCGATTCTTCTAATTCTATTACATCTTTGTTGCATACATTATTGGGGCAAGGTAAACAGGGGGGACTGACAGGTACAGGGGGGTCAACAGGGTCTGGGGTGAATGGGCCTACCATAGCCACGCCGACAGTGGGGGGACCCGGGCCTGGGAACGATGGATTACGGGAACAGTTAGTTGGGCTGAAGGAGCTAGTAGCAGGGGTTGAGGCAGGGACAAGAAGTAGTCCCGCGAGTGCATGGACGGCACCTACCCTCCCGCAGACAGGAGGGGACACACAGGTCACAGGCGCCTGAGGTGGATGCCAACCCAACAGCGGTGGCCACGACTTTGGGGGATCAGGGAAAAACGGGCCAAAAAAGGCCGGATTCAGTTAGGTTGGCAGATGCGGCGAGGAGCGAAGTTTACGTGTGTTTTGAGGGCCCTTTGGGTGCTCATTTGAAGACGGAGATAAAAGAAAAGATGTGGAAGAGCGAATACGTGGAAATATTCACGTTATTGCCTTGGAGAAATTCAACCTGGACAGGTTGAAACCAGTGGAGGGCAAGAAGGAGGATGAGGAAAAGCAGAGATACCGCTTAATTCCGCGTACATTTGCTAATTGGCTGCAGGCGTTTGCCATTTTAGCAAGCGTGGTAGGGGAAAAGGCACCGGAGAACTGCTCAGCTTTATTCGTTTATCTAGAAGCCATTAGCGAGGCCCACAGGACGTATGGTGGAATGGCTTGGTTACGCTACGATGAACAATTTCATCAACGAATGGCGGTAAGACCGACTCTGCGCTTGAACCATAAGGACATAAGCCTATGGATGAGGTTGATGACGGCGGCGAGGGCCCCGAATCAGTTTTTTTAGGCAGGGGTCGGAGGTTCCGCAGCTCCAGGACAACTGGACGAAAAAAGATGGGGTTATTGCTGGCAGTTCAATGAGGGCACCTGCAGATTTGGATCCAACTGTCGCTTCAAACATCTGTGCTCTGGCTGCGGGGGATCTCATGCGCTGTCAAAATGTTTCAAAAAAGGAAAAGGTCGTGTCGGAGATGCTTCGGGTAAGAGGGAGGACTCCGGTGCGGGTGGAAAGGATGCGTCCTTTCCTCAGTAGATACCCCGATCGGGCAGTGGCTGCTATATTAGAAGCTGGCTTTACGAGCGGTTTTCGGATTCCGTGTTCTTTGGCAACAACACCGCCAGAGGCTCAGAATCTGAAGTCGGCAATGCAACATCCAGCGGTAGTTTCTGAAAAATTGGGGAAGGAGGTATCGTTGGGACGCATGGCGGGCCCTTTTAAAGAATTGCCGCTGCCGGATTTAGTGGTCTCCCCTTTGGGAGTGGTTCCCAAAAAAGAGCCCAACAAGTTTAGGTTCATACACCACCTCTCTTTTCCAAAAGGGGATCGGTCAATGATGCCATTGCACCTGAGGAGTGTGCGGTGACTAGGGATGAGCTTCGTGTTCGAGTCGAACCCATGTTCGACTCGAACATCCGCTGTTCGACCGTCCGTCGAATTGCGAACGATATGGGCCGTTCGCGCCAAATTCGTGTGGCGCGTCACGGCCCATAATTCACTGCGGCATCGCAGTGCATTGCTGGCTGATGATTGGCCAAGCATGCACTATGACCCGCATGCTTGGCCAATCACAGCGCCGTCAGTAGAGAGAGCTGTAATTGGCCAAAGCCAGGGTGGCTTTGGCCAATTATGGCTCAGGGGATTTAGTACACGCCCCACACTATATAAGGCCGCCTGCACGGCGGCCCTGTGTAGTGTGTGTTCCGGTGTGCTGAGAGATAGAGAGAGAGAGAGACACAGTGTCATTTGATTTGAGTTAGATAGATTAGGCAGAACAGTCAGTCAGTTTAGCTGCACTTACAGTGTATTGTGTATATATATGCATCCCAGGTGTTGCATATATATATATATACACTGTATTCAGTTTAGCTAGATCCGTTCCTGTTATCTTCTAGACTATTTACTAGGGTTGTCCCGATACCACTTTTGTAGGACCGAGTACAAGTACCGATACTTTTTTTCAAGTACTCGCCGATACCGATTACCGATACTTTTTTTTAATGTCACGTGACAGTGGTTTTTTTTTAGGGGGGGGGAGTGAACGGTGCCTGTGTGTGTGTGTGTGGTTTTTTTTTGTTTTTTTCATTTACATTTTATTATTTTTTACAATTTTTTTTATTCTTTATTACACTATGTGTGTGTGTTTCTTTTTTTTAATCAGCCCTGTTGGGGGGCTTTGGTGAGATATCAGGGGTCTTAACAGACCTCTGATATCTCCCCCTTGAGACAGAGAAAGAGACCGACTATAGAGATTCCCCAGTCCCTTTCTCTGCAGCCTCAGCTGCACTGACAATGAATGGAGAGAAGACAGCGGCTCCTCTCCATTCATAAACTGACACATTGTAATCACAGGAGATTACAATGTTTCAGTTATGTGAATGGACAGAGTCAGCTGACTCTCTCCATTCACACAGCGGAGAGACAGCAGAACGGAGGGGACAGAGGAACGCATGGGGACAGCGGAGGGGGACAGAGGAACGCATGGGGACAGGGGAGGGGGACAATGCAGCGGAGGGGGACAGAGGAACGCATGGGGACAGCGGAGGGGGACAGAGGAACGCATGGGGACAGCGGAGGGGGACAATGCAGCGGAGGACAGCGGAGGGGGACAATGCAGCGGAGGACAGCGGAGGGGGACAATGCAGCGGAGGACAGCGGAGGGGGACAATGCAGCGGAGGACAGCGGAGGGGGACAATGCAGCAGAGGAGGACAGCGGAGGGGGACAATGCAGCGGAGGAGGACAGCGGAGGACAGCGGAGGGGGACAATGCGGCGGAGGACAGCGGAGGGGGACAATGCAGCGGAGGAGGACAGCGGAGGGGGACAATGCAGCGGAGGAGGACAGCGGAGGGGGACATTGGAACGGAGGGGGACAGAGCAACAGAGCAGGACAGCGGAGGGGGACAGAGGAACGGAGGGGGACTAAGGGGGATGAGGTAACAGTCAGCGGTGATCGTGTGTGGGGGAGTTACAAGCACCGATCACCGCTGTGTCACTAAAGCAACTGAAAGCCGCGGGGGGAGAAGCTTGTAACTCCCCCACGCGCCGATCACCGCTGACAGTCAAGGTATCGGTGGAAGCATCAGGAGCATTTGCCCGAGTACAAGTACAAGTACAAGTACTAGTATCGGTATCGGGACAACCCTACTATTTACATTTAGTGCAGTGCGTCCTGCTCACAGTGTTCAGCTAGATCCGTTCCTGTTATCTTCTAGACTATTTACATTTAGTGCAGTGCGTCCTGCTCACAGTGTTCAGCTAGATCCGTTCCTGTTATCTTCTAGACTATTTACATTTAGTGCAGTGCGTCCTGCTCACAGTGTTCAGCTAGATCCGTTCCTGTTATCTTCTAGACTATTTACATTTAGTGCAGTGCGTCCTGCTCACAGTGTTCAGCTAGATCCGTTCCTGTTATCTTCTAGACTATTTACATTTAGTGCAGTGCGTCCTGCTCACAGTGTTCAGCTAGATCCGTTCCTGTTATCTTCTAGACCAGTGGTTCTCAACCTGGGGGTCGGGACCCCCTCGGAGGTCGAATGACGATTTGCCAGGGGTCACCAAATCCTGGGCTGTTCCTGAAGCCTGCACCTCTCTCCCAGCCTTTTTGCGGCTGCCCAGCTGGGCTGTTCCTGAAGCCCGCGGCTGCCCACTCAGCCTCTTCGCTGCTGCCCATTCAGTTCACGGCATGGCTGGGGGGCAGAGACTAGAGGTTAGCTGACTGGTGAGGAATGTGAAATGGGAGAGGCTGGAGGAGATCCTGATTTCGGCATAGATGTCACTGCTGCGAGACACCACAGAGCTGGAGACACAGTGAAGCCGGAGACACAGTGAGTAACACCACATGTGACCAGATCAGCAGATGACCTTGATCAAGAGCACCTAAGTTGGCTGATCAGAACTCCCCCCCCAGCACTGCCACTCATCCCACCCCCCGCCAACACTGCCACTCATCCCAATCTCCCCACACCCCACCAAGGAGTAAGAGAAGAAATAAAAATAGAGAATACATGGAAGGGGGAGGAACAAAGATAAAGGGAGATAATGAATAATAGAGAACAAAAAAGACAGCTAGAGAAGGATGGGGGAAAAAAAAAACAAGAAATTAGGATAGAGAGATAAAAGGGAAAGAAAGGAGAACACAGAGGAAGAGTAGTACATCCTAAAATGTACCATAAGGGGTTTTAATACTGTATGAGTGGAATGGACTCGAGGAGCACTAAATGTCCATGGGTTAGGGGCGCAAATTACCTGTCTTGCCTTGGGTGCTGACAACTAGGGATGAGCCGAACACCCCCCTGTTCGGTTCGCACCAGAACATGCGAACAGGAAAAAAATTCGTTCGAACACGCGAACACCGTTAAAGTCTATGGGACACGAACATGAATAATCAAAAGTGCTAATTTTAAAGGCTAATATGCAAGTTATTGTCAATAAAAGTGTTTGGGGACCTGGGTCCTGCCCCAGGGGACATGAATCAATGCAAAAAAAAGTTTTAAAAACGGCCGTTTTTTCAGGAGCAGTGATTTTAATAATGCTTAAAGTCAAACAATAAAAGTGTAATATCCCTTTAAATTTCATACCTGGGGGGTGTCTATAGTATGCCTGTAAAGGGGCGCATGTTTCCCGTGTTTAGAACAGTCTGACAGCAAAATGACATTTTGAAGGAAAAAACACATTTAAAACTACCGCGGCTATTGCATTGCCGACAATACACATAGAAGTTCATTGATAAAAACGGCATGGGAATTCCCCACAGGGCAACCCCGAACCAAAATTAAAAAAAAAAAATGATGTGGGAGTCCCCCTAAATTCCATACAAGGCCCTTCAGGTCTGGTATGGATATTAAGGGGAACCCCAGCCAAAATTTTAAAAAAAAATTGACGTGGGGTTCCCCCTAAATTCCATACCAGACCCTTCAGGTCTGGTATGGATTTTAAGGGGAACCCCGCGCCAAAAAAAAAAAAAAAACGGCGTGGGGTCCCCCTAAAAATCCATACCAGACCCTTATCCGAGCACGCAACCTGGCAGGCCGCAGGAAAAGAGGGGGGGACGAGAGTGCGGCCCCCCCCTCCTGAACCGTACCAGGCCACATGCCCTCAACATTGGGAGGGTGCTTTGGGGTAGCCCCCCAAAACACCTTGTCCCCATGTTGATGAGGACAAGGGCCTCATCCTCACAACCATGGCCGGTGGTTGTGGGGGTCTGCGGGCGGGGGGCTTATCGGAATCTGGAAGCCCCCTTTAACAAGGGGCCCCCCAGATCCCGGCCCCCCCCCTGTGTGAAATGGTAAGGGGGTACTTACCCCTACCATTTCACTAAAAAACTGTCAAAAATGTTAAAAATGACAAGAGACAGTTTTTGACAATTCCTTTATTTAAATGCTTCTTCTTTCTTCCTTCATCTTCTTCTTCTTCTGGTTCTTCTGGCTCTTCTGGTTCTTCCTCTGGCGTTCTCGTCCAGCATCTTCTCCGCGGCGTCTTCTATCTCCTTCTCCTCGGGCCGCTCCGCGCCCATGGCATGAGGGGAGGCTCCCGCTCTTCTCTTCATCTTCTTCTCTTCTTCATCTTCTTCTTCATCTTCTTCTTCATCTTCTTCTTCTTCTTCTCTTCTTCATGTCTTCTCCGGGCCGCTCCGCAGCCATGCTGTGGCATGGAGGGAGGCTCCCGCTGTGTGACGGCGCCTCTTCGTCTGACGGTTCTTAAATAACGGGGGCGGGGCCACCCGGTGACCCCGCCCCCCTCTGACGCACGGGACATGACGGGACTTCCCTGTGGCATTCCCCGTGACGTCACAGGGAAGTCCCGTCAAGTCACCGTGCGTCAGAGGGGGGCGGGGTCACCGGATGGCCCCGCCCCCCGTTATTTAAGAACCGTCAGACGAAGAGACGCCGTCACACAGCGGGAGCCTCCCTCCATGCCACAGCATGGCTGCGGAGCGGCCCGGAGAAGACATGAAGAAGAGAAGAAGAAGAAGAAGAAGATGAAGAAGAAGATGAAGAAGAAGATGAAGAAGAGAAGAAGATGAAGAGAAGAGCGGGAGCCTCCCCTCATGCCATGGGTGCGGAGCGGCCCGAGGAGAAGAAGATAGAAGACGCCGCGGAGAAGATGCTGGACGAGAACGCCGGAGGAAGAACCAGAAGAGCCAGAAGAACCAGAAGAAGAAGAAGATGAAGGAAGAAAGAAGAAGCATTTAAATAAAGGAATTGTCAAAAACTGTCTCTTGTCATTTTTAACATTTTTGACAGTTTTTTAGTGAAATGGTAGGGGTAAGTACCCCCTTACCATTTCACACAGGGGGGGGGCCGGGATCTGGGGGTCCCCTTGTTAAAGGGGGCTTCCAGATTCCGATAAGCCCCCCGCCCGCAGACCCCCACAACCACCGGCCACGGTTGTGAGGATGAGGCCCTTGTCCTCATCAACATGGGGACAAGGTGTTTTGGGGGGCTACCCCAAAGCACCCTCCCAATGTTGAGGGCATGTGGCCTGGTACGGTTCAGGAGGGGGGGGGCCGCACTCTCGTCCCCCCCTCTTTTCCTGCGGCCTGCCAGGTTGCGTGCTCGGATAAGGGTCTGGTATGGATTTTTAGGGGGACCCCACGCCGTTTTTTGTTTTTTTTTTGGCGCGGGGTTCCCCTTAAAATCCATACCAGACCTGAAGGGTCTGGTATGGAATATAGGGGGAATCCCACGTCAATTTTTTTTTAAAATTTTGGCTGGGGTTCCCCTTAATATCCATACCAGACCTGAAGGGCCTTGTATGGAATTTAGGGGGACTCCCACATCATTTTTTTTTTTTTTTTTTGGTTCGGGGTTCCCCTGTGGGGAATTCCCATGCCGTTTTTATCAATGAACTTCTATGTGTATTGTCGGCAATGCAATAGCCGCGGGTAGTTTTAAATGAGTTTTTTCCTTCCAAATGTCATTTTGCTGTCAGACTGTTCTAAACACGGGAAACATGCGCCCCTTTACAGGCATACTATAGACACCCCCCAGGTACGAAATTTAAAGGGATATTACACTTTTATTGTTTGACTTTAAGCATTAATAAAATCACTGCTCCTGAAAAAACGTCCGTTTTTAAAACTTTTTTTTGCATTGATCCATGTCCCCTGGGGCAGGACCCGGGTCCCCAAACACTTTTTATGACAATAACTTGCATATAAGCCTTTAAAATTAGCACTTTTGATTTCTCCCATAGACTTTTAAAGGGTGTTCCGCGGCATTCGAATTTGCCGCGAACACCCCAAATTGTTCGCTGTTCGGCGAACCAATGTTCGAGTAGAACATGAGTTCGACTCGAACTCGAAGCTCATCCCTACTGACAACCCTATGAAAATAATTTTACTGTTAGGGGTCCCCACAACTTGGGAAATTTTGTCAAGGGGTCACGGCACTAGTAAGGTTGAGAACCACTGTTCTAGACTATTTACATTTAGTGCAGTGCGTCCTGCTCACAGTGTTCAGCTAGATCCGTTCCTGTTATCTTCTAGACTATTTACATTTAGTGCAGTGCGTCCTGCTCACAGTGTTCTGCTAGATCCGTTCCTGTTATCTTCCTACTGACAGGCAGGCTTGTCTGGTTACAGTATATAAAGCTACCTGAAGAAAATTACAGGTGTTCTATTTGATCCTATTAGTACCACGGTCAGGCAGCTAGACTATTTACATTTAGTACAGTGCGTCCTGCTCACAGTGTTCAGCTAGATCCGTTCCTGTTATCTTCCTACTGACAGGCAGGCTTGTCTGGTTACAGTATATAAAGCTACCTGAAGAAAATTACAGGTGTTCTATTTGATCCTATTAGTACCACGGTCAGGCAGCTAGACTATTTACATTTAGTACAGTGCGTCCTGCTCACAGTGTTCTGCTAGATCCGTTCCTGTTATCTTCCTACTGACAGGCAGGCTTGTCTGGTTACAGTATATAAAGCTACCTGAAGAAAATTACAGGTGTTCTATTTGATCCTATTAGTACCACGGTCAGGCAGCTAGACTATTTACATTTAGTACAGTGCGTCCTGCTCACAGTGTTCAGCTAGATCCGTTCCTGTTATCTTCCTACTGACAGGCAGGCTTGTCTGGTTACAGTATATAAAGCTACCTGAAGAAAATTACAGGTGTTCTATTTGATCCTATTAGTACCACGGTCAGGCAGCTAGACTATTTACATTTAGTACAGTGCGTCCTGCTCACAGTGTTCAGCTAGATCCGTTCCTGTTATCTTCCTACTGACAGGCAGGCTTGTCTGGTTACAGTATATAAAGCTACCTGAAGAAAATTACAGGTGTTCTATTTGATCCTATTAGTACCACGGTCAGGCAGCTAGACTATTTACATTTAGTACAGTGCGTCCTGCTCACAGTGTTCAGCTAGATCCGTTCCTGTTATCTTCCTACTGACAGGCAGGCTTGTCTGGTTACAGTATATAAAGCTACCTGAAGAAAATTACAGGTGTTCTATCCCAGCTTAGTGCAGCTACAGGCCATTAGTATGTCTGGAAGGCCAAGAAGGAGAGGCAGACAGTCACAAGCCAATAAGAGAGGGCAAGCAGGCTCTGTGTCTAGTGCTGGTCGTGGAGACGGTGCATCCTCATCAGCACGTGGCCATGGGACACGCTTGGCCTTTTTTTCGGCAGCTGGCCGTGTTGAGCCGCAACATGCGGAAGACTTGGTCGAGTGGATGACCAAGCCGTCCTCATCCTCCTCATCCTCTCTCACCCAGGGTGCTTTGTCTGGCAAAGCAGCGGCCTCTTCCCTCAGCTCAATGTCATCAGTGACTCCTTCCCTAGCTCCACCATGTCCTCCTGAGGATTCCCTCGAACTGTTTGACCACAGTGTTGGGTACATGCTCCAGGAGGATGCCCAGCGTTTGGAAGGCTCTGATGATGATACTGAGCTCGATGAAGGCAGTAACATGAGCACGGACAGAGGGGGTGCCCAAGAAGGACAGCAATCTGGCAGTCATGCTCCCCCTGCTGCAGCATACTGCCAGGTTTGCTCCAGTGATGAGGAGGGAGGGGATGATGAGGTCACTGACTCAACGTGGGTGCCTGATAGGAGAGAGGAGGAGGAGGAGGAGGAGGAGGAGGAGGCGGCACATCACCAACGAGGCAGGATGCCCTCCAGGGGCCAGCCTAAGGGCAGCACATTGACTGCATCACACCCCAAAGCTCCACATGTGCAGGGCGCTGCAGTCTCTGCGCGTTATTCAAAAAGTTCTTTGGTGTGGGCCTTTTTTGAGACGAGTGCATCAGATCGCACCGCTGCTATTTGCAACATATGTCTCAAGCGTATCTCGCGTGGCCAAAACATCTCCCGCTTGGGTACCACATGCTTGACCAGACATATGTTGACCTGCCATGCAGTTCGTTGGCAAGCGTATCTAAAAGACCCACACCAAAGAACAAAGAGGTTCTCTCCTTGCTCCTCATCAGCTGAGATTTCCAACCCCACTAGACCTCCAGTCCTCTCTGAGACCTGCAGTGAGAGGAATGAAGGTGTAGAATTAGGTGTGTCACAGCCAAGTACTTGTGGGCAATCTGCTTTTGGTACACCGACGTCAGATTGTACCAGGCAAATTTCCCTGCCCCAGCTGCTGCACCGCCGAAAGAAGTTTGCTCCCAGCCATCCACATGCCCAGCGGTTGAATGCTAGCTTGGCAAAATTGCTAGCACTTCAACTGCTGCCTTTTCAGTTGGTAGACTCTGCCCCCTTCCGTGAGTTTGTGGAATGTGCGGTTCCTCAGTGGCAGGTACCCAAACGCCACTTTTTCTCACGGAAGGCGATTCCGGCTCTCTTCCGGCATGTGGAAGGCAATGTCCATGCCTCGCTGGACAGGGCGGTCAGCGGTAAGGTGCATATTACCGCTGACTCATGGTCCAGCAGGCATGGACAGGGACGTTACCTAAGTTTCACGGCGCATTGGGTGACTCTGCTGGCAGCTGGGAAGGATGCAGGACAAGGTGCAGTAGTGTTGGAGGTTGTTCCGCCACCACGCCTCCAAAATGCTGATTGTGACACACCTCTCTCCTCCACCCCCTCCTCTTCTTCTTCCTCCATGGCCTCTTCCTCGGAACCAGCGGTGCTCCGTAGGCGTTCAAGGGGCTACGCAAGTACGCAGGCCAAAAGATGCCATGCGGTGCTTGAGCTGGTGTGCTTGGGGGACAGGAGCCACACTGGGGCAGAGGTTCTGTCAGCTCTGCAGGGGCAGGTTCAGAGGTGATTGACGCCACGCCAACTTAAGGCAGGAATGGTGGTTTGCGACAATGGCACCAACCTCCTCTCTGCCCTCCGACAGGGACAACTGACCCATGTGCCCTGTTTGGCTCACGTCCTTAACTTGGTGGTGCAGCGGTTCTTGGGCAGGTACCCGGGCTTACAGGATGTCCTGAGGCAGGCCAGGAAAGTCTGTGTGCATTTCCGCCGGTCATATAATGCCAGTGCTCGGCTGACGGACCTCCAAAAGGAGTTTAAGCTGCCCAAGAACCGCCTAATCTGTGACATGCCCACCAGGTGGAACTCAACGTTGGCCATGCTGCAGCGGCTGCACACGCAGCAGAGGGCCATCAATGAGTACCTGTGCGACTATGGCACCAGGACAGGGTCAGGGGAGCTTGGTTTTTTTTCCCCACGCCAGTGGGCCATGATCAGGGATGCATGCACTGTCCTGTCACCATTCGAGGAGGCCACGAGGATGGTGAGCACTGACAGTGCATGCATCAGTGACACTGTCCCCCTTGTCCACCTGTTGGAGCACACGCTGCGTGGAATAATGGACAGGGCACTTGAGGCAGAACAGAGGCAGGAAGAGGAGGGCTTCCTTAGCTCTCAAGGCCCCCTTTATCCAGACAGTGTTCCTGCGTGCCCGCCGATCACACAGGAAGAGGACGAGGAGGAGGAGGAAGATTGTGTCAGTATGGAGGTGGAGCCTGGCACTCAGCATCAGCAGCAGTCTTTAAGGGATCAGTCCCAAGGAACACATGGACTTGTACGTGGCTGGGAGGAGGTGGCTGCGGACGTTGTCGTCCTTAGTGACCCAGAGGACTCCGGACCGAATGCCTCAGCAAACCTACGCTGCATGGCCTCCCTGATCCTGCAAAGCCTGCGTAAGGATCCTCGTATTCGTGGTATCAAGGAGAAGGACCAATACTGGCTGGCAACCCTCCTTGATCCACGTTACAAGGGTAAGGTTGCGGACCTTATCTTGCCATCGCAGAGGGAGCAGAGGATGAAACATCTTCGGGAGGCCTTGCAGAAAGGTCTGTGCAACGCGTTCCCAGAGACTGGGAGGTTACAAACTCCTGTTTCTGGACAACGTGTTGCTGAGGCTTCGGTCAGTCAAAGAAGGAGCGGTGGAGAAGGTGGCCGTCTGACCGATGCGTTCAGACAATTTTTTGGTCCGCAGCCCCAAGGTATGATTGGTTCCAGCAACCATCGCCAGCGTCTGTTTTACATGGTGCAGGAATACCTAGGGGCAAGATCAGACTTGGACACCTTTCCCACCGAAAATCCTCTGGGTTACTGGGTCTTGAGGATGGATCACTGGCCAGAGCTTGCACAGTATGCAATTGAGCTACTGGCCTGTCCTGCATCCAGCGTTCTTTCGGAACGCACATTCAGTGCTGCTGGAGGCGTGGTAACCGATCACAGGGTGCGTCTGTCCACCGACTCGGTCGATCGGCTGACCTTCATAAAAATGAATCAGTCTTGGATCACCACCAGCTACCAAGCACCTGATGCTGATGTAACCGAATAATTTTTTTTGAAATCTCAGATCCCTTCAAAGACTGCCTATGCTGATGCTGAGTGACTATCCCTGAGTAATTATCCTCTTCCTCCTCAATCATCACGCTGATAGCTTGTAAGAACATTTTTGGTTCTGGGCGCCACCACCAGTGCCTAAGGCACAATTTTTCAGCCCCTGTTTAACAGGGGCGTGTAATTACAATTTTTGATGTAATACTTTGCAGCAGGGCTCGTTCCTGCATTCCAACTAGAGTGTCTGTGAGGGGTTGCAGTGTTGTGGCACCAGCACCAGTGCCTAAGGCCCAATTTTTCTGCCCCTGTCTAACAGGGGCGTGTAATTACAATTTTTGATGCAATACTTTGCAGCAGGGCTCGTTCCTGCGTTCCAACTAGAGTGTCTGTGAGGGGTTGCAGTGTTGTGGCACCAGCACCAGTGCCTAAGGCCTAATTTTTCAGCTCCTGTTCAACAGGGGCATGTAATTACAATTCTTGATCTAATATTTCACAGCAGGGCCCTGTGAGGGCTTACAGTGTTGTGGCCACAGCAACACCTAAGGCCCAAATTTCTGCTAAGTATATAGGGCAGGACCCTACTTTCAAACATCTAACTTACAAACGACTCCTACTTGCAAACGGAAGGAGACAACAGGAAGTGAGATGAAATCTACCCCTAGGAAGGGAAATTCTCTCCTGTAAGAGTTAATATGGGAAAACAATTTCTCCTTTCCACTGATGCTTTCCAATCCTTGTTCCACAAAAAAACCCAAATTTTCAAAAAACATTTTTCATTGGGACAAAAAAGTGAGGTGAAATCTTCTGAAGAGGAGGAAAGACAGCAAAACAAATGTCACAGGGGTGATAACCCTTCCCTATGTTTTCCAAAAAGCTTAAAAAAGATTTTTTGGCTGGAGCTAAACACGTTAAAAAATGTTCAAAATTACAAACAGATTCTACTTAACAACAAACCTACAGTCCCTGTCTTGTTTGCACCGCCTGTATACTGCTGTTCAGAGTATATAGGGCCTTTCCTTATTTTAATTTGGGTGCGGGGTTCCCCTTAATATCCATACAAGACCCAAAGGGCCTGGTAATGGACTGGGGGGTACCCATGCCGTTTGTCTCACTGATTTTCATCCATATTGCCATGACCCGACATGACATTAAACCCGCAAGCAGTTTTAAATGAGATTTTTTCCTTTAAAAATGACATTTGGTGCAGGGACTGTTCTAAACACGGGAAACACGCGTCACTTTACAGGCATACTATAGACACCCCCCAGGTACGATATTTAAAGGAATATTTCACTTTTTTTTTTTTACTTTAAGCATCATTAAAATCACTGCTCCCGAAAAAACGTCCGTTTTTAAAAGTTTTTTTTGCATTGATACATGTCCCCTGGGGTAGGACCCAGGTCCCCAAACCCTTTTTAGGACAATACCATGCAAATTAGGCTTTAAAATGAGCACTTTTGATTTCGAACGTTCGAGTCCCATAGACGTCAATGGGGTTCTAACGTTCGTGCGAACTTTCGGTCCGTTCGCGGGTTCTGGTGCGAACCGAACCGGGGGGTGTTCGGCTCATCCCTAGCGGTGACGTACACCTCATTTGACACGGCTGTGGCATGGGTGCGGAGGTTTGGGCAGGGTTCCTTAATGGCAAAGTCTGATATTGAATCGGCTTTCCGGTTATTGCCGGTGCACCCGGACAGTTTTCGGTTACTAGGATGTACCTGGGAAGGGGCTTACTATGTGGATAGGTGCCTGCCCATGGGATGCTCTATATCTTGCGCCCTTTTTGAGACATTCAGCTCATTCCTGGAATGGGCAGTTAGGGATGTCGCAGGGATCAACTCAGTCATCCATTATTTGCACGATTTCTTATGTGTTGGCCCAGCGGGCTCTAATATTTGTGCGGTTCTGTTGGGGACGCTGTAACACCTGGCGGACCAATTTGGGGTTCCATTAGCCCCTGAGAAAACGGAAGGTCCAACAGTGACTATAACGTTTCTGGGCATTGAGATAGACTCGATGAGGATGGAGTGCAGGCTTCCAAAGGACAAACTGGTGAAGTTACAAGAGGAAGTGCGTGGGACCATAGGGGTTAGGAAACTACAGCTATGACAACTTCAATCTTTACTGGGAAAACTGAACTTTGCTTGCCGAATCATACCGATGGGCAGAGTTTTTTGCAGGCGGCTGGTGGCTGCTACAGCAGGGATCAGGGCACCAACACATTTTGTCAGTCTTACTCGTGAACATAGAGAAGATTTGCGTGTATGGCAGGTTTTCTTAGAGTCCTTCAATGGAAGGGCTCTTTGGATGTCGGGTCCCATCAGCAATTGTGACCTGGAGCTATTCACTGATGCGGCCGGCTCCACGGGGTTTGGGGCTTTCTTCAAAGGTCACTGGTGTGCGGCCAGATGGCCGTTGGCATGGCAGGGTTCTTGAAGAACCTGGTTCTATTGGAACTGTTCCCAATTGTTGTGGCCATGGAACTGTGGTGGGACTCGTTCAGAAATTTAAAAGTATGCTTCAATTGTGACAATTTGGGGGTGGTCCAAGTGATTAACCGGCTAACTGCAGCATCGGTTCCGGTGGTCAGGTTGTTAAGAAATTTGGTGCTTCGCTGTTTACAAGTAAACGCATTAATTTATGCTGTACACTTACCTGGGGTCGATAACACTTTGGCTGATGCTTTGTCTCGTTTTTAGTGGGACAGGTTCCGGACGTTGGCGCCAGAGGCGGAACAACAAGGGATCGCCTGTCCCAACTGGATGTGGAACATTGCTTTGGGATCGCAGCAAAGTGTATTCAGCAATCCGTGAGTATGGCTACGTGGAATGCCTACTCTAAGGTATGGAAAGTCTGGTTTACCTGTTTAACCGAACTGGGAATAGCCTCAGATGATCCGGCAGTCGGACATGCTGTCCTGTATTTTATTATTAGGGGTTTCGAAAAGGGTATCTCGGCAGCTGCCATAGACCGCGAGTTGGCAGGTTTGGCCTTTCTTGTTAAATGGCAAGGGCTCTGGGATTATACAAAGGAATTTTGGGTAAGACAGGCCGTTAAAGGGTATAGGAAGACACACAAAAGTAGGGATAGGAGGCGACCGGTATCGTTTGATATGTTGAGACGGTTGCTTGGTAGTTTGGAAAAGGTATGTATATCCGTTTACGAACGTATGTTATTTCGGGCAGCTTTTGCTTTGGCAATTTTTGGGGCACTGCGCATCAGTGAGTTAGTCAGCCCCTCTAAGACAATACAAGGGGGTCTCATGGTGGAAGATGTAGAGTTGTTGCATGAGTCTATTAGAGTGTGGATCAGAAAGTCTAATGCCCCGTACACACGGTCGGATTTTCTGATGGAAAATGTCAGATCGGAGCGTGTTGTCAGAAATTCCGACCGTGTGTGGGCTCCATCGGACATTTTCCATCGGATTTTCCGACACACAAAGTTGGAGAGCAGGAGATAAAATTTTCCGACAACAAAATCCGTAGTCGGAAATTCCGATCGTGTGTACATATATCCGACGGACAAAGTGCCACGCATGCTCAGAATAAATAAAAAGATGAAAGCTATTGGCCACTGCCCCGTTTATAGTCCCGACGTATGTGTTTTACGTCACCGCGTTTAGAACGATTGGATTTTCCGACAACTTTGTGCGACCGTGTGTAGACAAAACAAGGTTGAGCCAACATCCGTCGGAAAAAATCCTAGGATTTTGTTGTCGGAATGTCCGAACAAAGTCCGACCGTGTGTACGCCCTATAAGACTGATCAGGCTGGAAAAGGCAGGTACTTGGATGTTGGCAGGATTGACGAGGTAAGTATCTGCTCTGTTAATGTAGTAAAATCCTTTTTGGAGGTTAGATCGGAGTTTGAGGGGCCTTTGTTAATACATAAGGATGGTGTGTTTTTATCAAAATTTCAGCTTATAGCGGTTTTTAAAAAATGCATGGTCAGGGTGGGGTGCGAACCGCGTCAATTTTCTTCTCATTCCTTTAGAATTGGGGCAGCCACAGAGGCTGCTAGGGCAGGTTTGAGCCAGGACGTCATTAGACGTATTGGAAGGTGGGATTCGGATAGATTTAAATTGTACGTCCGCCCACAACTGTTGAAAGTATAGTTGGTTAAGTTTACAGGGTGTGTTGGTTGCTACTGTATGTTTACTAGAGTTTGTATTATTCTTCTTGTTTGCAGGTAATGATGTGGGCCTGGTATGGATACTCCGCCATTCGTATGTTTTTTGGGGGGCCAAGAGAGCCGACGTTCGGCCAAATGGCAGGCAGTTAAGGATCCCCAGGCAAGAAGCACTCATCAGGTGGATCGGGGTTCCGGGTATGCGATGGAACAGGGTGTTGGGGGAAATACACAGATTTTTCAGACTAGATAGGGCCCCTGATGTTTTGCTATTGCACGTAGGTGGGAATGACATGGGAGCAAGATCCATGAGGAACCTTATTCGGGATATTAAATGTGATTTTTTGCGTTTGAGAGCGGCATACCCTAGGATGGTTTTAGTTTGGTCAGACATGGTGGGTAGGTTGTCATGGTGTTGGGCATGGTCAGCAAAGAAGGTGGACAGGGCAAGGATAAAGGTGAACAAGGAAGTGAGCAGATTCTTTGTTAAGAACGGGGGTTTAGCCATCCGCCATAGAGAGCTGGAGGTAGATACCTGGAGGTATTTACGCAGTGACGGGGTACATTTGAATGAGGTGGGGACGGATCTATGGTCTCTAGGTTTGCAAGAAGGGATTCAGAGAGGCTTGAGGGTGTGGAGATGCGCGCAAGGGTAAGGGGTTACCCCTTTCGTGCTGTGGCAGTTTTTTGGTTTCTTTGAATAGGATATGTCAAGTTACATGTATGAAACATGTTGTACCCATCCAGGGGATGGGGGTTGTGTTATGGTACCCATCCATCGGATGGGGGGTTTTGCTGGTACCCATCCATGAAGGATTGGGATTGAGGTTGTGTACTTTCAGGCTATGAAGGGCTTGGAGGAGGTAAAAGGTTTAGGTCACTGGAAGTTAGGGTACTACCGAGTCAGGGGTTGCCGACTGGTAGGTTCAAAAAGTAAAAGAATTGTTTACAGTGACCATGGTGATAGTTGTTTACTGATAGTTACCCCAATAAAGTTATTATTAAAAGTTTACGGTTATTTATGTTATATTTATGGTAATTTATATTTTAATAAATATAAGGCCGTTAAAACCAAAAACTAGTTTGAGTCGTTTATGATGTTTTTGGAGGGAGGGTAATGTGGGGTAAATGGGTGAGTAGTAGGAGACTGGGCTTAAGTCCTACAGTGTCATGGCTTACTGCCCATATACCAGTCTCACACATCGGCTTCAGGGGTTCCTCAAAGGCCGCAGGAGCTTAGCAAAACCGTGTCTCAGTCTCCACAGCTGTGAATTATTCAACGCTCATGGATAGGTGCTATCCATAGGTGCTAACGCCTTTCTGCCCCTTTTCAACCTTCCCTTGCAAGTGGTTTAACTAGAGATGGTTCGAACACCCCCCTGTTCGGGAGTTTTGCTGCGAAAAGTACTAACCTGAACAGCTAACCCTATTGAATTCAATGGGAGCCAAACAGGAAAAATCAAACGTGCCCATTTTGAAGGCTTATATGCAAGTAATTGACCATAAAAGGGATATGGGGGGTCTGGGTACTGCCCTGAGGGACATGTACCAGTGCAAAAAATGTTTAATTTAATTTTTAAAAAACAATCATTTTTTTCAGCAGCAGTGATTTTAATGATGCTTAAAGTGCAACAATAAAAATGAAAAATTTATCTAAATATAGTGCCTGTGGGCCCCCCTTAGTCTGCCTGTAAAGTGGCGCATCTGTAGCATATATAGAACATGCTGCAGCAAAAATTATTTTTTTTAAAGAAAAGAGTCAAACCCCATTTAAAATTACTCGCAGTTGCATTTGCTGACACCCAGCTATTAACCTCCCTGGCGGTTTTCCCGAGTGTGGCTCGGGGTTAAAATTCAGGACCATTAGCGGTAACCCCGAGCCACACTCGGGATCGCATCGCAGGATCCTGGTGCCTCCTTACTTACCTTGTCCCCGGGATCCTGCGATGTCCCCCGCAGTGTCCGAGGGCTCTGTCCTCCTCCGAAGCCTCTCCTTGCCAGGCTCCGTTCCCTGCGAGCGTCGCGACGCATGGGGGCGGAGCCTGGTGGCAAATTCAAAAAACAGTAAAAATCATAACACATACAGTTCTGTAATCTTACAGATTACAGTACTGTATAAAATAATTTCACATCCCTTTTGTCCCCAGTGCTTTGGCCCATGCCCTGCATGCAGTTTTATATGATATACACTGTTCTTTCTGCCTGGAAACTGGAGATTGTCCATAGCAACCAAAAAGTGTCCCTTTACGTCAAAAGTGGCTTTAGACCAGCTAGAAAACAGCGATAGTAAATTAGAACACTTGCAGAATTGAGCGATAGTGAATCGTGGGGAAATTTATTTTATTACTATTTATTTTTATTTTTTTTAATTATTTATTTTTATTTATTATATTATAATTTATGATTTTGTGTTTCAAACTTTATCATACCCGGGATATCTACTAGACTCTGGTTTGGACAGATTTAAGTGTGTTATTGTTAAGATTTACAGACCTACAATATAAAACGCCAAATTTCCGTGCAAAATAATTGTACCGCTTTAAGCACCTAAAATCCGAAATAATCATACCGCCAGGGAGGTTAAAAAAAAAACGGCGTGGGATCCCCCAAAATCCATACCAGACCGTTATCCAGGCATGCAGTCTGGCAGTTCAGGAAAGGGGTGGGACGAGCGAGCGCCCCCCCGCCCCCCTCCTGAACGTTACCAGGCCACATGCCCTCAACATGAGGGGGTGCTTTGGGGCACCCCAAAGCACCTTGTCCGCATGTTGATGGGGACAAGGGCCTCATCCCCACAACCGTGGCCGGTGGTTGTGGGGGTCTGCGGGTGGGGAGCTTATCGGAATCTGGAAGCCCCCAGAACCTGCCCCCCCTATGTGAATGAGTATGGGGTACATAGTACAACTACTCATTAACAAAAAAAGTGTCAAAAAGTAATAACAACACACACAGTTTTTTGGCAATTCTTTATTAACCACTTCAGCCCTGGAAGGATTTACCCACGTCCTGACCAGGCCATTTTTTGCGATACGTCACTGCGTCATTTTAATTGACAATTGCGTGGTCATGCGACGCTGTACCCAAACAAAATCTTTTCCTACAAATAAAGCTTTCTTTAGGTGGTATTTGATCACCTCTGCGGTTTTTATTTTTTGCACTATAAACAAAAAAATAGTGACAATTTTGGATTTTTTTTTTTTTTTACTTTCTGCTATAATACATATCCAAAAAAAAGTTTTATAAAAAAAACAAATGTATTCATTAGTTTATATCTTCTTCTACATGCTTTTGGTAAAAAAAATAAAAAAATAAAAAAAAAAGCAATAGGTGTATATTGATTGGTTTGCGCAAAAATTATTATGTCTACAAACTTTGGGATAGATTTAGGGACTTTTAATTTTTTTTTCTTGTTTTTGCAGGTAATGGTGGCGATCTGCGATTTTGTTTGTGGGACTGCGGCATTGTGGGGGACAAATCTGACCCCAAATGACACTTTTTGGGGACCGGTGACATTATTACATTGATCAGTGCTATAAAAATGTACTGATCAATGTATAAATGACACTGGCAGGGAAGGGGTGAACACTAGGGGGCGATCAAGGGGTTAACTGTGTTCCCTGGGTGTGTTCTAACTGTAGGGGGGGCGGGCTTCCTGGAACACCACAGAGATCGCTGTTCCCGATGACTGGGAACAGCAGATCTCTATCATGTCCCCGGTCAGAACGGGTATCTGCCTTATTTACATAGGCAGATCCCCTTTCTGCCTCTGTATACCGTGATCACGGGTCGCATGCTATATCACACGCACGGACCGACGTAAACCTACGGTGATTCACGCTATCCAGCCACCTTGCCACAGTATAACTGCGGCAGGGGGTTGGAAAGCAGTTAAAAAATTAAAAAAATAGTGTCCGCCGATGTAAATCCATCATCAATCATGCTGCATGCTGCACCAGAAAAATGAAAAAACAAAAACGCTCCCGTCGTCTATGAAGGCTGGCCTCCTACTGCAGGCTCCGCCGTTTGATAGCTCTTATATAGGTAAGGGGCGGGGTCACCTGGCTACGTCACCTGGTTGTCCCGCCCCCCTCTGATGTCATGGACTGGTGCATGCTGGGTTGGCATTGGGTCGGTCCCCAATGAGGACGTACCAATTCAGAGAGTGCTATAAATCAGTCCTCTCTTCTCTAAGTGGACTTCCCGGGCACCATTTACCCTGGAGGGATGACAACCCTTGAGTACTAAATAACATCTCTTAAACTCTCCCTTAAAGGGACCAAAAACCAAATATACCTTTTGTCCAGGACACATCCCCTGCATCCTGTACACTGAGTAGTTATAGTGCAGTAGCATATTTTGGCAAGATTGTTGGCACTCAGCAAAGCCCAGTGTCTTGGTGCAAAAGATGGTAATGACAGTCTTGCTTTAACTGTAAATTGTGTTATCCACCTGGCAGTGTTGCATGGCAGGGCTGTATAAATTCTCAGCACTGTATGGACAACAATACAAATTAATTGTCATGTAATACGGCTGTCTTACATGTATTTTATCTGTGTATTTAGTTGTTTGCCTAGACCAAGGTTGCCCAACCGCTGACCACCGGGCCACATGATGGCCCTCTGATGTGGCCCGTGACCTCCTTCTCTGGGATGGCGGGTCAGCAAGTGGGTGACTGACCCACCATCCTAGAGCATCAGTGTTAAGAATCGAGCCAGCGGTAGAGGAAGCATGTGGCTTATATAGAGAGCAGAGCTGATGCTTCAGTTAAAGCGCCAGCTCCTGTCACAGGCGGAGTGATACCAAGTGCACTCTGCTTGGGACAGCAACAGCCGATGATGCCTGCAGGATTCCTGAAGTGAAGATTGAGATCAGTTTGTAGTTAAAATCAAATAGCAATGGGCATATCTGTATTCTGCACTAGTTACTGCATTTGGGCTACTTTGAAACGTATCCGGGAATGGGATGAAGCGCTAGCAGGAACCACTTTAAAATGAAATAAGTAAGTAAATAGGTAGGTGGATAAACAATGTTATTGGTAATTGCCAGTACTTTTCAAGTTTTAGTTGGGAGGGTTTTTGATACGTTTTTCCTTTTTAAAAGGCATGTAATTAAAAGTTCTGGCAGAAGTAGAAAGCGACAGCCAGCTCAGTAGAGCAGAAGCAACTCTGAGGCAATGAGAAAAAAGAAAGAGAGAGCAGCGCCGCTCTAAGCGTATTAACTTAGTAAACAACAATTTGCTTTACAATGCACTCACATTATGTCAGTAAAAGTCAGGCGTAGGGTAGGGGTGTGGTGAAGGAGTTTCTTCAGCTGTGCTGTGTAGTCCTTTTGTCCTTACAAGCTGGGCAGCAGTGATGCTTCAGTCCCCGGTCGCTTCAGTGGCGTCCGTAGCTCCGAGGCTGGAGGGTGTCACAGCAGGCTCGTTAACAGGCAACTTCCACAGGGCACGTCAGACGATGAGAGTGGATGGGCTTGGCTATAGCATAATTTAATGTAACAATGGGGTGATTAAAAAAAAAAAGTTTTAACCCCTTGATCACCCCCCGTCGCCAGTCACTAAGCGATTGTTTTTCTGATCGCTGTATTAGTGTCACTGGTGACGCTAGTTAGGGAGGTAAGTATATAGGTTTGCCGTCAGCGTTTTATAGCATCAGGGACCTCCATATACTCCCTAATAAAGGTTTTAACCCCCTGATCGCCCCCTAGTTAACCCTTTCACTAGTGATCACCGTATAACTGTTACGGGTGACGCTGGCTGGTTCGTATGTTTTTTATAGTTTCAGGGCACCCACCGTTTATTCCCTAATAAAGGTTTAGCCCCCTGATCATATGGCAGTGATATAAGTTAAGTTTTAGGGTCATATAAGGTCTGCGTCGCCTCAGGCAGCGTCAGGTTAGCACCAGTACCGCTATCACCCACGCATGCAGCATACACCTCCCTTAGTGGTATAGTATCTGAATGGATCAATTTCTGATTCGATCAGATCTATACTAGCGTCCCCAGCAGTTTAGGGTTCCCAAAAACGCAGTGTTAGTGGGATCAGCCCAGATACCTGCTAGCACCTGCGTTTTGCCCCTCAGGCCCAGCCCTGCCCAGCCCAGCCCACCCAAGTGCAGTATCGATCGATCACCGTCACTTACAAAACACTAAACACACATAACTGCAGCGTTCGCAAAGTCAGGCCTGATCCCTGTGATCGCTAACAGTTTTTTTGGTAGCGTTTTGATACACTCGCTAACAGTCAGGAGCTTTTTTACCTGTGAGTCTCACTAGTGTACCACTAAATTTAGAGCCCAAAATGCCAAATCGAAGGTACACTAGTGAAGAGGCCTACACGTTTCTGAGCATGACAGATAGTGAAGAGGAAGTCACTCATCTGTCAGATTCAGGCTCAGAATACGATCCTGTATACGACAGCGGCTCCATGACAGATAGCTCTGATGAAGGAGTTGTGGTCCCTGCCAAGGTCAGGCGTACCAGACCCCGAACTTCTTCTTCTGTCGTTGATGTGCAAGAACCGCAGGTCCCTTGTATAGAGCAGAGCAGTACTATTTCTTCTGGTGAACTGGCAAGCACCAGCGGCCTAGTACACCCTGGTCGTACATCCAGCACTGCAGTATCACGTGGTGACGTGGCGAGTCCCATAAGTGCAGTTCGAGCTGGCGAGGTGGCAAGCACAAGTAGTGTCCCTCTGCCACCAAGAAGATGAACACAGGCCCGTCGTGCCCAAAGTGCCCTTCCTGCTGCATTTGCCAATCCTAATTGGGAACCCACCACTTCTGCAGCACCCGTACATCCCCCATTCACTGGCTAACCCTGGATTCAGGTGGAAACAGTTGATTTTACGTCACTTGATTTTTATTCGTTGTTTTTCACCAAAGATCTCTATAGATCTATTGTGGACCAAAGCAATTTGTACGCTAGTCAACACATCGCCACTATTCCCCAGTCCTCCCTTGCCAGAGATTGGAGACCAATTACGGTCTCCGAATTTAAGCTCTTTCTGGGCCTTTCCCTCAACATGGGCATAACCAAAAAGAGTGAGTTGCGGTCATATTGGTCCACTGACCCAATTCACAATATGCCCTTGTTCTCTGCCTCCATGACCAGGGCACGATACAAGCAGATCTTGCAGTTCATGCACTTCAATGACAATGAACTCTGTCGTCCTCGTGGAGACCCTGGATACGATCGGCTCTACAAAATTCGGCCCCTCGTAAACCACTTCAACCAACGTTTTGCAGACTTGTTTACTTCCCATCAAGTTGTCTGCGTTGATGAGTCCCTGATTACGTTTTCTGGCCACTTGTCATTCAAACCGTACCTTCCCAGCAATCGTGCCAGATACGGGGTCAAGATGTATAAGCTCTGTGACAGGGCCACAGGCTATACATGTAGTTTTATGGTTTACGAGGGAAAAGATAGTCAAGTAGAGCCGACAAACTGCCCTGACTACATAGGAAGCACTGGCAAGATTGTGTGGGACTTGGTGTCACCCTTATTCGGAAAGGGGTACCACTTGTACGTGGACAATTATTATACGAGCGTGCCACTTTTTAGTCACTTGTTTGATCAGCAGATTGGAACATGTGGCACCATGCGACCTAATCGTCGGGGCTTTCCCCAGCGGCTTGTAGATTCCCGTCTTAGGCTGGGGGAGAGAGCCTGCTTGCAGTGTAATAATTTGCTCGCTATGAAGTGGAGGGATAATAAGAATGTTTTCATTCTTACCTCCCTTCATGCAGACACGACGGTCCAAATTACTACGGCGACTGGTTTTGTGGAGAAACCCCTCTGTGTCCACCAATATAACCAAAATATGGGAGGGGTGGACCTCAACGACCAGTTGTTGGCGCCGTACCTAGTTGCCTGTAAGGCCAGACGCTGGTACAAAAAAGTGTCTGTTTATTTATTTTAATTGGCTTTGCTGAATGCTTATGTGCTATACAGAGCTTCAGGATGGACTGGATCCTTCCTTAAATTCCAGGAAGAGATCGTCAGAGCCCTTCTGTTTCCAGACTGTGCTCCACCTCACCTTCCTCAACCAATTGCAGTAAGCCGGCTGCATGAGAGGCATTTTCTTTATGTCCTCCCGAGTACCCCTACCCAACGAGCCCCCCAAAAAAGATGTCATGTCTGCAGCAAGCGCGGATATAGGCGTGACACCCGCTATTATTGTCCCTCCTGTCCTGACAATCCTGGTCTTTGCATTGGTGAATGTTTTGAACGCTACCATACACTAGTTGCGTATTAGCGTAGGGTACAACACTGCACAGACTGAGACACACTTTCACAGGGTCTCCCAAGATGCCATCGCATTTTGAGAGACCTGAACCTGGAAACGGTTACAGTTACAAAAGTTACAGGTACAAAAAAAAGTGTAAAAAAAAAAATATATATATATATATATATATATATATATATATATATATATATATATATATATATATATATATATATAAATAAAAAAAAATAGTTGTCGTTTTATTGTTCTCTCTCCATTCTCTCTCTATTGTTCTGCTCTTTTTTACTGTATTCTATTCTGCAATGTTTTATTGTTATTATGTTTTATCATGTTTGATTTATAGGTATGCAATTTTTTTATACTTTACTGTTTATTGTGTTGTATTGTTAACCATTTTTTTGTTTTCAGGTACGCCATTCAGCTGCAGAGCGGATTTATTTATCTTGACAGCAACAGCGTTTGTTCCCACGATACATAAAGACGTGACTCCAGCGCTGTCGGAGGTGATTTCACCACCACAGTTACATACTTTAGCATTTATGCCGAAGCATGGGGGCAGCAGGGGCGGAGGAGCGATTTGCTCCTACCTTTTGCGGGAGGATGCCCCCATGCTTTGGCATATATATATTTTAGGCACAGGTTGCGTTAAATGTTTTATTTTTTGCTATTTTTTTTTGTATTTGCTTTGCAGGTATGGTATGTCTTACTGTTATACTGTAATGTTACTTTGTATTATTGTTAACCATCATTTGCTTAGCAGGTACGCCATTCAGTTGCAGCGCGGATTTATTTATCTTGACAGTAACAGCATTTGCTCCCATGATACATAAAGCCGTGACTCCAGCGCTGTAGGAGGTGATTTCACCACCACATTTAAAAAAAGAGCATATATGCCAAAGCATGGGGCAGCAGGGGCGGAGGAGCGATTTGCTCCTACCTTTTGGGGCGGATGCCCCCATGCTTCGGCATATATAAACAGTGCATGTATGCCCATCATTAGAAGTGGGTGGTTGAAGGGAGGTATTCTAATTGTGGGCATACCCACCGATCAATCTCTTTTTTTCGTTCAGCCCATAGGCTGCATGAAGAAAAAGATTACAATATATGCCCAACAAGGACCAGCAACGTACTGATATGTTGTTGGACTTTGAGTGGTTATCCCAGAATGATGCCTGCAGGTTTAGGTATCATCTTGGTATCATTTTTTTTCAGCCAGCGGTCGGCTTTCATGTAAAAGCAATCCTAGCAGCTAATTAGCCTCTAGATTGCTTTTACAAGCAGTGGGAGGGAATGCCCCCCCCCCCACCGTCTTCCATGTTTTTCTCTGGCTCTCCTGTCCCAACAGGGAACCTGAGAATGCAGCCGGTGATTCAGCCAGCTGACCATAGAGCTGATCAGAGACCAGAATGGCTCCAAACATCTCTATGGCCTAAGAAACCGGAAGCTACGAGCATTTCATGATGTAGATTTCGCCGGATGTAAACAGTGCCATTGGAAAATTGGGAAAGCATTTTATCACACCAATCTTGGTGTGGTCAGATGCTTTGAGGGCAGAGGGGAGATCTAGGGTCTAATAGACCCCATTTTTTTCAAAAAAAAGAGTACCTGTCACTACCTATTGCTATCATAGGGGATATTTACATTCCCTGAGATAACAATAAAAATGATTTAAAAAAATGAAAGGAACAGTTTAAAAATAAGATAAAAAAAAGCAAAAAAAAATAAAGAAAAAAAAAAGCACCCCTGTCCCCCCTGCTGTCGTGCAAAGGCGAATGCAAGCGTCGGTCTGGCGTAAAATGTAAACAGCAATTGCACCATGCATGTGAGGTATCACCACAAAGGTCAGATCGAGGGCAGTAATTTTAGCAGTAGACCCCCTCTGTAAATCTAAAGTGGTAACCTGTAAAGGCTTTTAAAAATGTATTTAGTTTGTCGCCACTACTGTCGTTTGTGCACAATTTTAAAGCGTGTTTGGTATCCATGTACTCGGCCTAAGATCATCTTTTTTATTTCATCAAACATTTGGGCAATATAGTGTGTTTTAGTGCATTCAAATTTAAAAAAGTGTGTTTTGAAAAATCGCTGAGCAAATACTGTGTGATAAAAAAATGAAACACCCACCATTTTAATCTGTAGGGTATTTGCTTAAAAAAATATATAATGTTTGGGGGTTCAAAGTAATTTTCTTGCAAAAAAAATAATTTTTTCATGTAAACAAAAAGTGTCAGAAAGGGCTTTGTCTTCAAGTGGTTAGAAGAGTGGGTGATGTGTGACAAAGGCTTCTAAATGTTGCACATAAAATGCCAGGACAGTTCAAAACACCCCCAAATGAACCCATTTTGGAAAGTAGACACCCCAAGCTATTTGCTGAGAGGTATGGTGAGTATTTTGCAGACCTCACTTTTTGTCACAAAGTTTTGAAAATTGAATAAAGAAAAAAAAATTTCTGGGCTTTCTTCATTTTCAAAAACAAATGAGAGCTGCAAAATACTCACCATGCCAATCAGCAAATAGCTTGGGGTGTCTACTTTCCAAAATGGGGTCATTTGGGGGGGGTTTGTGCCACCTGGGCATTCCATGGCCTCCGAAACTGTGATAGGCAGTGAAGAATGAAATAAAAAATTTACACCCTTAGAAATCCTGAAGGCGGTGATTGGTTTTCGGGGCCCCGTACGCGGCTAGGCTCCCAAAAAGTCCCACACATGTGGTATCCCCATTCCCCATACTCAGGAGAAGCAGCTAAATGTATTATGGGGTGCAATTCCACATTTGCCCATGGCCTGTGTGAGCAATATATCATTTAGTGACAACTTTGTGCAAAAAAAAACCAACAATTTGTCACTTTCCCGCAACTTGTGTCAAAATATAAAATATTCCATGGACTCAACATGGCTCTCAGCAAATAGCTTGGGGTGTCTACTTTCCAAAATGGGGTCATTTGGGGGGGTTTGTGCCATCTGGGCATTTTATGGCCTTCAAAACTGTGATAGGTAGTGAGGAGTGAAATCAAAAATTTATGCCCTTAGAAATCCTGAAGGCGGTGATTGGTTTTCGGGGGCCCCGTACGCGGCTAGGCTCACAAAAAGTCCCACACATGTGGTATCCCCATACTCAGGAGAATCAGCTGAATGTATTTTGGGGTGCAATTCCACATAGGCCCATGGCTTGTGTGAGCAATATATCATTTAGTGACAACTTTTTGTAAATTTTTTTTTTTTGTCATTATTCAATCACTTGGGACAAAAAAAAAATATTCAATGGGTTCAACATGCCTCTCAGCAATTTCTTTGGAGTGTCTACTTTCCAAAATGGGGTAATTTGGGGGGGCTTTGTCTTCAAGTGGTTAGAAGAGTGGGTGATGTGTGACAAAGGCTTCTAAATGTTGCGCATAAAATGCCAGGACAGTTCAAAACACCCCCAAATGAACCCATTTTGGAAAGTAGACACCCCAAGCTATTTGCTGAGAGGTATGGTGAGTATTAAACAGACCTCACTTTTTGTCACAAAGTTTTGAAAATTGAAAAAAGAAAAAAAAAATTCTGGTCTTTCTTCATTTTCAAAAACAAATGAGAGCTGCAAAATACTCATCATGCCAATCAGCAAATAGCTTGGGGTGTCTACTTTCCAAAATGGGGTAATTTGGGGGGGGGTTGTGCTATCTGGGCATTTTATGGCCTTTGAAACTGTGATAGGTAGCGAGGAGTGAATCAAAAATGTACTCCCTTAGAAATCCTGAAGGCGGTGATTGGATTTAGGGGCCCCGTATGCAGCTAGGCTCCCACAATGTCCCACACATGTGGTATCCTCATACTCAGGAGAATCAGCAGAATGTATTTTGGGGTGTAATTCAACATATGCCCATGGCATGTTTGAGCAATATATCATTTAGTGACAACTTTGTGCAAAAAAAAAAAGGTTTGTAATTTTCCCGCAACTTGTGTCAAAATATAAAATATTCCATGGACTCAACATGCCTCTCAGCAAATAGCTTGGGGTGTCTACTTTCCAAAATGGGGTCATTGGGGGGGGGGGTTGTGCCATCTTGGCATTTTATGGCCTTCAAAACTGTGTTAGGTAGTGAGGTGTGAAATCAAAAATTTACGCCCTTAGAAATCCTGAAGGCGGTGCTTGGTTTTCGGGGCCCCGTACACGGCTAGGGCTCCCAAAAAGTCCCACACATGTGGTATCCCCATACTCAGGAGAAGCAGCTAAATATATTTTGGGGTGCAATTCCACATATGCCCATGGTCTGTGTGAGCAATATATCATTTAGTGACAACTTTTTTTATTTTTATTTTTTTGTCATTATTCAATCACTTGGGGCAAAAAAATAAATATTCAATGGGCTCAACATGCCTCTCAGCAATTTCCTTGGGATGTCTACTTTCCAAAATGGGGTCATTTGGGGGAGTTTTGTACTGCCCTGCCATTTTAGCACCTCAACAAATGACATAGGCAGTCATAAACTAAAAGCTGTGTAAATTCCAGAAAATGTACCCTAGTTTGTAGACGCTATAACTTTTGCACAAACCAATAAATATACGCTTATTGACATTTTTCTTACCAAAGACATGTGGCCGAATACATTTTGGCCTAAATGTATTACTAAAATTGAGTTTATTGGATTTTTTTTATAACAAAAAGTAGAAAATATCATTTTCAAAATTTTAGTTTTTTTTCCGTTTATAGCGCAAAAAATAAAAACCGCAGAGGTGATCAAATACCATCAAAAGAAAGCTCTATTTGTGGGAAGAAAAGGACGCAAATTTAATTTGGGTACAGAATTGCATGACCTCTCAATTAGCAGTTAAAGCGACGCAGTGCCAAATTGTAAAAAGTTCTCTGGTCAGGAAGGGGGTAAATCCTTCCGGGGCTGAAGTGGTTAAAAACAAATCTATTTTTACTGCAAGCAACAAATATATTTTAGGCCTCAGTTTTCAAATATCTGATCAATATAATTTAATTTTTATTTCTAATAATGTTATACAATGCTTATGATTAGTTTTTTCTTTTTTTATAAAGATTACCAGTTCCATGTTTACTTGGAAAATCCTGACTAACAAATTCCTCTTTCCCTTACTGACAGCCATGTTTCATACTTTTGGTCCCAGGTATGCAGAACTTCTGTCCCTGCAATTCCTTCTCCTAGTGTGTACATTCCAATGAACAAAAACAAAATATTTGGGGGGCACACTCTAAAAAATGCATTAAAGATGGTGCAGCCATAAGACCATACAGTAGAAGAAGATATATTACAGCGCACACATGCAAAAAAGACATTTACCTCAAGCAAGGCTAGTTTTAAACACCTAAGCATTTCTAGAAAAACATTTTCTAGAAATGCTTAGGTGTTTTAAACTAGCCTTGCTTGAGGTAAATGTCTTTTTTGCATGTGTGCGCTGTAATATATCTTCTTCTACTGTATGGTCTTATGGCTGCACCATCTTTAATGCATTTTTTAGAGTGTGCCCCCCAAATATTTTGTTTGTGTATTGTATGGATTCTGACCAAATCCTTTTGGGTGCGGAGCACCTCACTACATAACATTAGTACCTTTAATTAGTGTCCACTTGTGTCATGGGTGGAGACCTTATGATTCTCCCATTTAGAAGAGTTAAATGCTCTCATGGTTCAGAGATGCAGGTTCTCCCACTCCATGGATAGTGTAGGACCCACTGATTATGGGGTACTTTGTCGCAGTAAGTGGGCTTAGCACCATATAGCAATATGGTGTGACCAAATCCCCATATTTTTTGAAAATGTTTTTCTAGAAATGCTTAGGTGTTTTAAACTAGCCTTGCTTGAGGTAAATGTCTTTTTTGCATGTGTGCGCTGTAATATATCTTCTTCTAAATTCCAATGAAGCCTCATAAGTAAAGCATTTGACATCATAATTCTCCACAGGACACTTCTGTACCAAAACACTAAAATGGAAACAGATGAAAAGAATCTAAGATTAATTGTGCCTTGTGCCCCTACAGAGAGAATAAAACTTGTTTTACTATAAAGGTTAACACAATCGGTTAAGAAAATCAATTACCAGCCCCTTGTCGAGAATGTGACATTATGTTGCTCTAAACATTTATTAACACCAGTAAAAACTGATATTTCAGCATAGAGTAGCAGTGGGCAGGTTGAAGCACCCACTGGTTTATATATTTTGAAGAAATTGGTGACTACATTTATGACATTATTCCAAACATCTGCCATGTGCATTATAATGCACTGTATTCTTTCTCCTTTTATAATGTACATAACTTCATAGAAAAGCAGGAGGAATAAAACTCCACATTGGGGAGCAAAGACAGGAATTCAGGTGCTGAAGTCTTAAAAATATTAACTCGAGGTGCATGGGCGGAGTCTAGCGGAGCAGACATGCATTGTTAGAGCTCTGCACCGCTGAGGAGAGAAGAGAAGGACAAAGCGGAGCCTGCAGGCTCAAAAGGTATCCATTTGAACCTTTTTGCCCTAGGGAACAAACTGTGAAAGTTTGGGCAGGAAATATGGTACTGGGAGGAAGCCGTGGCAAAAATAAAAATCACCTCACAAAGAGCTCACAGGCACTCACTGCAACTAAAGCAGCTCCAGTCACCTCACAATATACAGCATCAGGGCGCTCTCACAGACAGAAAATGTCACAGCAAGACTCTCCATTTGAGTCAGATACAGAACAAATCCTCTCACAAACTTCTCCACAAGCCTTCTCAGCATCCCCAGTAATATTATTACAATTTGAAAAGATGCTTCATAAGGCTTTAAAACAAACGTCAGACCAAATAACAAACAGCCTAACCAAAGAAATAAGAGAGCTGGGAAACCGCACCGCAGCCTTAGAAATAAAAATGGATGAAATTGAAATTACAACCCAAGAAAATATAACAGAATTGGAACAATTAAGAAGAGAATTTAATACTTCAAACTAAGCTTGAAGATTACGAAAATAGAGCCAGACGTTCAAACTTGCGCATAAGGGGAATACCTGAAACTGTGACAGACCTGCAATCTACTATTACTGCTCTATTACAAGAACTAAAGCCAGATATCCCTATTGAACGTTTAGAACTGGACAGAGTACACAGAGCCCTCACAGCCAAAAAGAAAGATGGACCCCCACGTGATATAATCACAGAATTTCATTATTACAGAACGAAAGAACAAATACTAATTGCTGCAAGAGAAAAAAAAGGAATTTATTTTTCAAGGACACAATTATCAAATTTTTGCTGACCTATCCCAACTTACTATTACTAAAAGACGATCCATGAAACCCCAACTAATGGAACTGCAACGCCACAACATTATGTATCAATGGGGCTTCCCCTTTTCAGTCAGATTTAACTACCAAGGTACAATTTACAGAAGCAGATCAGCAGATGAACTACAACAAACCCTTTTAAAATTAAATCTGACAGAACCCACAAGCAGCAACTCCCCCACACGCAGAAGAATGGCATCATCTTCACCTTCAGGCAACACCCAGAAAATTTCAGAACAAAATGGGAATCATCATTCTCACAAAAGAGGCCGTTATGCCACATCATCCATAGACCAAGAAGATTCAATGGACTGACATCCTAATTCCTGATATCTCTTCATTTATTATACTAAGAGATGGTTCTCTATAAAAAACCTGTATTTATAACTGAATGTAACTGCATTCAGATAGTCACACACTGTGTGGGATCATGTTACATTCCAGTTATATTTCTTATTACTTCTGATTCATATAGCCTTAGAATATATAAGTGAAATAAGGAAATTCTTGTTCAGTTATATATTTTCAGGTAATAACAATAGATTTATTACTTTTTAGGACAAATATGTTCAATAATCCAGAAGTAATGGAAGCTTTTTCTTTTTTTTCTTAAAACAAATATATTATTACCTACCTAGTTCCTAGAACTATGTTTTTGTTTATTCTAATCTGAAGCAATACAACCTCAATTTTATCAGTTAACATATCTAAACAGTTACATATGAATAAAATATGTAATTGTTTACTCTAAAAGGGTTAAAATCCCAAAATAATTCAAACTATCTTCATCAATACCAAAGTTATTAACAGTACCTTTCTAACTGAATTATTTAGCCTAGGGCAAGACTAACCATATACAACCACCCTGGAATAAATAATTTCAACAAAAACTATATTCTGCACTCCAATTAATGAATCATCATTTTGATGTCTTTTGACATAGCACTTCTCTCCTGTAAGCGGAAGTTCCGTGTACCCCCATTAGCCCTCCTCATTCTCCCAACCATATTATGTGGGAGTGTGACGAAGGCACTTATTCCCCTGAGAGAGATATTTATTCTCTTTCACGGGTAAATTGTGATTCCTTGCAAAAAATAATTTATACAATGTATCATCTAATCTCATATGTTTTTTGTTTACTCTTTACTCCAGAATTCACTGGTTTCTTTTCTATCTTTTCTTCTCTTCAGTCCACACAGGTTGATCTGCGCAGTCAGCTCTACATAACAAAAAGTAAGTCAAAACTATTTGATCTGTTGCCATGGCACCACTGAATATACTTTCCCTGAATGTTCAGGGAATAAATGTCCCTCAAAAAAGGACCAAAGCCTTCCGTACTTTCCATAACAAGAAGGCTCACATAGTATGCCTCCAAGAAACACACTTCACCAAAGATTCTACTCCAAAATATATTTCTCCTTTTTATCAACAAATTTACACGGCTTCTGCCTGTACCAAACAAAGAGGTACTCTAATTGCATTTCACCGATCCACACAATTCACCTTATCATCAGAAATTAAAGACCCAGAAGGTAGATACCTGATACTCATGGGTTATATAATGGATACAGCAATCACGGTGATTTCCTACTACGCTCCTAACAAACAACCTACACCATTCCTCTCACATATATTACAAGTGATTAATACACACAAAATAGGAACAGTGATAATGTGCGGGGATTCGAACCAGGTCCTCCTCCCATTTCTAGATAAATCACCTTTTACACCATCCAAAATAACCTCTAGATTACCTTTTTCTCAACTTCTTTCCAAATACAATCTGGTAGATTCGTGGAGAGAAAGTAACCCAATGAAAAAGAAATTCACTTATTTCTCGCACCCTCATCAAACCTTCACCAGAATAGATCATATTTTTCTAACAATAGGAATGATACCAGAAATTATTGCATCAGATATAATTCCGATTCCGTGGTCTGACCATAATGCAGTATACACTACTATAGCCTCAGCCATACCAAAAGCGCATGACCCAACGTGGTACTTACCGGACATAATGCTCAAACACCCACTACATCAGATGGCCATTGAACAAGCTTTAAAGGAATACATATCAATTAATAATACAACAGACATCTCCCCAATAACACTGTGGGAAGCTCATAAGCCTGTCTTGCGTGGTACAATACAAAGACAAATGGCACTATTTAAACGGGAACGCAAAAATCTAGCAAAAAAAATAGAACTCAATTTTAATGCAGCCTACATATCATTCCAAGATAATCAATCTCAGAGTACAAAATCTCATCTGGAAAAATCTAGATTGGAATACGATCTATTTCTCACTGAGTCAGTTGATAAATCCCTCAAACGCTCCAAACACAATTTCTACATGAATACAAACAAACCAGGTACATATTTGGCTCGGGCATTAAATTCAACTAACAAATCTTTCAAACCAATACGTTTGAAATTATCAAAAAATGTTTATACTTGTAATCCAGTTAAAATAGTCCATAAATTTCACTCACATCTCGCAATTTTATACAAGACAAACAATGAATTTAATCCTACAGAGGCTGAATCCTTCTTCTCAAAAATAACCTTACCTGAGTTGTCTCAGAATCAAAAAAGCAGTTTGGATGAGCCTATAACTATAGATGAAGTTGCTAACGCCATAAAAGACCTAAAACTTAACAAAAGACCAGGCCCAGACGGCTACTCGGCTTTATACTATAAAACATTCTCAGAAATACTCTCTCCCATTCTCACTGAAACTTTTAACAAACTTCTAGAAGGACATTCTTTTCGGCAAGAAACACTAATGGCAATTGTTTGTATGATCCCAAAACCCCTTTCTGATGATATTTCCTGTGTGAATTATCGGCCTATCTCTCTGTTAAACCTCGATATTAAATTATTAGCAAAAATAATAGCAAAACGCCTCAATAGCATTATAGGAAAATTAATACATAGAGATCAAGTAGGCTTCATGCCAAATAGACAGGCAGGCGATAATATACGCAGGGCAGTGTTATTGGCACATATTGCTAAAAAACGGAAAGTCCCTTTATGTTTTCTATCTCTCGATATTAAGAGGGCATTTGACACAGTATCCTGGCAATATATGCAATATTCATTACAAAAATGGGGTTTTGGACCCGACTTTTTAACATGGATCAAAGCATTATATAATAAACCCAAAGCCTATATAAAATATGCTGGATACAAATCTGATGCCTTTAATATCGAAAGAGGTACCCGACAGGGTTGCCCATTATCTCCCTTATTATTTGCCCTTATACTCGAACCCATGGCCCAATACATCAGAACAAACCAAACTATAACTGGCATTGAAGTAGGAGGTATTACACACAAATTATGTATATTTGCAAACAATATATTACTTTTTCTATCATCACCACAGGTCTCTGGTCCTAACTTAATACCAGCTCTTGATGGATTTGCAGCCCTATCCGGCCTTATGATTAATCCTAAGAAATGCCTAGTGCTTAATATTTCGCTCACAAACATGGAATTGATCCCGGCTAGGGCTGCACTCCCATTCACATGGGCAGAAAAATCAATCCCATATCTTGGAATTCATTTAACAGCATCTCATTCTGACTTATTCTCAACCAATTATCCTCCTGTATTAAGACAGATCACAAATCTAATAAAACAATGGTCGCAACTTCCTTTATCCTGGATAGGGAAGATTAATGCAATCAAAATAACTATTCTACCCAAATTGCTTTATCTATTCAGAGTCCTCCCTATTCCAATTCCTTCCTATTTTTTGAGAATAGTACAAAAAAGAGCAACTTCATTTATATGGGGCTCTTCTAAACCATGAATACCTATACACACACACTACATCTTCCCAAAAATAAAGGAGGCCTGGGATACCCTAATTTTACTAACTACTACAGAGCAGCACATTTGGCCAGTCTGTCCAAATACCATGCAAAACAGGAAATCCCATTATGGGTATTTATAGAGGCTTCAGAAAATGACCCTCTATTAATATCAAACTTGTTATGGCTTGATCCTAAAGACCGCTTTAAAATTCATAATCCCATAACTAAACACTTCTTATCTCTCTGGGATAAACTAAAAACCAAATATCAGTTACAATCTCCACACAATCCTCTCCTTTCTTTTATCAGAAATCCGGCCTTTTATCCGGCATGGATCTACCCAAATTCTTTTAAAGCTTGGACAACATCAGGCATTCAGACACTAAATGACTTCATAGCATCTAAATCATTCCTTTCATTCCCATCGCTTAGAGAAAAATATGATCTACCAAACTCTGAGATATTTAGATATCTCCAAATCAAAAATTTCTTTACACCATTCCTAAAGGGGGCTACACCATTATCCCAATTATCCATTTTTGAATCAATCTGTACAAAAGATCCATTTGCTAGAGGTACAATTTCATCACTTTATAATCAATTATATGGAGTAGTAAATCTTAATAGACCCTCTTACGTTCAGAGGTGGGAGGAGGACCTGGGACGAACTTTAGAAGACACGGACTGGTCTAACATATGGCTCACAGCTAAGGCATCTTCACCCAACATCTTATCACTGGAGACAAATTATAAAGTCCTAACTCGCTGGTACCTTGTACCTGCTAGAGTGGCAAAATATTCACCTAATACCTCAGCTCTTTGTTTTCGAGGATGCCCAGAAATAGGCACACATTTACACATATGGTGGACGTGCCCAGTAATCCAAACCTTCTGGAAGGAAGTCTTCGTGATTGCATCTAAAATATTTTAAAAAATAATACAACCAGATCCATATATAACTTTACTTAATCTAAAACCGGAATGGTTAACACTCTCTCAATTCAAACTTATGATCCAACTAATAACGGCTGCAAAACAAACAGTAGCCAAGGCATGGAAATCTCCTACATTGGTACTAGCAGAAACAATTCACAGAATGAATAATACAATGTCCCATGCTAAGATGGTAGCCATCGATCAAAATCAAATTCCAAAATTTGAAAAACTTTGGCATCCTATAAAACAACAGTTCCTGTCAAATTTCAATGACTGTCCTGTTGCCATGGTAACAGATTAAATGACTTACAGAGACACCCATTCTAAGGCTTCAAAGAGAACTAAAAAGAATAATAAACTGACGAGCGGGACAACCTTGTGGACCATACCTCTGCCTTTCTACCCTTTTTCTTCTTTCTCTTTCCTTTTCTCCACCTTACGATTAAAGCTCATTATCAGAATTTATTTGACCTATATACACTCTACCTGTAAACAATATGTATAGTAGGTATAAATCATTTAAATACCTACAAAAATAACTAAGGAAATGATATATATCTTTAATTTAGGTTTACGTGAACCCAAGGTTTAATATTTGAAATTTCATGATATTTACCTATATAAACCCTACTGTAAAACAATGAGCTTACTTTATAGATCCTTGTAAACTTACTTTATGTATCTTTATAATATTGTATACTCAATAAACTTCTTTTGACAAAAATATTAACTCTGCCCCTACTCCCCTTTAACCCATCCTGCAAAGGTTTTTTACTGTTCTTACTTAATGAACCAAGTTATACTCACCTTAGCTGCCATCTGCCATCCCCATGTGTGGGGGACCTGCTGTAACCCAGTGCTGCAGATTATCTGTCACTGGTGGGTCCCCTACCCTCCTCTTCTTCTGATGTCATAACTCTTCTGGATTATGAAAGAAGCCCACCGCTGGACAGCCAATGAGAAATTAAAGAAAGTGGAAAATTAGTACTAGACCTGTAAGGTTATCTTATTGGTATTGCTATAGTATCTTAACCAGTTCAGGCCTTTGGACGTACTACGTATGTCCAAAGAGTGAACCTTTAATCATAAGCTTGTGCGGGGTTTGTTTAGCCAGCTTTAAAGTGAAAGTGATGCGGCAGCTCCATAGCTGCCAATCCCTTTCATAGTGCCTGCAGCGTGGTGCCTCTCCCCCTCCTTCCGTGGTACCTGGGCTCTCCTGCTCTTACCAGAGCCCGGGAACACAACTGCCGGCTAAGGGAGGGAGACCGCTGTGAGACCAAGGAAAATCCATGCCTCGAGCTCCCATGCAAACACTTAAACTGGAAGTGACGTCACTTCCGGTTTCAGATGCACCATTTCCTGGCCATTACAGCCAGGGGACAAATCTAACCAAGCCGATCTGTGCTTGGTTGAATGGTGTGAAGGGCAGGGAGAACATTGGGGTCTATTAGACCCCTAATGTCTCCATAAAGAGTAGCTCCAAGTCTATATTCCCATCGCACACATTCCTGGATTATAGGCTCCTCTGTAGCGGGTGCTGTAGTGATTACCAGCTGGATACTGGATACATCACAGATAAGTACACGTTACTAACCCCTTGTGATAGCAATCAAGTAAATATAAATAAAAAAGAGCAAAGTTTAAAAAAAATAATTGATTGTGCAGACTGGGGAGGGGATTGTGCAGACTGGGGGGAGGATTGTGAAGACTGGGTGGGGAGGGGATTTTGCAGACTGGACAGGGGGTGTTGTGCAGATTGGGGGGGATTGTGCAGACTGGGGGGGGAGGATTGGGCAGACTTGGGGGGAGAATTGGGCAGACTGGGGGGGAGGATTGTGCAGACTGGGGCAGGATTGTTCAGACTGGTGAGGAATTGTGCAGACTGGGGGGCTACACAGTGCTCTGGACAATGGTATGAGGGGAGGCCTGTAATGTACACAGTGCTCTGGACGGTGGCCTGTCGGAGGCCTGTTATGCACACAGTGCTCTGGACGGTGGTATGAGGGGAGACCTGTAATGTACACGGTGGTCTGTTTTTTTTTTTTTATCTCATGGACGAAATGTGAGAAATAATATATATATATCATACAACCATTCCATAAACACATACACTGCATATATCATTTGAGGAAAATATTCTTAGAAAATAGTTTACCATTTGCCAATAAAAAAAAAAACATGTCCAGAAAAATATGGATTTCATTTTGAAAATCTGGTCACCTTATTGTAGAAAAATCTACAGGCAAAACACAAAACTGCTTTAGAAGCAGCAATTTTTAAGCCAGTGTGCACGGACCCTAACTATGTATATACCACACCTGGTAGAAGCCCTTGGAACCTGGAAATCAGTGAAGCAGGAACCACTACTCCAGTGATCTCCACTTGCTTTCGGGTCCCATGCTGAGTGGAAGCACTTCTGCTTGCTGAACACAGGAGGTCAGCAGCTTGGCATGGGGGCCATTCACAGGATGCTTTGCATTTTCTGAATGAACGCAAAACGTTCTCTGATTGGATGAGGTGGAGAGACGGGGTGATGGCATCATGCAATGTATAAATTATCTATACCTGGAATTTTTCTTTACAGAGCATTTAGATGTTCCAGAGTTTAAGGCATATGCCTTTTCTAAGAGTGTGCACTCTTCTGTTCAGTAGCAGCATCTATCCATGCAAGGTCTCTAGACTGATTTTTATTATCTTACATAAGATCATTTATTGGGGTCAAAGCAAGATTAAAACAAATATAACTGGTGTAGATTCATTGATCTATTTGTGAACACCTGCAAGATTGTTTAACGTGTGTAGCTTGGAGTATATGCTCAAGTAATATGGTCTAGTTTTCTAATTTAGCATGAACACCTGCATTTACTTTTCACACAGCATTTTTATTTTTATTAAAACCGCTTTATTGGGTAAAATAAAACCAGAGCTGCCAAGGGATCTAAAACTTAAGTATTACATGCTTCTGTTTAATTAATTAAAGGGAGTAGTGTATTATTTTCAATTTAGGTAGAGTTTTCACCACACCATGCTGGAAGCTTTACATCCCCTAGGAGAGAAGCCCTTACTTTGGCTCAGATGTATAAAAAAAGGATTAGGTTTGGTTTCTGATTTGGAATTTTCAATTGCATTTAAAATACACATGTAGGAAAAAAAGTTTGTGTGACTTTTCATGCATGCTAGTTTACCTGTGGTCATCAATGTGCCCACCCAGTACAGATATTTAACCCATTCCTGTCTGCCATTTGTAAATACTCTATATGAGGCATGTCCAGAAAGTAATGAGAATGATATTTTAAAAAATATTTTATTGACATATTTTCCAATTGAACATTGTCTCCTTCAAAATATGCACCTTGTGAGTGTACACAACACTCCCAGCGATTTTTTTTCATTCTTCATAGCATCCCTGGAAGTCTTCAAGTGGGATGGCGTTCAGAGTCTGCATAGTTTTACATTTGATTTGCTCATTCAAGCTTTCTTGGTGTGAGGTGAGGTGGGTGTGTGTCATTCTGAACTTTGTTTCTTCCTCTTGGGATCGTACTCAAACACCCATGATTCATCTCCCATGATCACTCGACTCAAAAAATCTGGCTCTCTTTCCAAACGGGCCAACAGTTGACAGTGTTCCTTCTGCTCAGGTGACAAGTTCTTTGGAACAAGTTTTGCACACACTTTTCTTATGTTCAAATCCTGAGTCACACTTTCATGAACAATTGACTCGGTAATTCCAGTTTCCTCTGCAATCATTCTGATAGTGAGCCATTGGTCACTGTTGAGAACAGACCTCACTGCATCCACATTCTGCGTCCTGATCGTTGTTTGTCTTCAACACCTTCTCGTCCTTCCTTGAAGGGTTTGTGCCATTGGTACACGTGTGCTTCTCCATAGCTTTCCTCACCATTTCCAAAGTTTCTGATGCACTTTTACCCCATTTCACACAAAATTTTATTGTGTACTGCTGTTTCAAACTCACTCTTAATACGAGATACTTGAACAGGGTGTCACGAAAAAGATTGTCTCCACTCTGACAGGGCTGGAATTCAACTGATCAATGTTCTAACATATACCTGGCACCCCACCCCAAGTGACCCTGGCCAGTTTCTTCCTTCACAGAGCCCTTCTTGAGCATTGAAACATCATTCTCATTATATTTTTGACACACCTCGTATATCCTCAGACAGAGGCAGTGATATCAGGATCATAGCTGCAGCCATGATCTTTGTATCATTTTTAGAGCAGGCTATCAGCTTTCATGTAAAAGTGATTGAGCAGCTCTACAGTTACCCAATTACTTTTACAGGTGGTGGTAGGGGGACGCCCCTTCCCCGCTGACTTTCCTGGGCTCTCCCATTCCACCAGGGGGGCCCAGGATCAATGCCACCAATTATGCTTGGAAAAGTTGAAGGGAAAAGAGACAACCATCAATAACATGGATGGATACAGTCACAGATATTTTAAACATTACTTTGAGAAAACTTAAGACCCAAAAAGAAGACAGATCATTCTGGAGAAACACTATTCATGCGGTCCTCAGTTGTCAACACTGACCTGACAATGCTTAACAATAATGTAGCACCCTCTACTTAGGTAGGTGGTAGAGAATAGGATTTTTGTAGATACAGGTAAATTTAGGCAGGCCTAGCTGAGAGCTGGGCCTGTTTGTTTTGATCTGTGTGGGCTGGGGGTGGCCTAGTGTAGCAGGTGTGACTCACAGACAACATCACTCTACTGTCACCTCCCTCTTGCTTCTAGAGCAGTGGTTCTCAACTCCAGTCCTCAGGACCCACCAACAGGCCAGGTTTGCAAGATAGCTGAAATACATCACAGTCGATATCACCTGCTGCTCAGTGATTGCAGTATTCTAGTCTGCAACTCCCCAAGGTAATACTTAAAATCTGGCCTGTTGGTGGGTCCCGAGGACTGGAGTTGAGAAGCACTGTTCTAGAGGATTCTAGAAGAACAGGGGAGAAAAGGGGTGGAGCTGTCTGGAGTGTCTCATGGAGCCCTGACCAATCCCCAACTAGGATTGGGAGTGTGCAGGTGTTAGAAAGTTTTCTTTAATCTAGTTATCTAATATTCATCAATTAACAAATATTAACAAATCAATGAATGGATTAGATCTCTAATCCAGATCCAGAATAATTGAGTTGAGATAAAGATACAGAAACATTCCTATGGAGAACTAAATATGTGTTTGTAATTAGGAATCTTGAGCTGGGTTCTCACCTTCCCTCATCAGGTTTCACATTTCTTAAGATGAAAAAGTTTCAATATGTTAGTTAAGAATATAAGTGTCAGAGAAGCAATAAGAAAAGAGCTTGCCAATATCGGAAGGTTCCTGTGCGTTTGCGCGGCGGAGCCGCGCTTTGGCGCATGCGCGTTAGCAAAGTAGCGGCACACACGGGTTCTCTACACGGCGTAACGGCGTACGAACGTTCGTTCGTCAGCATTACGCCCCCTTTCTGGCCTATATAAGGACTGACTTGTTCTCTGTTTAATTGCTGGTTTGTCTTTCAGCTTCCAGTGTTCCGTTCCTTATTCCTGCTCCTTGTGTTTACCTGTTTGACCCAGATTTGCCTGACCTACCTTGTTTCTCTCCAGTGTTTGACCTCGGCTTGTTGAAAGGACTTCTCCACCATCTGCTTCCAGTGTTTGACCCTCTGCCTGTCTCCGGATTCTCCTGCCTTCTTGTGTATGACCCCGGCTTGTTTAACGGACTCCTCTACTGACATCTCCAGTACTTACCTCTGGCTTGCCTTCAGGACTTCTCTGCTTACAGTCTGCTGTGTTTGACCCTCGACCTGATTAAAGGACTTCCTCATCTACCAGTCTCCAGTATATGTTCTCGGCCTGCACCACAGACTCTCCATTACTGGGTTCTCCGTGCCTGATCTCCTGCACCTCTCTCAGCTCCCGTTGTGTTTACGGGTTAGAACCCCAGCCGGGTCTTCTTCTCCAGTTCCAGGGGCAGAGCCACCATTGCTCTCATCTCTACGGTACAGAAGTCCTCCTTTCAAGAGCTACCTGCCTGCTGGCGACCCGTGCCTCTCTGTGCCCTATACCCTCTGTACCATCACCAGGGGTATAGTGCGCTTAGCTGCAAGGGAAGCCACTCCCAGCATCTCGGCCTCGGTGAGTACCCGTGATAGTACAAACCAGCCAGATGTCTGAGGCCGACAGAGTGGGATCCCCTCTCGAGGCTCTATGCCAGCAGGTAACGACCCTTACGCAAGCAGTCCAGAGGTTACAAGATGGCTATTTCCAACTAGAAGGTCGTCTCCAGCACCTAATCTTATCTCCCGGGGATGCAACCTCCACATCCTCCAGTGGGGCCAGCTGTTCGCAAGATCACTCCAGCTCAGCCCCTGCGGTTGTTATGACTCACCCAGAACCTAGGGTGCCCATACCCGAACGATTTTCCGGGAATCGGAAAAGGTTTAGAGCATTTAAAAACGCCTGCTTGTTATACCTGGCTCTCCAACCTAAGACTTTCAGTTCTGAGACAGTAAAAGTAGGGTTCATTATTTCCTTGTTGTCCGAAGAACCCCAAGGCTGGGCTCACAACCTCCTGGAGCAGAAGAGCCCTTTACTAAACTCTGTGGAAACTTTCTTTGAATCCATGGGAAGATTATATGATGATCCCCAACGCATAGCCACGGCTGAGTCCATCTTACATACCTTAGTCCAGGGAAAGAGACCGGTGGAGGACTATACAGTCGAATTTTGAGAATGATCTGGGGACACTGGATGGAACGAGGCGGCTCTCAAATACCAGTACCGCCAGGGACTCTCAGAGACTCTCAAAGATGAATTAGCGCGTGTTGATTCTCCTTCCACCCTGGAGGAGTTGATCCAGCTAGCCATAAAACTAGATAGACGTCTACGGGAACGACGTTCTGCACGTTTTCAATCTCCCCGGCCTACATGGATGCTACCCAGGGTCCCCACAGGTCATTCTCTTCCTACAGTCCCTTCTTCCTCTACCTTGGAGAGTGAGCCAATGCAACTGGGCCTGATCCGGGCTCCACTTACGCCTGATGAGAAACAACGCCGGCGGGAAGCCAATCTCTGCCTGTACTGTGGAGGGTCAGGCCACTTTTTGCGCAACTGTCCTATAAGACCCAGTAAGTCCCAGCCACAAACAGCTATGAACTTTCAAGTCAATGGTTCAATTTCAACTCACCTTGTCCTTCCTGTCTCCCTACAAGTGGCAGGCGAGGAGATCCGGCTACCAGCCATTATTGATTCTGGCGCCTGCAGCTGCTTCCTGGATACATCTCTAGCCCGAAGCTTACGCATTCCTCTGCAAAATAAAAGACAAAGTTTCCAAATCCACCTGGCCGATGGATCAGCCCCCTGTTGCGGGCCTGTTACCCAAGAAACTAAACCCACTCTCACCATCACAGATTCAGGACATCAAGAATTTCTTTGCTTTGACATCATTTGCTCCCCCATGTTCCCCATCATCTTGGGTCTTCCATGGTTGCAAGCTCACGACCCCCATATTAATTGGAGTGAGAAGAAGATCTCCTTCTCTTCGGCCTACTGCTCCCAGCACTGCTTCACCTCTGGTTCTGTCTGCACAGCTTCCTGTCTGACTATCCAGTCAGTCCCTGATCATCTTCAGCACGTCCCTGCAGCCTACCGTGAATTCATGGACATTTTTGACAAAAAGAGAGCCGACAGTTTGCCTCCTCACTGACCATACGACTGTCCCATTGACCTCTTACCTGGCTCCGAGATTCCTTTTGGTCGTATATTTCCTCTATCAGAAAAGGAGTTGGAGGCTCTTCGGTCCTACATCGACGAAAACCTTGAAAAGGGATTCATTCGTCCTTCCTCCTCACCGGCTGGAGCAGGGATCTTCTTCTTCGAAAAAAAAGATGGTACTTTAAGGCCTTGTGTGGACTACAGGGAGATCAACAAGATCACCATCAAGAACCGCTATTCGCTCCCCCTCATCCCAGAACTGTTCCAATGGTTTCGAACCGCACAAGTTTTCTCTAAACTTGACCTAAGGGGCGCCTACAACTTGGTTCGGATACGCCCAGGGGATGAGTGGAAAACGGCTTTTAGGTCTAGATTCGGACATTTCGAATATCTAGTGATGCCATTCGACCTATGCAATGCCCCAGCTACATTCCAACACCTAGTGAATGATATTTTTCGTGAATACTTAGACAACTTTGTGATCGTTTACCTTGACGATATTCTGATTTTCTCTACAACCATTGAGCTGCATCGAGTCCATGTGAAAAAGGTACTCACGATCCTCAGGAAGCACGGACTTTACCTAAAGGGAGAGAAATGTGAATTTGAAAGAACGGTAGTCCAATTCCTAGGGTTCATTATCTCCACTGAAGGGGTCTCAATGGATCCTCAGAAAGTGAAGTCTATCCAAGAATGGCCAGCCCCTACAGATAAAAAGGGGGTCCAACGATTTGTGGGCTTTGCCAACTTTTATCGCAGGTTTATAAAAGGATTCTCATCGATCATTTCTCCCATAACCCAATTGACTCGCCAGCAAAGCCGATTCCATTGGTCTCCAGAAACTCAGGAAGCATTTGATAAACTGAAGGATCTATTTACTTCTGCTCCGGTACTACTGCACCCAGACCCCGCTTTTCCTTATGTGTTGGAAGTAGACGCCTCAGAGTCAGCTTTAGGAGCCATCCTATCCCAAAGACGAGGCCAAAAGGCCCTTCTTCACCCTGTGGCATTTGCCTCCCGGAAACTGTCCCCGCCAGAAAGGAACTATGACGTGGGGAGCGTGAACTACTGGCCATCAAATTTGCTCTTGAGGAGTGGAGATATCTTTTGGAGGGTGCTTCTCACCCCATTATGATCTTCACAGATCACAAGAACCTGGAGTACCTTAGAACAGCAAAACGCCTCAGACCCCGGCAAGCCCGCTGGGCTTTGTTCTTCTCCAGGTTCAACTTTCACATTTCCTATCGGCCAGGTTCCAAGAATGGGAAAGCGGACGCCCTATCTCGGATGTTCCCAAAAACCTCTCAAACAGCAGAACCTGGTACTATTCTGTCCTCACAGAATTTTCTTTGTTCAATCCAGCCGGATCTAAGAACTGCCATTGAACAGGCTTCCAGCCAATGCTTAAACCCTGATGTACCCACACTGAGGAAGCAGGATGGTCTACTATGGGCCCAAAACAAAATATTTGTTCCAGCGCAAGTAAGACCCTTGGTACTAAGAACATTTCATGATAACAAGTTTGCAGGACATTTTGGGGTACAAAAGACCTCTGAACTAATACATTGTTCCTTCTGGTGGCCAGGGTGGAGTCAGGATTGTAAGAACTATGTAAACTCTTGTATTATTTGCCAACGCAGCAAGGGATCCAATGCGAAAGCTTGGGGTCTGTTAAGACCATTACCCATTCCAGAGCAACCCTGGAAGGAAGTGGCTATGGACTTTATTGTCTACCTACCACCTGCTGAGGGGTTCTCCACAATTCTGGTAGTGGTCGACCGCCTTTCAAAAATGGCCCACTTCTTACCTATGAAGGGCACACCCTCTGCTTCAGATACCGCGGATATATTCATTAAGGAAGTGGTTAGGCTACATGGAGTACCCGTTAGCATTGTGTCTGACAGAGGAGCCCAGTTCACCTCAAGATTTTGGAGAGACCTTTGCAAATCCTTAGAAATCAAGGTATGCCTGTCCTCAGCATATCATCCCCAAAGTAATGGCCAAACAGAGAGGACGAACCAAACGCTGGAACAATATCTGCGCTGTTTTTGCTCATGTTCTCAAGATAACTGGGTTTCGCTCCTCCCCTGGGCAGAATTTGCCTACAATAATTCCATACACACAGCAACCAACCAAACTCCTTTCTGGGCTAATTATGGATTTCACCCCTCTTTTCTGCCTAACTCTTTTTCAGAAGTATCAGTTCCCGCGGTGCAAGACCGAATAAATTCCATTCAAACCAATTTCCAACTAATTCAGGAAGCTATGAAGAAGGCTCAGGACAGCTACAAGAAATACTATGACAGGGGGAGGATGAGCAACCCAATTTTTAAGATTGGGGATGAAGTCTGGCTATCTGCAACAAACCTTAAACTTTCTTGTCCCTCACGCAAATTAGGCCCAAAATTTATTGGTCCCTTCAAAATAAAGAGAGTAGTGAACCCCGTGGCCTTTGAACTCTCTCTACCCAGCTCTTACAGAATTCATCCTGTTTTCCATACTTCTCTTTTGAAACCAGTAACTCCCAGTTCTTTCCCAGGAAGGGAGGAGGTGCCACCTCCTCCAATTAATATTGAAGGCGAAGATGAATTTGAGCTGGAGGCGATAATGGACTGTAGAAGGAAGGGGGGTCGTGTCCAGTATTTGGTCAAGTGGAAAGGGTACCCCCCAGAAGATAATTCTTGGGAACCTTCCTCCAATATACACGCCCCGCGGTTAATACAAACATTCCACAAGAAATATCCGGGAGTACTGGCCAGATTGGGCATCCGGAGGTTGCCCTTTGGGGGGGGGGGCACTGTCAGAGAAGCAATAAGAAAAGAGCTTGCCAACATCGGAAGGCTCCTGTGCATTTGCGCGGCAGAGCCGCGCTTCGGCGCATGCGCGTTAGCAAAGTAGCGGCACACACGGGTTCTCTACACGGCATAACGGCATAATGGCGTACGAACGTTCGTTCGTCAGCGTTACGCCCCCTTTATGGCCTATATAAGGACTGACTTGTTCTCTGTTTAATTGCTGGTTTGTCTTTCAGCTTCCAGTGTTCCGTTCCTGATTCCTGCTCCTTGTGTTTACCTGTTTGACCCGGATTTGCCTGACCTACCTTGTTTCTCTCCAGTGTTTGACCTCGGCTTGTTGAAAGGACTTCTCGACCATCTGCTTCCAGTGTTTGACCCTCTGCCTGTCTCCGGATTCTCCTGCCTTCTTGTGTATGACCCCGGCTTGTTTAACGGACTCCTCTACTGACATCTCCAGTACTTACCTCTGGCTTGCCTTCAGGACTTCTCTGCTTACAGTCTGCTGTGTTTGACCCTCGGCCTGTTTAAAGGACTTCCTCATCTACCAGTCTCCAGTATATGTTCTCGGCCTGCACCACAGACTCTCCATTACTGGGTTCTCCGTGCCTGATCTCCTGCACCTCTCTCAGCTCCCGTTGTGTTTACGGGTTAGAACCCCAGCCGGGTCTTCTTCTCCAGTTCCAGGGGCAGAGCCACCATTGCTCTCATCTCTACGGTACAGAAGTCCTCCTTTCAAGAGCTACCTGCCTGCTAGCGACCCGTGCCTCTCTGTGCCCTATACCCTCTGTACCATCACCAGGGGTATAGTGCGCTTAGCTGCAAGGGAAGCCACTCCCAGCATCTCGGCCTCGGTGAGTACCCGTGATAATAAGTTTCTTATACTACAACATTTCTTGATTAGGATATTAATACGAACATTAGGTTTTCAATTAATATAATATATACATATATATAGATATATAGATATATATATCTATATATATATAGTAATTGATTTAGATGTTATATTGTATATGTTTAAAATATACACATAGCTGTTTTTGCCCACTCCTAAGGAATGTCAAAGCAACTCCCATCATTACGTAAGGAGGCTAAGCCTGTGGTTTTTTGTAGAACCAGAAAGCTCAGAAACTTTAAACCAGCCCTTTCAAAGATAAAGTGGGGGTCAGATTATAAGAGTAAAAACTAGTAACAGAAGACAGGAAGGCAGATTTTGCTGTAGACACACACCACAAGACATTGAAGAAAGCTGCCACATCTACTGTACACACACACATATCTGATTCAGTCTTCATCTTAAGAATATAATATACTTTCAATGTTATTTTTGCATTCTACATTTTGATATTGTTCTTGTAATATTTTGCTATTTTTATTATTAAATCAATTTTTGAGTTGTTTTACTGAACTGAATTTCTTGGAACTTTCCTCATCAATATAATTTAAATAATATCGAGATAAATACCATAATAACAACTGTATTTTAATAGTGGCGAGCCTTAGCCATCTTCATTTTGTCCGCATATCAAACATTTTTTATTTCTCCTTTCGCTTTCCGAGAGGGAACACAAGCACAAGCACTGATTATGCAGTCAAGCTTCCAGGAGAAATAGAAACAGCAAATGAACTTTCGGCATCATTGAATGAGCTTGGAATCGTAGAATCATCAAAATTGGTGAGACGTGTGCGCACATGCAAGAAAACTCTGTTTCTTGATGACGTAATTTCCTGCCAAGAGAGGGAACGCGTGTTACATGAAAGAAGTTTGTTCTAATTTGGTAAGTAATGAATTTTATTGATGAATTATCTAGTGAGAGTAAATTAGAATTCAAAAATCTGTCAAAATTTGTTTAAGATGATGAATTATGATGTTTCATGCCTAATTAATGCTTGCAGGCTAATATTAAGATACAAAAATCGAGCGAGGCATGTAGGAGGACGTGCAGCTGTTAGCTCCGCTGAACATCCTGAGGAATCCAAGCTACAGCACCACTATCCTGCAACCTACAGCCTCGGGACAGGCACCACTGCACTCTGCGGAATCCCCTGAATATAAGGCCAGTATCATTTGTGTACTTTATAATGTCCAGGCGCGGACAAGGCCCACGAATCCCACCGGACATCCCGGCCCAAAATGATGGCCTCCCGCCCCGCTCTGCTAGGGAGGCAGCCCAGCACCTCTTCGGCAATAGGGACAAAGACACTCCATCCACCCCAGGGCCTAGCGGACATGATCCGGAGGAGGACAACAGGGATCTGGGTGACACCCCCCTGATCCTGGCTCATCCATCTGCTCTGTCCTCCCTGTCACACAGCCCCACACAAACATGCAATATGGCAGAACCCAACATGCAGAGGAATGATGATAACACTGACCCAGAGCCAACACTCAGGGATATACTGGCTGCAGTTATTACCTGCAACTCCTCAATTACTAACCTAGCAGCAGAGGCAAAAAGCATGAAAATGGAAATATCATTTGTGCATCAGGATATGCAAAAGCTGCGTGAACGCACATTTGCAGTGGTGGGGTGCATTAGCACACTGGAAGATGAATGGCAGCCATTGCAGAGGGATCTGAAATACACTCACTCCATGACGGCCGCCAGTGCATCTAGGCTAGAGGACATGGATTATCGCCTCCACAGAAACAACGTACAAGCTGTGGGCATCCCGGAAAGGACAGAAGGCAAGAACCCTGTGGGGTTCATCGAAGCATGGTTAGCTGACACGTTTAGGAAAGATGCATTTTCACCCATGTTCACCATTGAGAGAGCCCACAGGGTCCCAACACGCCCGCCACCACAAGGCGCACCCCTGAGACCCTTCCTGTTCCATCTGCTCAATTGTAGAGACAGGGACACAATACTGTCCAAAGCCAGGGTTGCACCTTCTCTCAAAGTGGATAACGCAAAAATATCGCTGTTCCCTGACTTCTCAGCGGAAGTACAAAGGCAAAGGGCGAAATTCCTGGATATCAAGAAACGTCTGAGGGCAGTAAATGTCCAGTATTTCATGTTATACCCGGTAAAATTGAAGGTAATCGCCAATGGATCATCGCATTTTTTTGACAATCCTACATCTGCCATGCACTGGCTTGACAGGGAGGAACGTAATCTGGAGCGGCGCCAGCCTGAAGGTTGAAAACAGAATTCTTTTCATCGATGCAAAGCACAAAAGATGTGCTGTGCGGTGGGGCAGGTTACTTCTGTTTGATCTCACGATCTATTGGTCCCACTCCACGGCTAACTTACTACGTTCTGGGACATACATTAAGGTATCAAGTTTGACAATCGTTGTCTGATCTATTTACCTTTCGGGCTATGTTATCGCCCCCCAGCAACCTGGTCGTGAGCAGACTTACCCCCCCTCATGATGAGGGGTACTGTTCTGCTTCGCATTATTGAACTGTTGTATAACACTAGTCAGACAGCTTAACTAACAATAATTCAGAAGTCAAGAAACGTGAGACATCAGATCTGTATGTATTATTTTTTCCGAATAACTTTGTAAAACTACAACATAAGCATAAACAAAACATATGTGTCAGTACATTAAACATTATACAACAGCTTCACTCTATCAGTGAGAGTACTCACAGACAATTCCATCATTAATCCAGGAATAGTTTAAGAGCTTTTCTGCATGCAGTCTGTTAGATCCAGGAGCAGTAATGAAATGAAGGGAATACAGTTCCAGGTTAAAGGTTACTGCCTTTACTATGGGGAGAATCCTACTTACTTTCCTTGTCAAAAGAAGTTTATTGAGTATACAATGTTATAAAGATACATAAAGTAAGTTTACAAGGATCTATAAAGTAAGCTCATTGTTTTACAGTAGGGTTTATATAGGTAAATATCATGAAATTTCAAATATTAAACATTGGGTTCACGTAAACCTAAATTAAAGATATATATAATTTCCTTAGTTACATTTGTAGGTATTTAAATGATTTATACCTACTATACATATGGTTTACAAGTAGAGTGTATATAGGTCAAATAAATTCTGATAATGAGCTTTAATCGTAAGGTGGAGAAAAGGAAAGAGAAAGAAGAAAAAGGGTTGAAAGGTAGAGGTATGGTCCACAAGGTTGTCCTGCTCGTCAGTTTATTATTCTTTTTAGTTCTCTTTGAAGCCTTAGAATGGGTGTCTCTGTAAGTCATTTAATCTGTTACCATGGCAACAGGACAGAGTCATTGAAGTTTGACAGGAACTGTTGTTTTATCCAAGGATGCCAAAGTTTTTCAAATTTTGGAATTTGATTTTGATCGATGGCTACTATCTTAGCATGGGACATTGCATTATTCATTCTGTGAATTGTTTCTGCTAGTACCAATGTAAGAGATTTCCATGCCTTGGTCACTGTTTGTTTTGCAGCCGTTATTAGTTGGATCATAAGTTTGAATTGAGAGAGTGTTAACCATTCCGGTTTTAGATTAAGTAAAGTTAAATATGGATCTGGTTGTATTATTTTTTTAAATATTTTAGATGCAATCACGAAGACTTCCTTCCAGAAGGTTTGGATTACTGGGCACGTCCACCATATGTGTAAATATGTGCCTATTTCTGGGCATCCTCGAAAACAAAGAGTTGAGGTATTAGGTGAATATTTTGCCACTCTAGCGGGTACAAGGTACCAGCGAGTTAGGACTTTATAATTTGTCTCCAGTGCTAAGATGTTGGGTGAAGATGACTTAGATGTGAGCCATATGTTAGACCAGTCCGTGTCTTCTAAAGTTCGTCCCAGGTCCTCCTCCCACCTCTGAACGTAAGAGCGTCTATTGAGATTTGCTACTCCATATAATTGATTATAAAGTGATGAAATTGTACCTTTAGCAAATGGATCTTTTGTACAGATTGATTCAAAAATGGATAATTGGGATAATGGTGTATCCCCCTTTAGGAATGGTGTATAGAAATTTTTGATTTGGAGATATCTAAATATCTCAGAGTTTGGTAGATCATATTTTTCTCTAAGCGATGGGAATGAAAGGAATGATTTAGATGCTATGAAGTCATTTAGTGTCTGAATGCCTGATGTTGTCCAAGCTTTAAAAGAATTTGGGTAGATCCATGCCGGATAAAAGGCCGGATTTCTGATAAAAGAAAGGAGAGGATTGTGTGGAGATTGTAACTGATATTTGGTTTTTAGTTTATCCCAGAGAGATAAGAAGTGTTTAGTTATGGGATTATGAATTTTAAAGCGGTCTTTAGGATCAAGCCATAATAAATTTGATATTAATAGAGGGTCATTTTCTGAAGCCTCTATAAATACCCATAATGGGATTTCCTGTTTTGCATGGTATTTGGACAGACTGGCCAAATGTGCTGCTCTGTAGTAGTTAGTAAAATTAGGGTATCCCAGGCCTCCTTTATTTTTGGGAAGATGTAGTGTGCGTATAGGTATACGTGGTTTAGAAGAGCCCCATATAAACGAAGTTGCTCTTTTTTGTACTATTCTCAAAAAATAGGAAGGAATTGGAATAGGGAGGACTCTGAATAGATAAAGCAATTTGGGTAGAATAGTCATTTTGATTGCATTAATCTTCCCTATCCAGGATAAAGGAAGTTGCGACCATTGTTTTATTAGATTTGTGATCTGTCTTAATACAGGAGGATAATTGGTTGAGAATAAGTCAGAATGAGATGCTGTTAAATGTATTCCAAGATATGGGATTGATTTTTCTGCCCATGTGAATGGGAGTGCAGCCCTAGCCGGGATCAATTCCATGTTTGTGAGTGAAATATTAAGCACTAGGCATTTCTTAGGATTAATCATAAGGCCGGATAGGGCTGCAAATCCATCAAGAGCTGGTATTAAGTTAGGACCAGAGACCTGTGGTGATGATAGAAAAAGTAATATATCGTCTGCAAATATACATAATTTGTGTGTAATACCTCCTACTTCAATGCCAGTTATAGTTTGGTTTGTTCTGATGTATTGGGCCATGGGTTCGAGTATAAGGGCAAATAATAAGGGAGATAATGGGCAACCCTGTCGGGTACCTCTTTCGATATTAAAGGCTTCAGATTTGTATCCAGCATATTTTATATAGGCTTTGGGTTTATTATATAATGCCTTGATCCATGTTAAAAAGTGGGGTCCAAAACCCCATTTTTGTAATGAATATTGCATATATTTCCAGGATACTGTGTCAAATGCCCTCTTAATATCGAGAGATAGAAAACATAAAGGGATTTTCCGTTTTTTAGCAATATGTGCCAATAACACTGCCCTGCGTATATTATCGCCTGCCTGTCTATTTGGCATGAAGCCTACTTGATCTCTATGTATTAATTTTCCTATAATGCTATTGAGGCGTTTTGCTATTATTTTTGCTAATAATTTAATATCGAGGTTTAACAGAGAGATAGGCCGATAATTCACATAGGAAGTATCATCAGAAAGGGGTTTTGGGATCATACAAACAATTGCCATTAGTGTTTCTTGCCGAAAAGAATGTCCATCTAGAAGTTTGTTAAGTTTCAGTGAGAATGGGAGAGAGTATTTCTGAGAATGTTTTATAGTATAAAGCCGAGTAGCCGTCTGGGCCTGGTCTTTTGTTAAGTTTTAGGTCTTTTATGGCATTAGCAACTTCATCTATAGTTATAGGCTCATCCAAACTGCTTTTTTGATTCTGAGATAACTCAGGTAAGGTTATTTTTGAGAAGAAGGATTCAGCCTCTGTAGGATTAAATTCATTGTTTGTCTTGTATAAAGTTGCGAGATGTGAGTGAAATTTATGGACTATTTTAACTGGATTACAAGTATAAACATTTTTTGATAATTTCAAACGTATTGGTTTGAAAGATTTGTTAGTTGAATTTAATGCCCGAGCCAAATATGTACCTGGTTTGTTTGTATTCATGTAGAAATTGTGTTTGGAGCGTTTGAGGGATTTATCAACTGACTCAGTGAGAAATAGATCGTATTCCAATCTAGATTTTTCCAGATGAGATTTTGTACTCTGAGATGGATTATCTTGAAATGATATGTAGGCTGCATTAAAATTGAGTTCTATTTTTTTTGCTAGATTTTTGCGTTCCCGTTTAAATAGTGCCATTTGTCTTTGTATTGTACCACGCAAGACAGGCTTATGAGCTTCCCACAGTGTTATTGGGGAGATGTCTGTTGTATTATTAATTGATATGTATTCCTTTAAAGCTTGTTCAACGGCCATCTGATGTAGTGGGTGTTTGAGCATTATGTTCGGTAAGTACCATGTTGGGTCATGCGCTTTTGGTATGGCTGAGGCTATAGTAGTGTATACTGCATTATGGTCAGACCACGGAATCGGAATTATATCTGATGCAATAATTTCTGGTATCATTCCTATTGTTAGAAAAATATGATCTATTCTGGTGAAGGTTTGATGAGGGTGCGAGAAATAAGTGAATTTCTTTTTCATTGGGTTACTTTCTCTCCATGAATCTACCAGATTGTATTTGGAAAGAAGTTGAGAAAAAGGTAATCTAGAGGTTATTTTGGATGGTGTAAAAGGTGATTTATCTAGAAATGGGAGGAGGACCTGCTTCGAATCCCCACACATTATCACTGTTCCTATTTTGTGTGTATTAATCACTTGTAATATATGTGAGAGGAATGGTGTAGGTTGTTTGTTAGGAGCGTAGTAGGAAATCACCGTGATTGCTGTATCCATTATATAACCCATGAGTATCAGGTATCTACCTTCTGGGTCTTTAATTTCTGATGATAAGGTGAATGGTGTGGATCGGTGAAATGCAATTAGAGTTCCCCTTTGCTTGGTACAGGCAGAAGCCGTGTAAATTTGTTGATAAAAAGGAGAAATATATTTTGGAGTAGAATCTTTGGTGAAGTGTGTTTCTTGGAGGCATACTATGTGAGCCTTCTTGTTATGGAAAGTACGGAAGGCTTTGGTCCTTTTTTGAGGGACATTTATTCCCTGAACATTCAGGGAAAGTATATTCAGTGGTGCCATGGCAATAGATCAAATAGTTTTGACTTACTTTTTGTTATGCAGAGCTGACTGCGCAGATCAACCTGTGTGGACTGAAGAGATGAATAGATAGAAAAGAAACCAGTGAATTCTGGAGTAAAGAGTAAACAAAAAACATATGAGATTAGATGATACATTGTATAAATTATTTTTTGCAAGTAATCACAATTTACCCGTGAAAGAGAATAAATATCTCTCTCAGGGGAATAAGTGCCTTCGTCACACTCCCACATAATATGGTTGGGAGAATGAGGAGGGCTAATGGGGGTACACGGATCTTCCACTTACAGGAGAGAAGTGCTATGTCAAAAGACATCAAAATGATGTTTCATTAATTGGAGTGCAGAATATAGTTTTTGTTGAAATTATTTATTCCAGGGTGGTTGTATATGGTTAGTCTTGCCCTAGGCTAAATAATTTAGTTAGAAAGGTACTGTTAATAACTTTGGTATTGATGAAGATAGTTTGAATTATTTTGGGATTTTAACCCTTTTAGAGTAAACAATTACATATTTTATTCATATGTAACTGTTTAGATATGTTAACTCATAAAATTGAGGTTGTATTGCTTCAGATTAGAATAAACAAAAACATAATTCTTGGAACTAGTTAGGTAATAATATATTTGTTTTAAGAAAAAAAAGAAAAAGCTTCCATTACTTCTGGATTATTGAACATATTTGTCCTAAAAAGTAATAAATCTATTGTTATTACCTGATAATATATAACTGAACAAGAATTTCCTTATTTCACTTATATATTCTAAGGCTATATGAATCAGAAGTAATAAGAAATATAACTGGAATGTAACATGATCCCACACAGTGTGTGACTATCAGAATGCAGTTACATTCAGTTATAAATATAGGTTTTTTATAGAGAACCATCTCTTAGTATAATAAATGAAGAGATATCAGGAATTAGGATGTCAGTCCATTGAATCTTCTTGGTCCATGGATGATGTGGCATAACGGCCTCTTTTGTGAGAATGATGATTCCCATTTTGTTCTGAAATTTTCTGGGTGCTGCCTGAAGGTGAAGATGACGCCATTCTTCTGTGTGTGGGAGTGTTGCTGCTTGTGGGTTCTGTCAGATTTAATTTTAAAAGGGTTTGTTGTAGTTCATCTGCTGATCTGCTTCTGTAAATTGTACCTTGGTAGTTAAATCTGACTGAAAAGGGGAAGCCCCATTGATACATAATGTTGTGGCGTTGCAGTTCCATTAGTTGGGGTTTCATGGATCGTCTTTTAGTAATAGTAAGTTGGGATAGGTCAGCAAAAATTTGATAATTGTGTCCTTGAAAAATAAGTTCCTTTTTTTCTCTTGCAGCAATTAGTATTTGTTCTTTCGTTCTGTAATAATGAAATTTTGTGATTATATCACGTGGGGGTCCATCTTTCTTTTTGGCTGTGAGGGCTCTGTGTACTCTGTCCAGTTCTAAAACGTTAAATAGGGATATCTGGCTTTAGTTCTTGTAATAGAGCAGTAATAGTAGATTGCAGGTCTGTCACAGTTTCAGGTATTCCCCTTATGCGCAAGTTTGAACGTCTGGCTCTATTTTGGTAATCTTCGAGCTTAGTTTGAAGTATTAAATTCTCTTTTTTTAATTGTTCCAATTCTGTTATATTTTCTTGGGTTGTAATTTCAATTTCATCCATTTTTTTTTCTAAGGCTGCGGTGCGGTTTCCCAGCTCTCTTATTTCTTTGGTTAGGCTTTTTGTTATTTGGTCTGAGGTTTGTTTTAAAGCCTTATGAAGCATCTTTTCAAATTGTAATAATATTATGCCGCGTACACACGAGCGGACTTTACGGCGGACTTTGCCCGGCGGACTTTTCGTCGGACTTTGTTTGCTCCTTGCGCCGGACTTAAAAACGGACGGACTTGGCCACACACGCTCACTGCAAAAGTCCGCTGGTTTTGAACGCGGTGACGTATAGCACGTACGACGGGACTAGAAAAAGGAAGTCCAAGCCCCACTCCGGCACCCTTTGGGCTCCTTCTGCTAATCTCGTGTTTATCTCGTGTTAGTAGAAGTTTGGTTAGAGACGATTCGCGCTTTTCACACTTCAGCTTATTTTGTTCGTTTTCTGCGGTTCAGTTTGTGCTTGTGAGGTTTGTATCTGCTTTTCAGTGCGTGTTGGTCAGTTCGTAACCTGCCTTGCAGGCCGTTCTGCTCCGCTCGTTCCTGATTTTCAGGTCGTTCTTCATAGGCCTTGCTGTTCTTCAGTGCGTTTGTTATAAGTTTGTTTGTTTGAGCAGTCGACCGTTTTGAAGCCATGTCGAGTGGACGTTCTCGTTCTCGAGTTTGTGCTGTGTGGGGACTTGGTGTTGGGGTTAATACTTTGACCCGAGTCCAGTCCATGAACAGGGTGAGGAGGAGTTCATGGACCAAGAATTGGTTGCGCCAGCGTGACCAGTTCTGTCATATGCCTTTGCTCCGTGAGCTCCGTGAGAATAATCCTGATGATTTCAGGAATTTTCTCAGGATGACGGACCCCATCTTTGAGCGTCTGCTGGCTATGCTGACCCCCTATATCAGCAGGCAGGATACCTGCATGAGGCAAGCCATCAGTGCGGAGCAGAGGCTAGTTGCCACGTTACGTTACTTGGCGACAGGGAGAAGTCTTCAGGACTTAAAGTTCTCGACAGGCATCTCCCCCCAGGCTCTGGGGATCATAATCCCAGAGACCTGTTCTGCTATTGTTCAGGTCCTGCAGAAGGAATATATGAAGGTAAGTTTTATCCTTTAACATTACATGATATGTATTAACTGTTTTTGGATGTATTGTAGAACTTTCCTCTTTACCTAATTGCCATGCTTTCAATCTGCTGTGAATGTCCCCTTTATCTTTGTGCATGCCTATTTTAATCATTTATTGCCCTATACATGCATAATTTCTTTCATCAACCTCCCCACCATGCAATGCTGGGTCCATTTTTATCTCTAGCCTATAGTCCATTGAACAATGTATATTGTCTGCTCCATTGTCTTGTTTGTCCCTCCCCCACCCCACAAATGTTTGAGCCAGTCAGGTGTGTTTGTTAACCTAATTAGAACCCCTCCCCCACCCCACAAATGTTTGAGCCAGTCAGGTGTGTTTGTTAACCTAATTAGAACCCCTCCCCCACCCCACAAATGTTTCAGCCAGTCAGGTGTGTTTGTTAACCTAATTAGAACCCCTCCCCCACCCCACAAATGTTTGAGCCAGTCAGGTGTGTTTGTTAACCAAATTAGAACCCCTCCCCCACACCACAAATGTTTCAGCCAGTCAGGTGTGTTTGTTAACCTAATTAGAACCCCTCCCCCACCCCACAAATGTTTGAGCCAGTCAGGTGTGTTTGTTAACCTAATTAGAACCCCTCCCCCACCCCACAAATGTTTCAGCCAGTCAGGTGTGTTTGTTAACCAAATTAGAACCCCTCCCCCACACCACAAATGTTTCAGCCAGTCAGGTGTGTTTGTTAACCTAATTAGAACCCCTCCCCCACCCCACAAATGTTTCAGCCAGTCAGGTGTGTTTGTTAACCTAATTAGAACCCCTCCCCCACCCCACAAATGTTTCAGCCAGTCAGGTGTGTTTGTTAACCTAATTAGAACCCCTCCCCCACCCCACAAATGTTTCAGCCAGTCAGGTGTGTTTGTTAACCTAATTAGAACCCCTCCCCCACCCCACAAATGTTTCAGCCAGTCAGGTGTGTTTGTTAACCTAATTAGAACCCCTCCCCCCACATTCAAATGTATCAATGGGCCATCATAGGGGGTGAGTAATCTTATAAGTGTGCCTTATGTTTTTCAACATTTCAATTACAAACACACATATTCATAATATTTGACTGCTGTTGTTTACTAATGTTTTGGTGTAATCTGATATACAATTTTTTTATTAAAGTCCTTATCTTATTTTTTTTGCACTCCACAGTTTCCTACAAGTCCACAGGAATGGCAGACTGTGGCCTCCCAGTTCGCTGACCGTTGGGACTTTCCCAACTGTGTAGGGGCGATTGACGGGAAGCACGTCCGGATTGTGCCACCACCGCATTCGGGGTCTTATTTCTTTAACTACAAGGGGTTCCATAGTGTAGTTTTGATGGCGGTGGTCTCGGCACATTTGGAGTTTATGTTTGTGGATGTGGGTAAGAACGGCCGGATGTCTGATGGAGGAGTCTTTGCACAGACCGAGCTGTGCCATCGTCTCCAGACCGGTGGCCTGGAATTGCCACCTGATGACGAGAATGTGGATGGACTCCCCTCAGTTTTTATTGCTGATGAAGCATTTGCTCTCTGTGAGAACTTGATGAGGCCGTTCCCCCAAAGGACACTCACCCCTGAGAGGAGGGTATTTAATTATCGGCTGGCCAGAGCAAGAAGGGTTGTGGAGAATGCCTTTGGTATTCTGGCCAGCCGGTTCCGTATCTTCCTTACGGCTATTAATTTGGCGGACTATAAAATCAACCACGTCATCCTTGCTTGCTGCATCTTGCATAACTTTTTAAGGAGACATTCAGCTACATATCTATCCTCTGTTGGGCCTGAGGCCAGACTGGAAGAGGCTAGCACTTTCACAGGCCTAGAAATTGGCCGTATTGGCTTGGCCCCCCGAACCGCACGTCAAGTGCGTGACCGTTATGTGAATTATTTTAATGGTCGGGGGGCCATTGCTATTCAGCAACAGCTGTAATTTTTTTTATAAAATAAAAAAGAAAATTGGTTTATCTAAATATCTTGTTTTTATTGTTGTTTACCTTTAAGTTATGTCTGTCTCCTAGTGCACTTGTAGTAGTGTCAAGTGCATTTAGCTTTAGTTAATCAGGCCCACAAAAACAAACCCCAAATGTTGACTTCAAGAAACAGCCACACACATTGTATAGGGTAAAAAATTTTACTTGGTGCACATTGAAAGGTGCATTTTTTATCATATTTTTGTTAATTTTTTGTTCTTTTTATTTTTTAAAAAAATATTTTACGTTGTGTAAAAAAATTATCTTTTACTAAATTATTCAAGCCATTTTTTCACAAATATATAGACCTTTATCTCAAAACATTTACATACACAACAGTGTTTTTATAAACAAAACTTACAATAAATTAACTTACAAAGTTCAATATTTCGAGAACGGTGCATGTAATGTCACCCTTGCAGAAATTGGTCATTTATAAGATGCTCAAAATTGAGCTTTACTAAAGGGTCAAGTCAACATGTGCTATCTCCTATCATGGGAGAGCAATGTACGTGTTTTGTGTGTGCAATCCCATTTTTGGTTGCTCTCACCACCCAAGATTTTTCAGGATGAAGGGTTTGCAAACACAAAACAAGTACATTGCTAACCCATGATGGAAGATAGCACATGATGACACACCGTGTGCATCACACAATGTAAATTTGGGTATACCCCAAAACTTGAAAAAACAATTTTTCAAACAAAATAACTTCCCAAGGAAATGAAGAACATGATTGATGTTTTTAGGCCAAACGTGATTATATTCTGCCCAAAACATCAATCATGTTCTTCATTTCCTGTTGCATGGAGTCCAGGCGAAGTTTCATGCTGTTAATTTGGTCACGCATTTGATCTATGTGGCCATTCCACAGCATTATCTGGCCAATTAGTCTTTGCGCACTGTCTGTGGTGAAGTGCTCTGCCGCTTGGCCTTCCACAACCAGAAACTCACCTAAAACGAGTGAATAAAAACAAGGTTTACAATATGCACGCCAAAATACAGTAACTCAAGCTGGGGTGTCAGTCACTCACTTGGTGGGCTTGAAACCTCGCACACTTCCTCCACCTCTCCTTCCTCAAGGTCGTCGGGTGGGCGTGGTCTTGGGCTGGGGCTTGGGGTATCTTGGGCCTCAGGCTGGTGACTTGGGGGGGGGTCCTGAGATCCTTGGACTGTTGTCTGAGTCTTTTCTCCCCTATGAGATTTGAAAAAAAGGTATAGTTAAAACACACTGATCTTTTATGTTTTAATAAATAAAGTAAAATGTTGGTTATGATTTTTTGCCAATTTTGCATCATAATAAATGTTGAAGACAGGATGAACATTACCTCTGAACAACAATTATAAAGAATGCATATTTTTGGGCAAGTTTCACAGATGCTGACACCTCAATGATCTCCTATGTGTATTACCCCTCAAAAATGTATTTATGGTCACATAGTACACTAGAAAATGCATTTCCTTAGCAAAATGCGTGGGAATGCTGAATAGCTAAATTGCTAAAATGACCGCCATCAAAACTGCCCCATCATATTCCTCTATTATAAATCAGTACATGGTGTGTCTGTCCCCTCCCCCCGGGCTCTGTAAATCAGAGCTGAGATGCTCCAGCCACCTCCCCCCCTGTGTATAACAGAAGCTTTGGTAACCATGGCAACAAAACAAACACAGTACACTCTGATTAATGTCTAAAATTTCACGAAATGACCTCTAAACAAAAAGCTTTTTCTCCAAAAATTATAAAAATATCAAACTGAAAGGATATAGCCAGATAGCTGAATATTTAGTGAACATTGTAAAGTTTGTTTGGTGTCTCTAGGTGAAAGTATGAAGGAGCTGAAACTTTTGGGAGCGGAAGAAGAATTTAAGGATTTCAAGCATGCTCCCATTGAATTCAATGTTTAAAAAAGTGAAAAAACCTTATTATTTAAAAAAGTATAAATGGTAGTAAAAAAGTTGAAAATGACCACACATCAGCTAAAAGAGACGAACATTTTAATAGTTGAATGGTTTTAATAGCTGAAAGTATGCAGAAGTTACGCAGAGCCAAAAAACGTACGGAATAAAATTAAAAGTAAATTTTAAAATAAATAAAATCGAAGAACAATAGTGGGACTGCTAAATCATTCCCACTAACTATAGTGCTCGTGAGTCCAGATGTGGAAACAGCTGCTGTGTCCTGTCCCTACATTACACTGAATCATTTTTGATGAAGCATTATATTTTCAAACACATCTACACCACATCAACTCATTGTGGGAATTCGCCAAATTATCAAGCCATAAATGTATGTCCAACCCTGTCCCATCGTATTTGGCGAAAAAATAACGTCACTTTATAAAGTATCCGATCTATTCCAAAGAACGGTATTTACGAACGATGCAGAAAAACCGCCAAAAATAAGGATCAGCATGCAAGTTCTGTATCTCAATAGTAAAACACAAGTACTTACTTTTTTTCAGCAGCTTCTTTATTCGCCAATATTGTTCTGGCTCACGACTTTTGATGTCAGACCACCGCTTCCGCAATTGTTCTTTCGAACGTTTTGTACCAAATTTCTCTTCCAGAGCGGTGACAACTGAGGACATTACTTTGTCCTTCCTCATATTGGGTCGTGTGTACGGTCCTTTTTTGCCATCGTAGTCCTCCCTTCTTAATATGGACACCATCTCCACCATCTCTCCAAAAGCCATGTTGGTGGCCTTATATCTCCTCCGGGATGTGGATGTTTGGGGCTCCGGGCTTTCCTCCGCGCTACTTCCACTTAATCGCTCCGCCATCTTTTGCTATCTACTCCCACTGCGCAACGAAGAGTGAAGGGGCGGGGCCAAATCGTACTTACGAACGTCAGGGGCGGGCGACGCAGGCGGAGCATGACACATGCGCAGTGTATATAAAGCTAGTACGATGGCCTACGTATGTCCGTGCGGAAGTAGCGAGCGGCACAAACGAAGGTAAGATTAAAGAGTGTGTGTGTGTGTGTGTGTGTGTGTTTGTGTGTGTCCCCGTGTGTGTCCCCTAGATTACAACACAAACTAATCCTGAGATTTGGGACTGACATTTAAACTTTTGATCTTGTGTCTTGTCTTGCAGAAAAAATGAATCCCTTTAAAGAGGAAGAGTTTTTGACACAGTTCATTGATCTCTATGAGGAGAAGAAAAACCTCTGGGAGGTCAAACACCCCCAATATTATAATCGTGATGTTAGGAAGGCAACACTGGCCACACTTTTAGAGTTTGTGAAGACTCGACTCCCCCAGGCAGACCTCAAGTTTGTGGAAAAGAAAATAGGTATCTTGCGTAATATGTATAAGCGGGAACACAGAAAAATCCAGGAGTCGCTGAGATCCGGGGCAGCAGCTGACCAAGTTTATGTACCCAAGTTGTGGTATTACCACAAACTGCGATTCCTGGATGAGCAGACCGAAGCCAGGCAATCCCTTTCCACCCTTCCCCCCACCCTTCCCTCCAGCCTTCCCTCCAGCCTTCCCTCCAGCCTTCCATCCACCTCCACCCCAGCTGAGGAGTCCCAGGATGAACTGGGCCTTTTCACCATAGATTAAGTGGATGCGCCCAGCTTCAGCCAGGTATACTTTTTTTGAAGATTTTGGGATTGTGTAAATGTTATTAATGATGTTAAGGTGTTAATTTTGAAAGTGCTTCATCAAAAATCACTTCTGCACAAAGAGTAATATGTAGACATATCACTAGACAGTAGTGGCCAAATATATACGTAACTTCAGATCTTGTTGATCATCTGAAATAATGGTGTGATCAAATAGATAGCCTTTACTATTTTGTGTAATTATATTTGAAAGTTAGGAGCTGAAAATTGTGTGTGATTGCATAACAGAAAATTACAACTATGTCCCTTTTTTTTACACAGGATGACCTCAGCCAGGAGGAGGCCTTGCCCAGTGGGAGAGAGGAGGAGGCCTTGCCCAGTGGGAGAGAGGAGGAGGCTGTGGCTGGGCCAAGTAGAAGCCGCACGGAGTGCCAGGTGCCTCCCCTCCGCATTCTCCACAAAAGGCCCAGGAGGATGACTGCAACAAAGCAGGAATCCCTAGAGCTCATACGGGAAGCAAGCCTGATCCTAAGCAAACCTCCCAATGCAGAGGAGGCGTATGGCACCTATATAGCCTGCAGATTACAGGAGTTGGAAAAGGGCCAACGCCTCCTCTGTGAGGGTCTATTTTTCCAGGCTTACCAGAAGGGCTTGAGAGGGGAGCTTACTGCTACCACATATCTAGCAGATGAAGCCACTCCTACTCCTCCTCCTCCTCCTCCTCCTGCCCCAAGTACACCACCAGAGGCACAACCTCCGAGGAAGGCTGCAGAGAAGCGTGGAGGGAAGGCTGCAGAGAAGCGTGGAGGGAAGGCTACACGGAAGAGTCGAAAGTGATTGCCTGGTTTCTGTCTGTTCTGACTGTGCTCCCTGTGCTCCCTATAGTCGCAAGATACCTATTTTCTTGTCCTCAAACTTGATGTGTGTCCTGGGGGACGAAAGGCTTCCCAGATTCTAAAAGTGTGTCCAGTGTTGCCTTCCTAATTTTTTTGTGAAGAAAATAAATACATTTTGGTTTACGATAAAAAGGTAATGAGGGCAAGGTGTGTAAAAGGGGAGGCCAATATCCTAGCAAATATAACTATAAAAAGAGATATGCACTATAAGTGCATTTAGGTCGCCCTTAATGGATATTGAGTCTTGAGAGATCACTAAACAGCCACAAGGTAATTTGATTAGATACTTTGTTCCATGTACTTGAATACTTACCCTACATGCTTACTCTTCCCTTTCACTATAGCTGAACGACTACTTTGTCTTTCAGCAAAGCATTTACTATATGCCTTGTACATTTACAACATCACTTTCCAAACACACAGATCTCCATCGGCCATCCCTTGTGAAAGTGCTGCAACGCTCTGCATTACACTCCTGGTTGCCCACCTTGTGCTATGTGAACCAAAAGCCAGCCTGCTTCCCTGGTTTAACCGCTGTTCCTTGTCATTTTCTGCTTGTTTTTATGAATCAAATTGATGTAAGTATAATTAGTCCATATTAGACCTTTCTTATACTACTTTTTCAATAATTACTAAAATCGCATATATTGCAAAAATGCAGTCGCATACAATTTATGACGATATAGATATTTTCTACTACTTTTTTATTGTCTTTTGATATTTACAGATAGATTTGAGCACCTAATCATAAATCCCTTGATGAAGGAGTAATACATACCTATTTCCGAAACATGTCGGGTCACGTGCTATACACCCCATCCGCCTGATCCTCTACATACAGGCTGCGGGCTGTAGGCACATGGGTGCTATATCCTCTATATGCAATTGAATGTACAGTGTTTGTAATTGCACTTTATACAATTGTATCTTCTACTGTCACTTTTTATATATTGAATGTGTTTAATAAAGATGGCACTCTAGTGCACTTTTATATAAAACAATCTATGAGATAAATACTCATTCTTGGCCAGTACAAATATCCATTAAGGGCGACCTAAATGCACTTATAGTGCATATCTCTTTTTATAGTTACATTTTGGTTTACCTTACATTCTTGCCTATGTCTTTTGATTAAAATACGCCATTTTGTTTGGGAGTAGGCAGGTACAGGTCGAAAAGACTATGGGGTTGATTTGAGAAAAGCAAATAGTCTGTGCACTTTGCAGAGGGCAGTTGCCCTCTGCAAGTGCAATTGCTCCAGAGCATCAGAAATTATTTAAAAGCTTGACTTTGCAAAGAGTACCCAATCCTGTGCAAGTAAAAGAAAAAAAAAACATTTTTGCTTGCACATGATTGGATGATGGAAGTCAGCAGATCTGCTTCACATTTAATAAAGCTTGGGAGCAACTGCTCTTGCAGAGGGCAAATGCAATTTCCAAAATGCACAGGCTTTTTACCTTTAGGAAATCAACCCCTGTGTGTTTTTGTCAAATAAAAACAATTTATTTTTATTTTACATGATTTTAGGAATAAATCAGCAGAGCTTCCCCGAATTTAAGCTCTTCCCCTCAGTTTTTCTGCGACTGCACTTCCAACAAGTGCACTTGGTGTGCAATTTCTCAAGTGAACGTTTCACTTGATATTCTTAAATGATTTAAGCCTTTTGTCAAAAACAAGCTCGGGGGAAGCTCTGCTGATTTTTCCCGAAAATCATGTCAAATAAAAATTAATTGTTTTTGTTTGGGCTTCCTTGCATGTGCCCCTCGGATCCACAGCGAACACACTTCAAAATGCTCTTTATGTGGAATTATATGTATAATTAGCAATTGGAGTGAAAAATGATTTTGCCTTTGTTAAATACACCCCCCTATGTCTAATGAACAAGGGACAACAACCTCATTAAGGTTCTTTAAAACAACACAAAATATGAATGTTAATTGTGGTAACTTGAAAATACACACCAAAAATGTGGTTAGCATTTAACACACATTGTAAAATAGCTAAAGTGTTGAAATAAAAAAAAAAAAAAAATCTATTTTAAAATTTTAAAGTTATGGAGATCTGGCTGTTACAAAATATTATATTAGTCATGGCAGGAGGATAAATCATGAAGAAAGAAGTTTGTGAGAACTCTGTGTGAATATAAAGCAGAAAAACAACTTCATTCCTCTCGCATTATCAATCCTAAAAAAGGGCTGTATTAAAAGACGACAGAAGAGGAATGTGCTAGCTTCAAGACGAAGGCTAGTTTTACCAGACCGAGCGCTTCCGTCTTGTAATTGCTTCAGAGCATGCGTCAGTTTGAGTTCGTCGGACTAGCACACAGACGATCGGTTTGTCCGCTAGAAAGAAGAGTCCGTCGGATAAATTTTAAACAAGTTTCAAATCTAATTCCGTCCAACTTTTGAGAAAACAAAGTCCGCTGGAGCCCACACACATCGAATTGTCCGACGAAATCCAGTCCGCCGGGCAAAGTCCGCCGTAAAGTCCGCTCGTGTGTACGCGGCATTACTGGGGATACTGAGGAGGCTTGTGGAGAAGTTTGTGAGAGGATTTGTTCTGTATCTGACTCAAATGGAGAGTCTTGCTGTGACATTTTCTGTCTGTGAGAGCGCCCTGATGCTGTATCTTGTGAGGTGACTGGAGCTGCTTCAGCTGCAGTGAGTGCCTGTGAGCTCTTTGTGAGGTAATTTTTATTTCTGCCACGGCTTCCTCCCAGTACCATATTTCCTGCCCAAACTTTCACAGTTTGTTCCCTGGGGCAAAAAGGTTCAAATGGATACCTTTTGAGCCTGCAGGCTCCGCTTTGTCCTTCTCTTCTCTCCTCAGCGGTGCAGAGCTCTAACAATGCATGTCTGCTCCGCTAGGCTCCGCCTCCTGCCTCGAATCCTACTTACTTTCAAGCTCTGGCAAAATAATAACCAACTCTGACAACTAGATGGCAACAACATAAAACTAACATTACAGTATAAACTGTAACAGCACATATTACTATGAACAATATGGGCAGAACACTCCCTGTCTGGCATAATTTATTATGTCATTACCTAAATAACAACTGCTATGTAGAAAAAACATATAAACAGGAAAATGAAATCCTAGCTAGATCAAAACTATAATGTCAGTTATAGGTCTGAGATAAATTCTGGCGGTCTCATTTTTTACAGTTTTGACCTCCACCTTTCTAACCTTGCCATCCCTGCTTGGTAGAGCATTGACAATAAGTCCTACGGGCCACTTTTTCCTACCCTCTTGGCTGTCTTTCAACAGAACAACATCACCCACTTTTACGTTTGGGCGATCCTCAGTCCATTTCCTACGGCGTTGCAAATTTGACAGATACTCTCTCTTCCATCTTTTCCAAAAGGTGTCTGCCAAGCACTGTACTTGCTTCCATTGTTTTGCATGAACTTGTGTTGTACTTATGGTCCCAGATGGAGCAGACAAAGGGTTTACCTTTTGAGTCAACAACATTGCTGGGGTAAGGACAATAGGTGTATCTGGGTCTTAGGACACAGGAACTATAGGCCTGGCATTCATAATAGCCGTAACCTCTGCCATAAAGGTGCTTAAAGTCTCATGGGTCAAGTGAGCAGGTTTGGTTTGCAGCAACATAGCGTCCAAGATTCACTTGGCAATACCTTTAAGTCTCTCCCAGACACCACCCATATGTGAGGAGTGTGGAGGATTAAAGACCCATGTACATCCTCTGTCTTGGAGAAAGTCTTGCAATTGTGATTCGCTGTCACAAATGTTAGGTTCTTTGCTGGCTCCCACAAAGTTTGTCCCTCTGTCAGAACGGAGCAGTTTTGCTGGGCCACGAATTGAGAAGAATCTCCTCAAGGCATTAATAAAGCTTGATGTTGACATGGCTTCAAGTAGCTCTATGTGTACAGCTCGGGTGGACAAACAAGTGAAAAGGACTGCCCATCGTTTACTGTCCGCGCTGCCTCCTCTAGTGCGATGGGTAAAACAGACCATGGACCAAATACATCTAGGCCCACATTGGTGAAAGGTGGTTGAGCAATTACTCTGTCCTCTGGTAGCTCTGCCATCTTTTGACTTTGTAATCTTCCTCGCAGTTTGCGACAGATGACACATTTGTGTATGACAGCGTTTGCCATCAAGAATCCAGAGACTTGTGGATCTAATTGCACCTTCTGTGATGTGTCGCCCTTGGTGAACTATTTGTTCATGATAGTACCTAAGCAGTGTCGCAACGTGGTGATCATAGGGTATAATGACAGGCTGTTTCTCTTCCTCTGAAAGTTCAGCAAGAGACAAACGTCCACCTACTCTCAACAACCCATTCTTGTCTAAAAAGGGGCTAAGCCTCCTAAGACAGCTTTGTTTTGGGAATGTCTTTTGTTTTTTGATCCAGTCAATTAACCAACTCTGACCACTAGATGGCAACAACATAAAACTAACATTACAGTATAAACTGTAACAGCACATAGCACATATTACTATGAACAATATGGGCAGAACAGGTACCCTATTATTACTTGGGTCCTGTTAACCTGGAACTATGGCTTTGGTTTTCTTTTTATTTTCTTACAATTTTTACTACTACAGTCTTATTTTTCTTTTTCTTTTTATCTCAGTTTTTTTGCAATTAAGTCTAAAATGGGTAAATCCACAGCTGCCTATTATTCAACTTAACACTAGAGGGAGCACCAAACATGTGTCATTACTGCAGTTTATAAAGAAATATTACATTATGGGCCTAGTCCTGCAATACAGAGGACAAGCCAATAATACTCCTCCATATTCTGTCTCTATGTACTATGTCTGCCAATTCTAATAAGGGTCTACTCTTTCTCTCATGGAACGTAAGGGGTTTGAGTGATGGGACAAAGCGAGGAGCAATGTTTCATTATTTAACTAGAATGAAACTGCATGTCGTGTGTTTCCAGGAGACACACTTACAACCTGGCTCTGTCCGCCTCCTTAAAGCTCGTAAATTTACGGGTACGGGTACGGTTCTACTCCATATACTTCTCTAGGGGAGTAAGTGTGCTGATTAATAAAAATATATCTCTTTTTACTGTATGGAGAAGCAGATTGACAGAGGGTAAATTTGTATTCCTGTTGTGCAGCCTGGGGGGCTTCGGATGTATTGTTGCAGCAATGTATATACCTCCACCCTTTAATTCAGATCCCCTGAAGAAATTAGCGCAATTTATGGCACTATACCCCGGTACTCCCGTACTAGCTCTGGGGGACTTCAATAATGTTATTGACCCACGGATGGACAGGCTGTCCACCCGCCCTGGTACTACAAGAGTGATACCCCGAACATCCCCTTTTGCCACTTTAATATCTGAGATGGGTCTACGAGACATCTGGAGAGTGCGTAACAGGGATGTACAGTGCTACTCCTGCCACTCTGCATCTCCTGGAGGCCTCTCCAGAATAGATATGGGTATAGGTAATGATATGCTGCTCCCACATGTTTTGGATGTGGCCTACGAACCCCGCCTCCTTTCGGATTACTCTCCATTTTGGGTGCGGGTGGACACAGTAGCTCCATCTGTCAGACCGATGTGGAGAGTGATTCTGTTCTGGTAAACTTTACTCCCTACCCCAAACCCCATCCCTGGCGAGCTGAGGGAATTTCTGATATTCAATAAACACTCTGCTAGTGGGGCAGTAGTATGGGATGCTATAAAGGCATTCCTATGGGGTCTCCTCATACGGGAAATATCTGGTATAAAGAAAAGATCTAGAGAATGGGAGGACACGGTCCGCCTTGCGTTACAAAGTAGAGAGATGGCTCTAGTGGCGGATCCTACTCCAGCCTACCAAAATAGCTGAAAAGAGGCCCAATCACTATATAACAAGGTGGTGTTGTCAACAGCTGAAAAAAAGAGATATTTTCTTCAACAAAACTATTTTGAGGAGGGAGAGAATACAGGTCACGTATTGGCTATGGTCGCTAAGGCGCAGCAGGAGTCCACCTCCATTACAGAAATTAAAAAACCCTAATGGGGAGGTTAGTACTTCTACTACTGACATTTTGGATACATTTCAGCAATTCTATGCAGACTTATATACCTCTAAAACTAACAATACCCTCTCTGACCTGGCTCTGTTTTTGGGGGACTGTACCTTTCCCCAGGTAACCGCGGATGAAAAAGAAGCACTAGATTCCCTGATCATCAGAAGAGCTGACTGAAGCATTGGCAGATGCACCAAACCACAAATCTCCTGGATCGGATGGGCTGCCTGTCGAGGCATACACCAGGTATAGGTCTATCCTCCTACCTCCGCTATTGTGGGCCTTACAAGAGGCGGCTAAAATGGGCTAATTGCCTGACTCGATGAAGGAGGCCATTATAGTGGTCCTTCCCAAGCCAGGCAAGGATAGACGGATGCCGAATGCATACCGCCTCATATCGCTGCTTAATATTGATGTCAAGCTGCTGGCAAGGGTTCTTGCCAACAGACCTGCGGGTGTTGTTGGGCGGCTGGTACATCGCGACCAGTGTGGATTTATTCCGACGCGGTCCACGGCAGACAACATCCGACGCCTCTTCCTCAATAATCAAACTCCAGTGGATAATCCCGGGGGTAGGGTCATTCTGTCCTTGGATGCTGCCAAGGCTTTTGACAGCGTTGAGTGGCCCTATCTCTGGGAAATCCTGGCTGCCTTTGGCCAAGGGAATGCTTTTATCAACTGGGTGAAGGTGCTTTATTCTGAACCCCGGGCCAGGGTACGAGTTAATAACTCCCTCTCCCAGCCCCTCCAGTTACACCGGGGTACTCGTCAGGGCTGCCCATTATCCCCCCTTTTATTTACGCTAGCAGTAGAGCCACTTGAAATGTTAATTTGCAAAAATGAGGACATTGTGGGATTCCGCAGGGGTCAGCTGGAGGACAAGTTGTCTCTTTACGCTAATGATGCCTTACTATATTTGGCAGACTCAGGAGACTCACTGCGGACCCTGATGGTAACCATTACTGAATTTGGTGATTTTTTCGGATTCAGTATTAATTGGTCCAAATCCGTACTTATGCTCCTAGACCCACTAGTATCACCTCTCCCCTCAGAGGCATCCCAAATAGCCATTGTTAACACATTAAAATATCTGGGAGTAGTGATATCAGCTGACCCTACTGAATACCTAAAACTTAACCTAGCACCCCTAATGGAAAGACAACATGTTAAATGCCAGGGCTTCATCAGTGGTAGGGTAAACCTGATCCAAATTATCTGGGCTCCGCAACTCCTATACATCTTCCACAATTCCCCTATGTGGATTCCCAATAGATGGTTTAAGAAGATTGACACACAATTTTGCGATCTTATCGGGAAAAAAGGTAGAGCCTATATCAGCCTAACAACACTACAATTTGGCAAGGATGAGGGGGGCCTGGAGGTACTGCACTCTAATGCCGCGTACACACGAGCGGACTTTACGGCGGACTTTGCCCGGCGGATTTTTCGACGTACTTTACGACGGACTTTCTGAATGAACGGACTTGCCTACACACAATCCACCAAAGTCCGTCGAATTCGTACGTGATGACGTACGACCGGACTAAAACAAGGAAGTTCATAGCCAGTAGCCAATAGCTGCCCTAGCGTGGCTTTTTGTCCGTCGAACTAGCATACAGACGGCGGACTTTTCGACCGGACTCGATTTCAACGGATACATTTTAAACAAGTTTCTAATCTAAGTCCGTCCAACTTTTGAGCAAACAAAGTCCGCTGGAGCCCACACACGATCGAATTGTCCGACGAAATCCAGTCCGCCGGGCAAAGTCCGCCGTAAAGTCCGCTCGTGTGTACGCGGCATTAGATGTACTTCTTAGCATCACAGCTGCAACAACTTGCAGGCTGGGATCTGCATGAGTCAGATGACCCTATTATACAGTTGGCGTCTTGCGCCAATCCCATATTAACAGCTGGCTCTCATTTGGAGATGGGTCTGCCGGGTATCCCCTCGTCCTCCGCAACGGCAATGCTACTTCAGAAGGTTTGGAAGGCAATTAAAGCATTAACCATAGATGGTCCAATGGAGTTTACCCCCATTTGGAACAACCCCAACTACCCTGAGCTATTTAATCTACAGGGATTCGTCTCTTCGTCAAAAATAGGGATATGATTCTTTACACAATTATATAATGGCAATGTACTCAAATCATTTGAAGACCTATGCAGGCAATTCTCTCTAACACGGAATCAATTCCATCAATACCTCCAACTCAGGCATGCATTACAAACCCAGACACAGATGGTCAGCCAAAATATCACTAAATCTTTTCTGATACAGGAGGTCCTACAAGCTGACAGCTGCAAGGGAATGATATCCAGGGCTTATTCTACCCTGGTAGCCACAATCCAAAATCCGGCCCTACTTTAATGTAGCACACACTGGTCCACAGATATGGGTGACATAGATGGTGACCAATGGGACATGGCCCTGGAGTCAGTGTCAATCTCATAAACTCTCGCAATTGTTTATACTTCATAGGTCATATCCTACACCCATACAACTATATGAATGGGGCAGAAGAGACTCCCCCATATGCCCTAAATGTGCCACACACAGGGGAGATTTTATACACATGATATGGAGCTGCCCGAAGCTTGCTAGATACTGGACAGAGGTCACACAGACTGTATCTGCCGTAGCACAGACGCCCATACTATGTACGCCTCTGGTGTGTCCCCTGGGTTCGGTTGATGCTGAAATGTATCCAAAAGGCATTTATATATTGGTAACTAGACTACTATACCTGGCCAGAAAACTCATAGCACGTTATTGGCTTGCAACTAACGTGCCTACAAAGGCCCAGTGGATCGCGTATGTCAATTCCCTCCTTAGGGAAAAGTTGGCATACCGACACCGAAAGGCCTCTCCTATAATGCATACGCTGTGCAGAAGTAATGGTAAAAATGCCCATAGGCAAACCTGGAGGAAGGAGCTTATGCCTTATAATATTCTATTTTATTTTGTCTTATGTTAGCTTACTTTTCTATTACTTTAAAAGTGTGAGTTTCCTCCCCCCTTTTTTATTTTTTTTTATTTTTAGTTTTGTTTATCTAAGTTCTACATAAAACAAGGTTATATGTGCCTAACACTAGGTAACTTCATTATACGCACGTACATGTTTGATTTTATGTATAATCCTAGAGTGGGGAAATATGTGTACTCCCTTATTGTGAATCAGTTACCCATTATTCTTGTCAATAAAAAAAAGTTTTGATTAAAAAAAAATTAAAAAAAAAAAAGATACAAATATCAAAATTTACTTTTAAGAAATTCAGCAAACAGATTAGGAATTTGATAAAGTTGGTTAAAGTTTATGACACAATGATATTAGGAGTTCCTAAAAGGAATATTGTTGGTACAAAAGGGAAAACAAAGACTCAGTAGGATAACAGAGTATGTGTTAACAGTCCGATTTTGATTGAGTGAATAGATGATTTGCAAAATGCAATTCAAATAAAAGATATTCAGTTGTCTGAATTACAGAATAAAGTAAAAAGGATTTGTGTAAATTCTAAAGCACAGTCAAGTAAGAGTTTAGAGAGTAATGATAGTGCAGACTCTAAACAGAAGTCTTTTGTACCAGATATGCGGTCTATAGAGATTGATGACCAGGATCAGGAAGGTTTGCTTAAACTAAAATTAATGAGTAAAGATGCAGTATGTACAAGTCTAGACAAAACCAAAATGGTGATCAGAGTTGCCACGTGTATGGCCACACCCAGAGATGTGAGATACACGTCACAGGCAGAAACAACATTTCAGAGCAGACAGGAAATGTTATTTGCTTACATTGTCACAAATGTAGCCATGTACAGAAAGAATGTTTAACCACTTGCTTACTGGGAACTTAAACCCCCCTCCTATCCAGACCAATTTTCAGCTTTCCGCGCTGACGCACTTTAAATGACAATTGCGCGGTCATACAACACCGTACCTAAATGAAGTTTTTATCATTTTTTTCCCACAAATAGAGCTTTCTTTTGGTGGTATTTGATCACCTCTGCGGTTTTTATTTTTTGTTAAAAAAAATGTAAAAAGACCGAATTAAAAAAAATCAAAATTTATATTTTATTATAAAAAATTTAAAACAGGTAATTTTTCTCCTTCATTGATGTACGCTGATGAGATGGCACTGATGGGCACTGATAGGTGGCAATGATGGGCACTGATGGGTGGCAGTGATGGGCACTGATGGGTGGCAATAATGGGCACTGATCGGTTATACTGATAGGCAGCACTGCTAGGTGAGAGTGATTGGCACCACTGGTGGGCATTAATAGGTGGCACTTGTGGGCATTGATAGGTGGCACTCATGGGCATTGATAGGTAGCACTGGTGGGCACTGTGGGCACTGTCAGGTGGCAATGGCAGGTGGCACAGATGAGACATAATTGCCTCTTCCTCTTCGGGACCGATGTCCCTTACAGCTAACATTAAATTAAATCATGCTATGGTCACTGCTACCCAGATGTTCCTTTATATGAATATTAGTAATAAGCTCTCCATGATTTGAGATTACCAGGGCCAAAAGAGCATCATTCCCAGTTGGGGCCTCTATGAATTTTCCAATCAAATTGTCCTGTAATAGGTTTATACATTTTTGCCCTTTAACTGCTGCCTCTTTTGGGCGGCACAGTGGTGTAGTGGATAGCACTTTCACCTAGCAGTAAGAAGGGTCGCTGCATCAAATCCCAACCACGACACTACCTGCCTGGAGTTTGCATGTTCTCCCTGTGCCTGCGTGGGTTTCCTCCCGGTACTCCGGTTTCCTCCCACACTCCAAAGACATGCTGGTAGGTTAATTGGATCCTGTCTAAAATTGTCCCTAGTATGTATGAATGTGAGTTAGGGACCCTTAGATTGTAAGCTCCTTGAGGGTAGGGACTAATGTACAATGTATATGTAAAGCGCTGCGTAAATTGATGGCATTATATAAGTACCTGAAATAAATAAATAAATAAAGCGGTGATTGGCTTTTTTTTCTCCTCACGATGAAAAAAAACCCCCGATTACCGAGCTTTTGTTTACATCGCGTGATCAGCTGTCACTGGCTGACAGCTGATCACATGGTAAGGGGCCGGGACCGGCCCATTACTCGGATCGGTGATCACCCGAGTGCGTGCACAGGGGAGGCTGTCATATGATGGCCTCCCGGAAATTCAGGTAAGCGCTGTGGCCGTCATTCGGCTATAGCGTGGATGCCAAGAGGTTAAAATATAAATTAGGTTCACAAAGGAAACTTTGGAATTAGAAAATGAGGACATTTCTGAGCAATTTATTCATCCTTCTCCAAACAATAGGTTGATTGATTTGCCTTATGCCTCAGAAGTCAAACAGATCAGTACATTAACTGTTAATGACAGTTCAATCAATATGGCAAGCAATGCTGTCAATGAAAGAGATGGATTACTTCCATTGCCAAAATCGAGATTCAGAAAAGTTTCTGAGACTTTTCCAACATTAAATTATGTTGCTCCAATTGTATTAGATGAAAGTGGAAGGCTGTGGTTACATAGTTTATTAAATGGTGGGAAAACTAAATGGTTAATAGATTTAGGAGCTGAACTCAGTTTAACTAAACACAAATTACCTGTGAGTATTGATTCTCCAAAATGTAATTTAATTGCTTTCAGTGGAAAAGAAAATACAGTTGCAATTAAAGTTTCTGATGTGACATTTGAAATTCCAGGACTTTTGAAAACCAAGATAGATATCTGGTGTTGCCAAAATGTAGAGAATATTCTAGGCATAGATGTGATTAGTAAATTAAACTGGATTATTGATTTAAGTAATTCTACTATATGGAAAGATTAATCTAGGCCCAAATCTATGTTAATAGAACCCTCAATGTACAGTAATGTTGGAAGTTTTTGTACAGCAGCTGACATGTTGTCAGGATATCTAATTGACCAGACTGTGTGGACTACACAGAGGAAACCCAAAACATATATATGTGAAATAATGGTGTTTATTAACAAGTGATAAGTGACAGGAACAAACAGTGCAAAAACCCACACAACAACCCACTACAAACAACAATGTATATATATATATAAGTAAAGGGAGATACCGTAATCGTAAACAAGCCAAGCCAAGGTCATACACAGGGAAGTCAGCAGAAGGGTAAGGACGGGAACCTGAACAGGACAAGGAGAGGATGGATGGATGGGGTTCAGGGCAGGGATCCAAGGGAGCCAGGAACAGAAGGGACAGGACTAGGAAGGCCTCAGGATAGGGATTGGATCAGATCAGGACAAGGCAGATAGCAGGCTCAAGGTCAAACAGGCAGCAAGGTCAGAACGCAGGGGGAGAGAGAGATACCAAGGCAAGCCTATGAGGGCTTGCCGGGTATTTGTAAGGCTGTGGTAATTGACCTCACGTTACAGCTGAGCGCAGTGTGACCTGTTTGCTCCACACTGCCAGAGTGCACCCGCTGGTTGACGCTGGTACTACGGCCCGAGGATGCAACAGTGCCACCAGCAGGAAAGACCTCTTACTGCAGGTCCTAGGTGTTGGAAGACACCTGCTGATGGACACTGGTACTGCGATCCAAGAGACCGATAGCGCCACCAACGGGTAGACCTTCTCATGACAGTACCCCCCCCTAAAGGAGCGGCCTCCGGACGCTCCAACAAGGTGTATCTGTTCAAAGTTCATGGCCTTCAACTGGACAGGTGAGGGCACATCAGGCCGGGCATCGGGTACATCAACCTGGACAGTGGGTACTGCTGGCATGTCAGAGTCATTAAGCTGGGCAGCAGACGACAGGAACCACTTGGGCTGGGCAGCAAACGACAGGAACCACTTGAGCTGGGCAGCAAACGACAGGAACCACTTGAGCTGGGCAGCAAACGACAGGAACCACTTGAGCTGGGCAGCAAACGACAGGAACCACTTGAGCTGGGCAGCAAACGACAGGAACCACTTGAGCTGGGCAGCAAACGACAGGAACCACTTGAGCTGGGCAGCAGACGACAGGAACCACTTGAGCTGGGCAGCAGACGACAGGAACCACTTGAGCTGGGCAGCAGACGACAGGAACCACTTGAGCTGGGCAGCAGACGACAGGAACCACTTGAGCTGGGCAGCAGACGACAGGAACCACGTGAGCTGGGCAGCAGACGACAGGAAACACTTGAGCTGGGCAGCAGACGACAGGAAACACTTGAGCTGGGCAGCAGACGACAGGAAACACTTGAGCTGGGCAGCAGACGACAGGAACCACGTGAGCTGGGCAGCAGACGACAGGAACCACTTGAGCTGGGCAGCAGACAGGAAACACTTGAGCTGGGCAGCAGACGACAGGAAACACTTGAGCTGGGCAGCAGACGACAGGAAACACTTGAGCTGGGCAGCAGACGACAGGAAACACTTGAGCTGGGCAGCAGACGACAGGAAACACTTGAGCTGGGCAGCAGACGACAGGAAACACTTGAGCTGGGCAGCAGACGACAGGAAACACTTGAGCTGGGCAGCAGACGACAGGAAACACTTGAGCTGGGCAGCAGACGACAGGAAACACTTGAGCTGGGCAGCAGACTGGGAAGCTGGCACATCAATCTGGGAAGCTGGCACATCAATCTGGGAAGCTGGCACATCAATCTGGGAAGCTGGCACATCAATCTGGGAAGCTGGCACATCAATCTGGGAAGCTGGCACATCAGACTGGGAAGCTGGCACATCAGACTGGCAGGTAGGCATCAAGACATCAGGCTGGAAGACAAGCTGCAAGGCATCAGGCTGGGAAGCTGGCACATCAATCTGGGAAGCTGGCACATCAATCTGGGAAGCTGGCACATCAATCTGGGAAGCTGGCACATCAATCTGGGAAGCTGGCACATCAATCTGGGAAGCTGGCACATCAATCTGGGAAGCTGGCACATCAGACTGGGAAGCTGGCACATCAATCTGGGAAGCTGGCACATCAATCTGGGAAGCTGGCACATCAATCTGGGAAGCTGGCACATCAGACTGGGAAGCTGGCACATCAGACTGGGAAGCTGGCACATCAGACTGGGAAGCTGGCACATCAGACTGGCAGGTAGGCATCAAGACATCAGGCTGGAAGACAAGCTGCAAGGCATCAGGCTGGGAAGCTGGCACATCAATCTGGGAAGCTGGCACATCAATCTGGGAAGCTGGCACATCAATCTGGGAAGCTGGCACATCAGACTGGGAAGCTGGCACATCAGACTGGGAAGCTGGCACATCAGACTGGTAGGTGGGCATCAAGACATCAGGCTGGAAGGCAAGCTGCAAGACATCCGGCTGGAAGGCAGGGACATCGAGCTGGAAGGCAGGCATCGGGACGACAGACTGGGAGGCAGGCACATCAGACTGTAAAGCTGGAACATCAGACTGCAAAGCTGGAACATCAGACTGGAAGGCTGGAACAGCAGACTGGAAGGCTGGAACAGCAGACTGGAAGGCTGGGACATCAGACTGCAAAGCTTGAACTTCAGACTGCAAAGCTTGAACTTCAGACTGCAAAGCTGGAACACCAGACTGCAAAGCTGGAACATCAGACTGCAAAGCTGGAACATCAGACTGCAAAGCTGGAACATCAGACTGCAAAGCTGGAACATCAGACTGCAAAGCTGGAACATCAGACTGCAAAGCTGGAACATCAGACTGCAAAGCTGGAACATCAGACTGGAAGGCTGGAACAGCAGACTGCAAAGCTGGAACAGCAGACTGCAAGGCTGGAACATCAGACTGCAAGGCTGGAACATCAGACTGCAAGGCTGGAACATCAGACTGGAAGGCTGGAACATCAGACTGGAAGGCTGGAACAGCAGACTGGAAGGCTGGAACAGCAGACTGGAAGGCTGGAACAGCAGACTGGAAGGCTGGAACAGCAGACTGCAAAGCTGGAACAGCAGACTGGAAGGCTGGAACAGCAGACTGGAAGGCTGGAACAGCAGACTGGAAGGCTGGAACATCAGACTGCAAAGCTGGAACATCAGACTGCAAAGCTGGAACATCAGACTGCAAAGCTGGAACATCAGACTGCAAAGCTGGAACCTCAGACTGCAAAGCTGGAACCTCAGACTGCAAAGCTGGGACTTCAGACTGCAAAGCTGGGACTTCAGACTGCAAAGCTGGGACTTCAGACTGCAAAGCTGGGACTTCAGACTGCAAAGCTGGGACTTCAGACTGCAAAGCTGGGACTTCAGACTGCAAAGCTGGGACTTCAGACTGGCGAGCCGGAACGTCAGACTGCAAAGCTGGAACAGGTTGGGTTACTGGCAGGATGGTATGGGTCGGGAAGAATTTTTGCTTCTTCTTTGGTTTAGCCCGTGCAGTTTTGTATGTAGGTGCAGGGCTGTAAGCAAAGAAAGTAGCTGGATCGAAGGAAGACCAAGGAACTGTAGCTAGAGAGGGGTTTTGTGGGACTGTTACAGGTGGAGGAGAAGAGACAGGTGAATTGAAAGCAGGATAGGTGCGACACTTGGAGACTGGGTGGTAGTATTTGGTAGGGAGCTGATTAAACTGGGTTGTAGCTGAGGTTGCCATAGGTGACGGGGAGATAGATCTTTTGGAAGGCAGATGATTAATGGCAGGGCTGGAATGTTGTGGCTTAGCTAAAGACAGGAGGTCTGACCATGCCTGCAGCAAAGGTTGAACAAACGCTGATTCACATACAGCCTGACTAACCAGAGATTGTACTGAATAAATGCAATCGGATAACACCTGCTGGGAACAAGCGGAATAATGTTCATCAAAGTAAGCCGGATCATCCTCTAACAACCATACCAGGGATTCCACCTGGTCACAACTGAAAGGAGGGGAGAAATCGTCACTACCTTCGGGAATGCATGACAAGGCCGACTCTGCACACAACTGGATCAAAGGCTGAACATCCTCAAATAACGCATGACCCCGATCTACTATTAAATGGGCTGTTTGGATCGTTTCCAGCAGTTGGTCACGGGTCCAATCTTTAAGAGTCTGACGGCAATATTCATTATCCTCTGCCGCCAGCAGAGAATAATAGACAATTTCATCAAAGTCCATTTTGCGCGCCCACCGTAACAGGACGGTTTCTCAGTGCAGCCACGTCTGGTCAGGGATGGCCTTGGTATACTGTCAGGATATCTAATTGACCAGACTGTGTGGACTACACAGAGGAAACCCAAAACATATATATGTGAAATAATGGTGTTTATTAACAAGTGATAAGTGACAGGAACAAACAGTGCAAAAACCCACACAACAACCCACTACAAACAACAATGTATATATATATATATATATATAAGTAAAGGGAGATACCGTAATCGTAAACAAGCCAAGCCAAGGTCATACACAGGGAAGTCAGCAGAAGGGTAAGGACGGGAACCTGAACAGGACAAGGAGAGGATGGATGGATGGGGTTCAGGGCAGGGATCCAAGGGAGCCAGGAACAGAAGGGACAGGACTAGGAAGGCCTCAGGATAGGGATTGGATCAGATCAGGACAAGGCAGATAGCAGGCTCAAGGTCAAACAGGCAGCAAGGTCAGAACGCAGGGGGAGAGAGAGATACCAAGGCAAGCCTATGAGGGCTTGCCGGGTATTTGTAAGGCTGTGGTAATTGACCTCACGTTACAGCTGAGCGCAGTGTGACCTGTTTGCTCCACACTGCCAGAGTGCACCCGCTGGTTGACGCTGGTACTACGGCCCGAGGATGCAACAGTGCCACCAGCAGGAAAGACCTCTTACTGCAGGTCCTAGGTGTTGGAAGACACCTGCTGATGGACACTGGTACTGCGATCCAAGAGACCGATAGCGCCACCAACGGGTAGACCTTCTCATGACACATGTCTTCAGATTATAATTGGCCACATACAGGAACCAATCTCGTATTGGAACAAATGGTTTTGATCACATAAAAGTCTTTAAAGTCAGACCAAAATTGATACAGGTTTGTTTAAAGATATTGAAATAGAAATTGAGGGAAGAGAACCTGAATCCCAAATTCAATATAAATTGCCAGAAGAATTAATAGGCCCAGTTTCTGACATTGTACATGGATTTTTACAACAAGGAATATTAAATAAAGCACAGTCAGTGGTAAATAATTGTATTTGGCCTACCAAGAATGCTGATGATTCGTATTCTTTATTAGTTGATTTAAGATCACTGAATAAATGCATTACAAATAACAAACCTATTGTTCCTAATTTAAACTTAATGTCATACATGGATGCCAAGGCCAAAGTATTTTCTGTACTGAAAATCACTCATAGTCATTTTTCAGTACCATTAACTAAAAGCTGTCAATATAAACTTGCCTTCAGCTTTAATAAAGAAACCTATGCATTCACTAGAATAATTCCAGGATTGGACATTAGTGATGGTATAGTACACAAGTGTTTAGAGACAGTATTATCAAAATTCTCTAGACCAGAATGTATTTTCCAGCATGTGGACAAGTTTTGGTTATCTACACAGAGTATAGAGGAATATGTCGCTCTTTTGTCTGAGTTATTTACTCTGTTACAAACAGCAGGGCTGAAACTGAACAGGAAAAAGTTAGAAACATTTCTGCTATTCCAATTGCCACATCTTACAAGGCATTATATCAATTTTTGAGCGAAGCAAATCATTGCAAATAGTTTTTACAGAAATATGATGTTAAAGTTAAACCATTATTTGTTTTTTTTAAGACAAAAAGATGCTGTGTTTGATCAATGGGACCAAACCCAGACAGATGCCTTTGAAGTGTTGAAAAGGGATTTGCAGAATGCTCCTTCATTGAATACAATTGAAGTTGGTTTGTCAATGCCTGTTGTTTTGCATACTGATGTATCTGAGAATTCAATTTCAGTAACTTTGTCTCAATTAAAAGAAGGTGATCAGAAAATAATAGTTTTTTTCTCCAGAGGTTTGACAAATATGGAAAAGACCTTTGACACACATATTAAGCTATTGTTAAGTGTTTAACAGAAAAGATTGTGAGATCTAGTAAGATCATATTACAGACACCTGATCTATCATTAAAACTTATTTTAGAGAGAATAAATTCAGGAGAATTATATGACAAATATTGCCCATTTTCTAAAACTTTACAATTTTAAATATATACAGGTTAATTTGGTAACAGAAAATTATGCTTGTACAAATGAATCCAGGAAACCTGTAAATTGTATTTTTGGGACAAGTGCTGAGAGAGAATTTGAGCCAGTATTTGTTAATGCTATTAAGAGTTGTTCAGCAGGTCTTTCTATGTGTTACCCAAAGAATGGTTATGCTATTTAGCAAATATTCTACAGAAAATGCTGAATTGAAAGATGCCAAAAATTACAGTACAGCACGCATGACTCTAATGCCGCGTACACACGAGCGGTTTTGCCGTCAAAATAAACTCTGAAGGTTTCTCTGATGGAATTCCGGCAGAATTACGCTCAAGCGGTCTTGCATACACGCGGTCACACCAAAGTCTGCCCGCAAGAACGCGGGGACGTACAACACGTACAACGGGACTAGAAAAAGGAAGTGCAATAGCCAGTGTGCAACCCTTTGGGCTCCTTCTGCTAATCTCGTGTTTATCTTGTGTTAGTAGAAGTTTGGTGAGAGACGATTCGTGCTTTTCAGCTTTCGTGCTTTTCGGTCCGTTACTGCTTTTCAGTTTGTGCTTGTGGGTTTGTATCTGCTTTTTAGTGCATGTAGACAGTTCGCATCTGTTTTCAGTGTGTTCTTGTCCACTCATTTCTGATTTTCAGCTTGCTCTTCACAGGCCTTGCTGTTCTTCAGTGCGTTCTGTTAGTTTGTTCTGACTAGCTGACTGTTCTGAAGCCATGTTGCGGGTATGTACTTGTCGTAGAGTTTGTGCTGTGTGGGGGCTTGGTGTTGGGGTTCATTCTTTGACCCAAGCCCAGTCCATAAACAGGGTGGGGAGGAGTTCATGTACCAAGAATTGGTTACTCCAGCGTGACCAATTCTCTCATATGCCTTTGCTTCGTGAGAGCCAGGAGAATGATCCTGATGATTTCAGGAACTTTCTCAGGATGACGGACCCCTTTTTTCACCGTCTGTTGGCTTTGCTGACCCCTTATATTAGCAGGCAGGATACCTGCATAAGGCAAGCCATCACTCCGGAGCAGAGGCTAGTCACCACATTGTGGTACTTGGTGACTGGCAGAAATCTACAGGACCTCAAGTTCTCGATAGGCATCTCCCCCCCAGGCTCTGGGGATCATTATCTCAGAGACCTGTTCTGCTATTATTCAGGTCCTGCAGAAGGACTATATCAAAAGGTATGATTTCTCCTTTAACATCACATTCTATGTATTTAATGTTTGCTAATGTAGTGTATTTCTTTCCTCATTCCATAATTACCATGATTGTAATATGCTGTGAATGTCCCCTTTGTCCTAATGCATGCTGTAATCATTTAATGTACCTTTTTTGTCCTTCATGCATATTTGCCTTCACTAACCTCCCTAGCATGCTATCCTGGGCCCATATACAGCTAGCCTAGTTACTTAACAATGTCTTTTGTCAGCTCCTAAAATGTATACAAATGTTATTGTTGTCCTTAAATTCAGGCAGAGTGCCATAGGCTTTTTTTGGGGGGCCCAAACTCATCTCGAACCCTCCCCTAAAATTTTTACAATGGGCCATCGGGGGGGGGGGGGGGATCTGATAAGTGGGCCTTATATTTTTGTCTTTAAATACTCTTTAAAATAAATGTTATACTGATGTTGGCCAAGAAGGTTTGTGTCTAATCTGCTTGCAATGTTATGTGCAAAAGTACTAATATTTTTTTTTCTGTTTTGACTCCACAATTTCCTTCAACACCACAGGAATGGCAGACTGTGGCCACCCATTTTGCTGACCGTTGGGACTTTCCCAATGGTAGAGAGGCTTTAGATGGGAAGCACGTCCACACCGTGCCACCACCCCATTCGGGTTCGGTTTCCGCCTGTTTTTGACAGCAATACACATGGCGGACTACAAAATCAACCACATCATCTTATCCTGCTACATATTGCACGTTTTTTTAAGAAAAAATGCCCACAATTATATTGCCTCAGTTGGGCCTGAGGCCGGACTTCCTGCAAATCCCCTGACGGGCCTGGATACTGGCCGTCCTGGCTTGGCACCCCAAAGTGCCCGTGAAGTTCGGGAGAAATATGTAAATTATTTTACGGGTAGGGGGGCCATTGCAATGCCAGACAATGTGTAAATCATTTTTTAATAAAAAAAAATATATATCTGATAAAATCTTGAATTTTCCTTATTGCTTGTGTTTCTTTTTGGCTGTCTCCTAGGTTCTCCTAGTGCACTTGTAGTGCCAAGTGTATTTTCCTTTAGTAAATAAGCCCCATTGTCAATGTAAACACAAAATTACTTCAAAAACTGGTATTGAGTATTGAAAGAAGATGCCACACATTGTTGATTAGCAAACTTTTAACTCTGTGCACATTCACATGCATTATAAAATTTAGCTGTAAATTTTTTTTTTCTCTTTTTTTTGTACAATTTTTTTTTCTCAATTTTTTTTACAAATTAGTTTTTTTTGTTATAAACACGCATGTTTCTAAACATAACATACCCAACTCTGGAACTTACAAAGTTCAACGTAGAAAAACTGAAGGCAATATCAGACATTATAGTGTCAAAAATGTTGCCTTCATCAGATGGGGTGATGTCACCCCTGTAAAAGCCAAATTTTGAAGATGCACACAATTTGGGAGTCAAAATGGGTATTTCCCTCCTGATCCCATGCCTAATGTCAACATGTGCTATCTCCCATCATGGGGGATCAATGGACGTGTTTTGGGGGTGCAACCCCTTCCTCTCACCTACAAGAGTTACAAGGAAGGGGTTGCACCCACAAATTGCGTACATTGAAATACCCTGATGGCAGATAGCACATGTTGACACACCGTGTGCATCTTCCAAATTTGGCTTTTAAGATGTCAAAAAAAAGTTTTTGTTTAGTACAACAAATGGTAAAATGGTGGCATTTTGAAGAAATTCAGATTCTCCCCAACACATCAATCATGATCTTCATTTGTTGTTCCATAACATTGAGTTTCTTCCTTATGATGTCAAGTTCACCATTCCACACAATGATGTCTTGTATTAGCCTTTGTGCACTGTCACTTGTGAAATGTTCAGCTTGCTCTTCAACAACCAGCACATAACCTAAAAATTAGAGTAAAAACATGTATTATAAATATGCAGCATACATATATTACCTGAAGCTGGGGTGTCAGACACTGACCTGTTGCGGTGACAATCTCCCCGACTTCCTCCACCTCTCTCTTCCTCCAGATCCTCGGGGTGTGGTCTTGTTCTGAGTTCCCCTTGTTCCTGAGGTGGGGGGTTCCTGGTGTCCTCTGAGTGTTGTCCTCCGAGTCTTTTCTCCCCTATTAGAGTGAAACAAAAGGTATACTGAGCACACAGATATTTGAGTCCAGAAATAGGAACATGAAACATTGCTGGGAAGTGGGGTAAAATTGTCTGTTTTGGGCAGAGTTCCAAGCTGAAGACATGATTTTTACCTTACCAAAGCTGGAATACTTACCTTTTTGTGACAATTTTCACAAATGGAGACACCCAAAGTATCCACTGGAGCACCTGTGTGGGAAACCTTAAAAAGTTTGTTCTTGTGTCCCACACTAGTGCTCCTGAGTCCAGATGTGTAAACAGATGCTGAGTGTCCTCTCCTTACATTACACTGAATCAAGCTTGCATTTCATTCTAGTTACAAACACATTTAGACAGCAATGTACAAAACGTATTTTTAGACAAATAGGCATGACCAAATGTATTTAACCTGTAACTGCTCAAAACATCGTATTTAATGAGCCTACAATGTTTCCGAAGAGCGATTACTGTGCCCACGAACATGAAAGTTGCCATTTTAAATGGTACAACAGCTAAGAAAATCACATGGCGCAGCATGCAAGTAATAATAATAATAATAATAATGATAATAGGAACACAGGACAAGTACTTACTTTTTAGAAGCACTCTCTTGATCCTTCTGTACTGATCCTGCTCTCTTAGTTTCAGGTCTGACCAGCGTTTCCTCAATTGCTCCTTGGATCGTCGTACCCCAAAATTGCTGTGCAGACTCCTCACAACTTTAATAATGATCATTAGGGTTGGTGTACGGTCCATGATTCCCATCATAGTCGTTCCTCCTCAATATGTTCACCATCTCCACCATCTCTATAAAGGCCATATTTGAGGCCTTAAATCTTCTCCTCCGGGGTCGGGTCGTTTCGGGCTCCGGGCTTTTCTCCTCCTCGTTACTATAATTACCACACACCTGCTCTTTCTTTGCCATATCGCTCCTACTGCGCGTCTAAAGAGAAGGGGCGGGGAATAGACTGGAAAGAACGTCAGGGGCGGGCGACGTGGGCGGAGTTTCACGCATGAGCAGTGTATATCAATCTAACAGGCATGTGTCGTACATACCTTCTGTGTGCGGAGGAAGGAGGAATGTAAGTTGCGAGCATCCTAAACAAAGGTAAAATTTGAACTTGGCCCATTAGTGGCCTATACTGCTTCAAGATTGAGGCCTATATTGGGATAAGATTATGAGAGTTTAGGCTGACATTCGTGTTTTTGTCTGGTGTATTGTCTTACAGCAAAGATGAATCACTTTAAGGACCCAGAATTCATGGCCAGTTTCATAGACAGGTATAGGGAGATAAGGAACTTGTGGGAGGTGAAACACAGCTTATATTATAATAAACAAGCTAGGAGGTCACTGCTGGAGAAACTTCTGGAATTTGTGAAGACTCGGGTCCCCGATGCAACCATCCTGTTCTTGGAAAAGAAAATTGGGATCTTGAGGAACATGTATAAGAAGGAGCATAATACGATCCAGAAATCACTCAGATCAGGAGCAGCAGCAGCACGAGTGTATGTACCCAGGCTGTGGTACTTCAACAAACTGCGGTTTCTGGACGACCAGACTGAAGCCAGGGAATCACTTTCTACCCTTCCCTGCAGCCTTCCCTCCACCCTTTCCTCAACTCCAGCAGAAGCTGACGAGGAACAACCTGGGCCTTGCATCCTGGAAGAAGTGGATGCGCCCAGCTGGAGCCAGGTATATTATTTTAAGACACATTTATTGTCCTAATATTAATGATATTAACTAGATGTTATAATTGATAACCAATTAATGATTTAAAACAAAGAGATTTACATATCAATAGACAGTAGCGGCCAAAAATGTTTGGGACAAGAATGAAAAATGCTGGGGTCAGAATGAAAGTCTTTTCTATTTATTAACATTCAATTTGCAAGTCTTGAGCTAAAAATTGTGTGCGATTGATGAAGCAAAAACTAAAACTATGCCCCTTTTATACACAGGATGAGCTCAGCCAGGAGGAGGGTCTGGAAAGTGGCAGCCAGAAAGAGGCCGTGCCCAGTGTCAGCCAGGAGGTGGGTGGGCCCAGTGTCAGCCAGGAGGTGGCTGGGCCCAGTAGGAGCCTCACCCAATCCCAGGTGCCTCCCCTCCACCTTCCAACAAAAAGGCCCAGGAAGGTGACGATCACGAAGAAGGCAGCACTGGGACTCATTAGTGAAGCAAGTGATGTCCTCAGAAGCCCCACCTATGCGGAAGAGGCCTATGACTGCTATCTAGCCACAAGATTGATGAAATTGGAGGAGGGCCAACGCTTCATCTGTGAGGGAATTTTTGATTATGCCCTTCAGAAGGGGTTGAGGGGCCAGCTGACAGAGAACAGCCACGTATATGAGCTCACCCATCCTCCTCCTCCTCCTGCCACAAGTCCACCACCAGAGCCACAGCCTTCAAGGAAGGCTGCAGGGAAGGCTGCAGGGAAGCTTGGAGGGAAGGCTGCAGGGAAGAGAAGAAAGTGATGGCCTGGGTTCAGTCTGGTCTGACAGAAGACTGGTGTAGTACCACAGCCTGGGGATATATATGTCATATGCTGCTGGTCCTGATCTCTGGGAGTCCTGGACCAGATTGGGCTCCAAATTATATCGACTCCTCAAGATAACATTTTTTTTTTTTTTTACACAGACCTGATGTGTGCCCTGGGGGCCAAAAAGCTTCGCAAATTCCAAAAGTTTCTCCAGTGTTGCCTTCCTCTTTATTTTGTTACCCAGAATAAATGGATATTTTATTTTCTGAAAATACTTGCCTATGTGTTTTTCTAAAAAATAGGACAGTTTGTTTGTGAGTAGGCAGGTACATTTCAAAAAGACAATGTCAAATTAACAAGGGACACCAACCAGCCTCCTTGAGGTTAAAAAATACAGGATAATAATGTTATTGTGGTAACTTGACACACAAAAAAATAAAAAAAAATTATGGAGATCACTAGAAAATAATTGTGCAATAATCCAAAAAAAAAGGAGATCTTGATGAAATAAAAAATACTAAAAAAAAATGACTATAAAAAATTATTCTAAACATTATTATGGAGATCTGGCATTAAAAAAATAAAAGATTATTCATGAGATCACAAGAAATAATAAAGAAATTTGTTTGTGTGAATATCAGCAGCAAAACAAATTCATTATTTGGGGGGGGGGGGCGTGGCTAGCCGCAGAGCGGTATGGAAGCTTGAATCACGAGCTCCGCTCCATAGCTGGGATATACAGCAACACACAGCTACAAGCTTCTCCCCTCTCCCCGAGTAGCGAGGGGAGAACAACAGGACACGAACCGGCATGTCAGGAAGGCGTAATCCGCCGCCACAACCCCGCCGCCTGACTGAATATTTCGGCCTCATGGAACAGAGACACAAGCAAGATGACGCCGGCTGCTCTCCGTTCCCAGCCGCACAGCACGGCCATACAAGCAGCGCTCAGCCACACCGCCAACAAGGAGCAGTGCTAACAGGATCGAGGGACACAGAAGACATGGATAGTCTCCCTCCTCTAGCATCAGATCCAACTGAGGCACAGCAGAACAGAGGTAAGAGACTCGCCTCTTCTCCCTGCAACTCACCCACCAAAACTCCACAGGCCAAAAAACACCATGGGAACTCCTCAGAATCCACCTCTCTCAGCTCCACACTCCCATCCTCCTTAGCAAATATCCCTGTAACTGACAACCCAGTGTCAGAAAGCATGCTAAAGTCGATGCTACTCACTCTACAAAAAAGATTTACACAGGGAGCTGCAGCTATCTTTATCACAAGCACATGACAGGCTTGACTGTCTGGAAGACAGAGCTGACACCACTGAGGAACATATATCTGAAATGAGTAAAACTCATAACGAGCTTCTCGATGCGCACGATCATCACACGGATGAGATCCAAAAAATTAAACTGAAGCTGGCAGACCTTGAGGACAGGTCCAGAAGAAATAATATAAAATTCAGAGGGATCCCCGAGTCAGTGCCACCCAATGAGCTCAAAAAATACCTACAGCAGCTCTTTCTCACCCTGCTTCCTAATCTCTCGATTGTGCACACAGAATCGCAAAACCAGATCACCTGCCAGCGGAGATTCCCAGAGATGTCCTAGCCAGAATCCATTTTTTCCACATAAAGGAACAAATCCTTTACACGGCAAGGAATCTCAAACCCTTACTGGCACCCTACTCTAAAATAGCCCTTTTTGTGGATTTGTCACCAACTACTATGGAACTACGTAGAGCATACACCCTGGTCACCTCAATCCTACAAGAGCATAAAATTATCTATCGTTGAGGATACCCCACCAAGCTTCTGGTCACATACCAGCAAAAAACAATTCCAATTCTATCGCCTAAAGATGGATATAAGAAACTAACAAACTGGGGCCTACTACCCATCCCCGCGACGTCTCACCGACCACACAATCAGGATGCACCTCCAAATCCTCCTGCTCAACGCCAACCAAACAAGGCGGATAAAACCTAATGCTACCTTAGATCTACTAGTCCCCAGCTCAGATATATCCTGCTTGGGCGATTTATTAGTCTCCACCTCCCACCACTTTATAGTGTGCCGTGCACACTTAGTCAAATGCTTACTTACAATTTTTCACTCAATACATTATCTGAGAACTGTTTATATTGTTTTTCTTTTGTTCTTATTTCTAATAGTGTGCAATATCTCTAACGATATTCCATAATCTGTATTTGTCACATGCTGAGTTGCAAGGGTTGTTTTACCTTCTTTCAGTTACTAAGAGCTATTAAGTTGTTTGTTATAACTCTCAATTCTTACTACTGTCCAATAGCCATTCTTTATAACAGCCAGCTGTATACAAGATTATAGTCGTGCTCAATTCCTGCAAACCAACCTCTAACGCCTACAATTATGACACTCAAGGTCACATCTATAAACGCCAAAGGGCTTAATTCCCCCTTTAAGAGAAATCTTCTTTGGAAAGAAGCGTGCTCCCAACATGCAGACATACTATGCGTGCAAGAGACGCATTTCTCAAACACCAATGCCCCATCTTGTACACACAAAAAATACTCCCAGTACTTCCTTTCCAACAACAACAAAAAAAAAAGTGGGGTAATGATAGCCATTAGCGCCAAGGTTTCTTTTACCCTACACCACGTAGTCACAGATGACGAAGGCAGATTTATAATTTTAGTCGCCACTATTGATAATCACATCATGACCCTGGTGAATGTTTATGTACCCAACACCTCACAAAAAAATTCTACAAAAAACTCAAAAATATTCTAGAACCCTACAAGAGTAACACGTTAATCATCTGTGGTGACTTTAATGACACCCCCAACCCCACACTGGATTCTACCAACTCAGATAGAAGGAGGGCATCTGCTCTCTCCCCATTCATAGATAGCGAAGATTTATACGATCCCTGGAGGTGCATGCACGACGTTGAACGCGACTAAACATTTTATTCTCACCCAGGGAATTCTTATTCTCGGATTGACCTTTTCCTCACAAACAAAAAAGCACTATTGGCAACCTCAGAATCAAATATAGGTCTCATCACGTGGTCAGACCACGTTCCAATATCCTTGAGAATATTCCCCCAAACCTGTCCAACGAATCGTTCTCTATGGAGACTGAACTCATCCCTCATAACCAATCCAAAGTATGAAACTGAAATAAAATCCGAGATTGAGAATTTCTTTAAACTTAACTGTGCATCTGTTGAAGATCAATCTATGGTATGGTTAGCCCATAAGGCTTTTCTGCGAGGTCTACTCATCAAATTTGGTGCCCAAGAACGCAGAAGACGCTTAGCGGAAATAGAGTCACTGCTACAAAAACTAAAGGCCTTAGAATTAACAAACAAAAATTCACCCAATGGACAACTTTTGATGCAATTAGAGACTACAGACTCAAAATAAGTGAACTATTACACAACAAATTTGACTACTATGTCAAACGCTTAAAATTAAATTCATACTCCTGTAGCAACAAATCTGGAGCCTTCCTAGCCAGACAAGTTAAACGTCAACAAACGCGTACAAAAATCCCCTACCTTCTGAACTCAAAAGGAGTGCGCATGTCCAATCCATTGGACATAGCTAACACGTTTGCGTCCTTCTATACACAATTATACAATTTGCAAGAGCAGAGATCCACCTCCCCACCAGGTACCGAAGAAATAGAAGCCTTTCTCTCGTCCATACAACTTCCCTCACTAACTCCCACACAAGTAGCCGAGCTGTCCACCCCATTCACACAAGCAGAAGTCTTTAACGCCGTCAAATCCCTTCCACTACACAAAGCCCCAGGACCAGATGGGTTCTCCAATGAGTATTACAAGCACTTCAACGACATCCTCTCTCCCCACTTATGCACCACATTTAATCAATATGCCTCTACAGGGAAAATCCCAAAAGAATGCCTCGAAGCCCTGATAGTAACTCTCCCTAAATCAGGTAAACCAACTGACACCCCAGGGAATTACAGGCCCATTTCCTTACTAAATACGGACACAAAACTGTATGCAAAAATATTAGCTCTCCGACTCTCCAAGGTTATGAATCAATTGATACATATAGATCAAGTCGGTTTCATACCGGGGAGACAAGCATCAGACGGGACCCGGCGATTTGTCGACATCATACAATGGGTGGAACATAACCGAATGCCTTCTCTGCTCCTTTCTTTGGATGCAGAGAAGGCATTTGATAGGGTACAATGGACTTACATGGAGGCAGTCTTACGCAATTTTGGCATATCGGGCACACTCCTATATGCCATACTCGGCCTATACACTTCCCCAAGTGCCAAAGTGTGGACTTCGGGCGTATTGTCCAACTCCTTCAACATTACGAATGGTACAAGGCAGGGCTGCCCACTGTCACCCTTAATTTTTGCCATGATTATGGAACCCCTGGCCCAAAAGATTCGCTCTGGCTCCCAAATTAAAAAGGTATCAACATTGGTACCACTGAACACAAAATTGGTCTTCACGCAGACGACGTAATAATCGCCGTCACTGACCCAAAATGCTCCCTGACCGAGATTCAATATATCCTCGACCAGTTCAGTGCAATATCTTTATACAAAGTAAACCATAGCAAATCCTTTATGCTGGCGCTAGGCCTAGATAAACCAACCATACAACACATTTCAAAATACTCCTCATTTTCCTGGTCAAAAGACTTATCTTTAACCTATTTAGGAATCCGCTTGACCTCACCTAGCAAAAATCTGCTACGAACAAATTTGATAGACCTGGTAGAAAAGCTTAAAAGAATATCTAATGATATACATCATCCCTTTGTATCATGGGCGGGTAGAATTGCATTAGCTAAAATGTTCATGCTCCCACATATTCTCTATGTCTTCCGCACGCTACCAGTGCCATTCCTTTCAACGCAACTATGACATCTCCAATCTCTCATCAACTCCTTTATTTGGCAACACAAACGGGCCAGGATAAAACACCACAAGTTATTGACTCCAGCACGAATGGGGGGATTGGGAGCCCCTAACGTTAGCCTATACTACAAAGCAGTCATGCTAGACCAACTGAAATTATGGTGGAATCCATCCACTCCCTCCAACTGGACACAAATAGAATCAGCAATGCTAACCAAAGACCCGAAACTATACCTCTGTGCCTCGCTTCTTGCCCCAAACCCCAGACGCTTTCCTATGGACACAATAACGGCCTCCCTAAGAGTATGGACATCTATTCCTCAAATGCTACAGGGGTTACCTCAAGCCATTCTACAATTCATCCCACTCAAAGCTTGCTCAATAATTCTACCTGATCTTCAACTATGTACATGGATTGACGCAGGTATTCACACCATTGGTCAACTCTTCACTGCGTCTGGTCTAATCCCATTCAACGACCTTCAAACTACCTACGGTCTCTCACCAAGAACTTTCCATATATACTTTAGGATCAGATCTCTCCTCAATAAAACACATTGGATAACACAAGACGAGATTTTATCTCCCATGATACAATATCTTGCCTCCACTAAAAGCATATGTAAGGGAATATCATATATTTATGGCTTGCTCTCTCAACCTGCTCAGAACTCAACTCAAACCCAAATCTTGCAGTGGTCTAAACACGTTCCTTCAGCCCCTCCATCTAATCAATGGCACAAGGCTTTATCCTTACCATCTAAACTCTCTCACTGCACCACGCATTGGGAATCTTTACAAAAGCTCTTTCAACACTGGTACTACACTCCCACCAGAATTGCCAAGATGCACCCCAACACATCCCACTTATGCTGGAGAAATTGCAGTCTTACAGGAACTCTACTCCATATTTGGTGGGAGTGCCCACACCTCAAATTCTTTTGGAACCAAGTACTAAAAATGCTCTAATCATTAACACTCACAACAAATAATCTATCTCCCATTGACCTTCTCCTGGGTCTGATGATTCCCACATGGCCCAGGAAATTCCAAACAGTGGCCACCCACATCCTCATTGCTGCAAGATTGGCAATTGCAAGGAAATGGAAAAGTATTCATCCTCCTGACATCAAGGAAGTGATCATAATCCTAAACGAAAACTTCAAAATAGAATACGGCTTCTCCAAAGCCCATCTCACCAGTGAAAAATTTTTCAAGAATTGGACTTTATGGATTAACGACCCTAGAAGTGTACAGCTGGACTGATTCCTCCTTTACTCACAAAAATCTCACAACTCCGTTATAATCTTTATTCCTCATTAATAAGTAGGCAGTCCACACATCTCAGCATTATGCGCCCAGTTTCCCCACGTAGTAAAATATAACTACGTGTGTGACTGTCTGCTGGCCCCACTCCCTGTAGATAGCAAGAACAAGGTTTAAGTTAAATCTACAATCGATAGCGTTGTTTTTTTTTTTTTCTCATCTAGGTTACTACCTATATAAGACCAAGTATTTGCATGTTATAGCTCCTTTATTAGCACCTATATGAAACACATTTTTTGCATGTTCTAAATACGCACCTAAGTGTATACATACCAAAGCTTGAAGATATATCTTTGTAATAATCTTTTTGTTACCTTTTTGTAACTGTTGAAAATTGAATAAAACTTGAAGTATAAAAAAGATCACAGAATTTGCAGCGTGAGGAATGTGCTAACTACATTATTTTTACCAGACCGAGCGCTTCCGTCTCGTACTTGCTTCAGAGCATGCGTCATTTTTGGTACGTCGGAACAGCATACAGACGAGCGGGTTCCCCTTCAGTTCCGTCGGAAAAATTTAGAACATGTTCTCTATCCAAGTCGTCTGAATTTTCGTCTTAAAAAGTGCGATGGGGCATACACACGGTTGGAATATACAATGAAAAGCTCCCATCTGACTTTTTCTGATGGACATCCCGCTCTTGTGTACGCGGCATAAATCTTAAAGAGGAGAAGTGAATGGATACAGTTTGCTTCAGTCTTCTGGGTTGTTTTGAAAACTTTCTTTGTTTGTGAAAACGAGGTTTCGAATCATGACAAAAAGGAGAAATTGCGTCCTGTTATAGTTAAAATACACAGTATAATAGTGTAGCACTAACTCACGGTGGAGCTGCTGATTTAAAGCGGGCTGTTACCGTCACCTTTTTTACCTGTAATTTCACCAACACCGAACTTAGAGTCCACGTTAACCTTATTATCAGACAATGTAGGCACCAGTCACTTGAGTACTTTTCCAATGCTTTAATGGGAGATAACTGGAAGAAGTAGCAGGAAAGAGGTAGAAGAAGAGTTGCAGGGAAGTTCAAATACCTTTTCTTGGTGTAGCACTAATGAATTGAAGTCTCAGGAGTGAAAAAATTCTCAATTCAGGATTAAATCTTTGCCCGCCCGGATAGGTCTCTCTCACTAACCTAGCAGCCAGAACGTAGCACGAACAAAAAGTCTCTGCCACAGACTTGAGTGAAACAAAACTGTACGGTCCTCTGCCACAGGATGTAGTAGTTTTCGATGAACAGCAAACACAGTAGCAGAACCTTTAAGCCAACCCGGCAGTACTTGTGCGGTAGATTAGTTTAAGATGCATCCTCCAATCGAGTCACCAGGCCCTTCTTAAGACCAGCCTTGCATGGTCCCTTCCAAGATGGGTCCTCCCCTGGATCTCCCCAACTCCCATCCCAGCGATAGCAGGCCCCAGACAGGCTTCTGGGCCTACCCGCACGGCTGCTGCAATGCAACCCTCCAGGCCGGAGGGCCGCGAGGTAGAACTCACTAACACATACCTTTAGGCCAGGAGGGCCACGAGGTAAAGCTCTTAGAAACATGGCATCTGCCCCATAAATACTCTCTCCCAGAATGCAACCTGGAGGACCACCGAGTTGTCTACGGGACAGAAGAGCACTCACATACTTCAGCTTGCTGCTTTCCAACACCGACCCATGGTGACAACGACACCCACAGGCAGAATGTGGAACTGCACGCAACACAGCCAAACTGGAACAGAGGCTAATCTAACAGTAAATTGAATCTGAACTATGTACAGCACAGATGACCCACTAAATTTACATATAAGCGGTAGATTAGAAAAATCTACCAGTGCTACAATAGTATAAGGAATATAGGCCAGTTTTAGAGAAATAGAACAAAGCAAGGTAATTGGAAATGTTATTATAGAGATATGTCTTTCATGTCATAATAAAATATTAGGGTTGTGGTATGTAAAATGAATAAGTAAATGAAGGTATATTTTGCATTAGTAAATTCAAAATACTGATACTACATTCCATTTTAGGATCTGACTTGTAAGTCACCAAAAGAAGAGAAATTTAAAATTTCTAGACCTTCCAGATAAAAACAAACCCTTGAAGCTTAAAGCGGTTTTATACCTTTATTTGTAACTTTTACCTACAGGTAAGCTATATAATAAGGCTTACCTGTAGGTAAAAAAAATATCTCCTAAACCTGTAAGGTTTAGGAGATATTCCCCTCGCAATGAGCCGCTGACTGCAGCGGCGCATGCGCACAGGGGACTCTCGGCTGACAGCCCGGCAAACTCCGGAGCTTGCCGGGCAGAAGTCACCCGCGCGCATGCGCGGGAGTGACATCGCGGCTCCGGCCACTCACAGCGCCGGAGCCGAGGGGAGATGTCGACTCCCTCGGCGTGGACCAGGTGAGATGCCGGCGCCTCGTTCTAAGGTAAGTATCTCATAATGAGCTAGTATGCGGTGCATACTAGCTCATTATGCCTTTTCCCTTGCAGGTGTAAAAAAAAAAAAAAATGACAGCGGGTATACAACCGCTTTAAGAATATAAGTTCTGGGAGAAGATTTGACACAAGAGATTCATTCGTTATAATTATTGTTGTCTTTTTAATATTCAATAAAGTTTTTCCAACTTTACAGAGTGCAGTAAGAAGAATAAGAAGAAAAAAAACCTCAAGACTTCTAATAAGAGAGAAACGTCTAAAAAACAATTGACTTTTGACTTCTTGACTACAGATGAAATAATTTATCCATCAGATATATTGCAGTTTTATATATATATATATATATATATATACACACACACATTTTTGTGACATGATATGTTTATCATATCTAGATGAGATTTTTTACACATCAATTTTTACAAACACACATAGTGTATATTAAGTGTTGATAAGGTTAAACATCCTTACATCTTGGCCTGAGGAAGGAGCAAGCATGCGCCAAACGCAAAGCCACCTCCTCTCACCCTGCAGTGACGTTATCTCCGATCTCACCTGTCTTCCCGGCTGTTGTCATAGGCTGCGAATGCTGGAATCCACCTGCACGAGCTGTCAGTTGCACTTCAGAGACACGGACGTTTAGGAGAAAACCACCCCTGGATTTTGCTGCAGGATTACTATCATGCTTGTGTTTATGCTCCCTTTGTGAGTAGTTTCACTTTTGACTTATCATTAAATGGTTTACCAATACTGCACTTAGAGGCATTGTGTTTCTTTTCCTTTGTAGCTAGCACACTAGGACTTCCTATTCTTTTGCTACATTAGGGGACCTGTGGTCCCTGCCTGCAAATGGCAACTTCTAGGGCCTGACTGAGTCAGTGTTGGGCCTAACCATGTGCTAGCTGTACCTGGAAGTGAAGTGATATGCAGGAGAGAGAGAGAGAGAGAGAGAGAGAGTGATAGTCTGCAAGCAAGTGTTGTGCAGGAGGAGTTTGAAGAAGTGTCATGTATAAAGAGTGTACATAGTTCTGTCCTAAATTGACTGTTCTAAAATTCTACTGGGCATCATATATATCCAATCCCTATCCAAGTTCAAATCCCTCCAATAAAATAACAAAACAAACATATGGACTGTTCACTGTCTCCAAGGTGATTGGGAAGTGAATGCCGGGCTGGGTAGGGTGACAGGTGGACCACAACTTTCAGCAGCCCCTACGGGAGTACCGCTACATTAATAATAACATTAAAGGCAAGTAAGAAGAAGAATGTCTAGTGGTCAGTGGGATGAAGAATTAGTGGTCAGTGGGATAAAGAACTTCACCAGGTAATAAGCAAAGGGAATATGTTGCTGTGTTGTGTGAGATGCTGTGAGATGCTGTGTGGCCCTGCATGGGGGACTAACAACAAATACAAAGCAGCGGGAGAAGATACAGTACATGACACAATGCAACTCTGCCTGTTGGGGAGGGAAAATGTAAATCACATTTCTTCATAAATTTAGGTCAATATGTATTCTGCTACATATGTTTGGTAAAAAAAATGGTTTACGCAAAAGTTATAGCATCTACAAACTATGGGATAGATTTATGGAATTTCTATTTTTATTTTTTTACTAGTAATGGCGGCGATCAGCGATTTTTAGCGGGATTGCGACATTGCGGTGGAAAAATCTGACACTAAATGACACTTTTTGTGGACCAGTGACACCAATACAGTGATCAGTGCTAAAAAAAAATGCACGGTCACTGTACTAAAGACACTAGCAGGGAAGAGGTTAACATCATGGGCGATCAAAGGGTTAACTGTGTTCCCTTGAAGTGTTATCTAAAGGTCATTTTTACACAGGCGGTCCAATCGGCAGACTCTGCTTTGCTCAGTGGTGGATCGATCGGCTGATCCCCGCTGAGCAGGCAGATGACAGGTCCATCTCTGCTCACTGTGCAGAGACAGACCTGTCAGAGCCCCACTCTCCTCGATAAAAACGGACCGCTTGTCCATTTTCATCTGATCCGATCCGCCAGACGGATGGAAAATAGGGTCACCAACCGTCTGGATTTGGCGGACAGGATCAGATGGGATAGCAGCGGATGTGAGATTGACATGTCACCGCTGACATCTGCCGCTCCATTGGTGGTGAACAGACTGTCCGATCATGTCCGCCCAAAAAACTGACAGGCGGACCAGATCAGGCCGCCTGTGTGAAAGGACCTTTACTGCGTGGGGGGTGCATTTACTGTGGAAAGACAGAGATCGGTGTTCCTGCTTAGCAGAAACACAAGATCTCTGTCTTCCCTTCTCAAAGAACGGCGATCTGCCTTGTTTACACAGGCAGACCACGGTTCTGCTGATCTCTAGAACAATCGGCGGGGTGCTGATTGGCTCCTACTGTATCCAATCACATTACCTCCCGCCATTACCTCTTGTTAGTGTCCACCTGTGTTATAGGAGGAGTCCTTATAGTTCTCCCATAAAGAGGAGTTTGTCTCCCATGGTTGAGATGCAGGAACTTTCAGTCTATGATTAGTGTAGGACCCACTGATAATGGGGTACTTTGACGCAGTAGTAGGCTTAGCACTATGTGGCCATATGGTGTGACCAAATCCCCATATTTTTGAATATGTTCCGGTGTGTTAAATAGCCTTGCAGGATTTAATGTCATTTTTGTATGTGTGTGCTATAATCTATTTTGTTCTAACCCCTGTACACCCTGTCCAAAACTAAAAAATTTGTGCCTTTAGTTATACTTTAAAATGATACTAAACACACACCGTTTAATTTACATTATTCCTTCTCTTTCTGTATATGGATGATGCCACTGTAGTTAATTTAATTTAAAAAAAAATTGAAGTACCTTTTTTCCTAATCAATATACAGCTGTCACATGATCCAGCTCTTTCCCAGCTTGTCTGTAGGGAAACAGTGGTAGGAGGAGCTTCTAGTCCTCTGCTGCTGGTCACATGTTCAAAATTAAAAAGAAAAAAGAAAAAACAGCCACTGGAATACAGAGTAAAAATAAATATTGAATATCAATAAACTTTTAAATTTTCATACAAATATATATTTGAAATTAAATCTTTATTATTTTTTGGCAATAACATGGCGTGGGTGGATTTCTGCCAATCACAGTCTATGTCACGCCCCTCCAGCCTGTGCCTTAAAATAACAGGAAGCAGAAGTCATCCATCAATCAAGATGTAATATCCCACCCACATTGTGTTTAGCTGGTTAGTGGACATTTATGGGCAGCAAATAGGCATTTATGCTGATACAATTGTGACAATACATGAGTAATAAAATGCAAAAAAATAAATAATGGAAACCCATTCTTGGTCCCCAGGGTTCCAATCTGCTTGCAGAGACAGTTGTTGGTAAGCATCTCTACAGCATCAGCTTGCTATTGTAGCCATTATAGGACTTCACTACTTCAGTCTGTCAGATAGTACTGAAATTAGTTTGTCCAGTTCCCAGGGTGACGATATGGAACTGCACACCCTCCTCCACTGCTAACGCATGATGTAGAATGGCTTACTTACTACCCTGCGCCCATGCTCCACCTATATGCTCCTGCTACCCATGGTTGGCATGGAGTGTACACTGCACAAGTGTCGCCAGTCACTTGTTTTCTAACAGTTAGGAGGTGGTTGCGCATGCGCAATATGTTTTTTTACATGTTGGCTGTGGGCGTCTAGGACAGAGTAGACCCATTGAAGCATGGTGTGACGGTAGTAGCAGTCAAAGCAGATGAATCCATGGCTTGCCGATTGCCAGCCCCTGATCTGAAGTGTGTGTGTGGTACTGTGCCTGTGGTGCCCCTCCTGCTCCCTACCTCTTCTGGGAACTCCCAGCAGCAATCTTATTGATTAGCTGGAGTCTCTGTGTAAATTTCAGGGAGTTCCCAGCTATGTCCATGTGTGGGCTGATCATCAGACAAAGTTTCCATAATGATCTGATCAGGTTTCTATGGAGGAAGGTAGAAGCAACATGGTCAAGCAGTCCTAGAGGATATTGCACTTCACAGACACATAAAAAACCTATATAAATCATAAGGAATGTCTCTCCTGTGCAGTCTCTTGCACATTTTGTGTAAATTCACTTTTTTGCCTCAGGCATTCCAAATGTAAAAGTAAGCTAAATCTGTAGCACTTGCATAAGGCTTTTTTTTTTTGTCTAAATGCCTGTGGCTTCACTACTTGAAAATAAATGAACATACCGTAAGTACAATAAAATCTACAAAAGCCCAGCTGAATTAGGGAGAATTCCAGGATAATTTTTCCACCAGTTCAACGGCCGTTTAAACAAGTTTTATGACCCATGAGGCAATTATATCCTTTGACAGGATGACGTTTAATAAAACTCTTCAGACATATCTGCTTTTTGTTATGTGTGCTTATAGCCTTTTACATCATTTGTTATTCATTCCTTTCTCACATATCATTGGGTGAAGTGCTGAGAAAAAGAATAAGAGCGAGACAGCAATGACAGAAGCATAGCAAAGACACACCCAATAGACATGTGTGTAGGGTGCCTCCTGGTGATGATAGCTTGTATGACACAGCTGTATTTTTCAATTCATTGAAATCCTTTTGCAGAATAAAATGTTTTCGGAATTGTTCATGAGGCCAGAGAAGCAACGTAGCAATGCTCGCTGGCAAGAGTGGTTTGTCACTTATCCAGTGGCGGTGAACAGTTAAAAAGATCAGTTCACTAAAGCATGATGTGTGTGATATTTTCAATCATTATTTTCTATTTTTTTATGACTGATAAACGTATTTTTTTTTTCAGTTTACTACGGGTTTTATCATATGGCTCATATAAATATGTAACTTGTATGTATGTTATCCATTTTTTACCAAGTGTGTTATTAATTTTAAAAGGCATTTTCTATATTAAAAGGTCAATTTACAAAGATTATATCCCAACTATGTGGTGTCCAATGAGGAAAGCGGAGTATGGGGCCATTCTAGGTTGTCATAAATGATCAGTTTGTAGGCAGGTTGGAAGATGTATACAGTTAGCTATTCAGCAGCTGGCCCAGGCTGGGGGAAGGGTTAAACATGTTTGCCTTAGTTCCCGGGCAGAGGAGGCTCTAGGCTTTGTGAGGCCTTAGGCAAAACTTACACATGAGGCCCCACGGACTGGGACGCTCCGTGATGAGGCCGCTATTCCTCAGGCTGCGGGCAGTATCTGATTTGTCCATCAGCTCCTAAGGCACAGAGTCCCAGTGGGGGTAGGCGGAGCTGCCGGCGTCAACTTCAGTGATTGAGAACAGGCAAATTAGGAGGCTGCGAGGCCCCTGTGAGTGCGAGGCCTTAGGCGACCGCCTAATTTGCCTAATTAGAGAGCCGCCTCTGTTCCCGGGTTCCACGGGCTCCAGAGAACAGGAACTTTGGTAAAGGTGTATCACAGACTCACCTGCTGGCACAAGTGCGGCACTGAAAAAAACAGGAATCATGGACAGCAACCCAGCCTTGGACAATGCCATTATGGACTCACTCCTTATGGAGGTGTGCTTGGGCCACTACGCTATCCTAAAGAGGAACTGCAGTCTGCTCACATAATTTGTAATAAAAACATCTTTGTCATTCTGAAGCTTCCCTCCAACCACTTTGCATATTATGTAGCGGTAACCTCGTAGGGGCTGCTAAGTGATGTGGGTCACCTGTTACCCTGCCCAGCCCAGCATTCACTTCCCAGACACTCCAAGACAATGAACATTTGTATTTTATTGAGGGAATTGAACTTGGATGGGGTAGGGGAAATATGGGATGCCCAGTAGAAATAATCACAATTTGCTCGGGACAACTAAGTACAGTTCAGTAGGTTCACACCATTTCTCCTCCTATACATTGCTTCCTCTCTGAGGTTCGCTCCATTCACCTCCTGCACATCCCTTCCTCTCTAAGGTTCAAGGCAGAGCTAGCACAATGGGGTTAGGCCTCTGAACTCTGACTCAGCCAGGCCCTTAGCAACAGCCTTTTGCAGGCAGGGACTGCGGGCCCCTATAGTATAGCAAATAGAAAGTCGCTGGTGCTAGTTGTCCTATCTCTGGTTACTAAGCCCAGTAACCCATCTTCAGGTCCTGCCGGCCCTCCTGGCTGCAGCTGCCCTTGACAACACAGTCCACTTCACTGGCTCTGCACCCATCCCAGACTGCATGCTCCCAGTCCTCTCAGGCGTGGCTTCACAGTCCACCTGACTGTGCTTGTCACTCACCAGCCTTCCTGGCTGCGACCAGTTTTTCCTCTCCTTGAAAACTTGCCTGGCAATGCTCTCTCCTGCTGCCCTCTTTCTTCCTGTGCCTCCTGTCTAAGACACCTTTATGGTTTCTTGAGGGGCCTCGTCTGCACCCTTGCCACAGGCCCAAGGTCACCCCCACCGAAGATTGGGGAGCTCCTTCAAAGGCCCTGACAGCCTAGCATTCCATCTTCAAGCTCTGAACGACTCCAAATCCTCCCTAGCTTGGCTGACCCTGGGTACTTAAGGAGGCCTTCCCCCTGCCAATTCAATTTGGGGATTGGTCAGGGCTCCAGTACCCCAGGCAGCTCCACCACTCCTCTCCTCCAGTACCTTCCAGCAAGCTCTAGCAAGAAGAGGGAGGTCTTAGTGATGCTGCCTGTGAGTCACCAGTTGCTATCCTGAGCCACTCCCCGCTGCCAGCCAGGCCTGCCTAAATTTGCCTACCCAAAACAAAAAAATCCTACTCTAGCGCTGACCTACCTAGAGGGTGCTACATCATTTTATATATACTGTGATTCTGTACTTATCAAATATGCTGCAGAAATCTCCATCCACTAAGTCTGGCTGCAACCATTTTAACTGTGGGCAGCTGAAACTGCTGCCTGTTCACTTCCTGGATTTACACAGACATACACCTCCAGATCTACAGCCCTGCAGCTTTCATTGGCCCTCTTATGACTCATCCCCATTTTCTTCCTGGCAAACTTTCACGAGAGTTAGAGAGAGAGCTGTGCATGATGTGGGCTGTATAAGGTATTTACTGGCAGAAAAAAAAAAGTTTTACTATTCAAAGTTGAAACAACAAGGGCAGAATATTTAATAGATGGAAAGATGAAAAAATGACTGAAGGTCCACTTTAATTAGGATCAGGGACAGGACGTTGTTCGTATTGTACTGTAATGCTGCATTTTTACAGCAAAGTTATATCAACCCTCATGAAACTGGTCTGAAGTTATTCCAAGGGGGTGCATGTTGGTTCTGGTGTATTCCAAAAAACCTGGGTCTGTAAAACACATGTGGGGTCTGAAGTAACACTACTACAAAAAGTTAACTCAGCAAGACAAGCAGAGGAGAGTAGTTGCTATGAGTAAACAAGTTAAGGAAGAACCTACCAGTCGTTAAGTTTGGTATCTGGTAAAGGTGACAGGTCCCAAGGGAGTGAGGCGGTCAATGTTGTGGCTCCCTCCCTAGTAGGAATGAGCCGAACACCCCCCCCCCCCCCCCCGGTTCGGTTCGCACCAGAACATCCGAACATGCCAAAAAATTTGTTCGAATATGCGAACACTGTTAAAGTCTATGGGACACGAACGTGAAAAATCATAAATGCTAATTTTAAAGGCTTGTATGCAAGTTTTTGCCCTAAAAAGTGTTTGGGGACCCGGGTCCTGCCCCAGGGGACATGTATCAATGCAAAAAAATTATTAAAAACCGCCGTTTTTTCGGGAGCAGTGATTTTAAGAATGCTTAAAGTGAAACAATAAAAATTAAATATTCCTTCAAATATCGTGCCTGGGGGGTGCCTATAGTATGCCTGTAAAGTGGCGCAGTTTTCCCGTGTTTAGAACAATACCACAGCAAAATTACATTTCTAAAAGGAAAAAAAGTCATTTAAAACTGCTTGCGGCTGTAATGTATTGTCGGGTCCCGGCAATATACATGGAAATCATTGAGAAAAACGGCATGGATCCCCCAGCCCATTACAAGTATTTTTGGGTCTGGTATGGATATTAAGGGGAACCCCGCACCCAAATTTTTAAAAAAAAATGGCGTGGGGAGGGCCCCCAGGCACTATATACTCTGAACAGAAGTATATATACTATACGGCCTGCCCTAAATACTCTGAAGAAAATTGTGCCTTAGGTGTTGGTGGTGCCAGAACACTGTAAGCCCTCACAGTTACTCTTGGTGTGCGCAGGAACGGGCCCTGCTATGAAATATTTGATCAAAAATTGTAATTACATGCAAACACCGTAACGCCTCACAGTTACGCTTGTTGGGTGCAGGAACGGGCCCTGCTGTGAAATATTTGATCAAAAATTGCAATTACATGCCCCTGTTAAACAGGGGCAGAAAAATTGGGCCTTAGCCAGTGGTGGTGGTGCCCTAAATCAAAAATATTGTTGGTCAGCTAGCATCATCAAGATTGAGGAGGAATAGGATAGTCACTCAGCATAGGGACTAGGAATCCCACATCCATACAAAAATCAATCAGTTACATCAGCATCAGGTGCTTGATAGCTGCTGCTGATCCAAGACTGATTCATTTTTATGAATGTGAGCCTGTGGACAGGCGCACTCTATGATCCGTTACAAACCCTCCAGCAGCACTGAATGTGCGTTCAGAAAGAACGCTGGATGCAGGACAATTGCATATTGAGCAAGTTCTGGCCAGTGGTCTATCCTCAAGACCCAGTAACCCAGTGGATGGTCTGTTGGAAAGGTCTCCAAGTCTGCTCTTGCCCCAAGATATGGTAGATGTAAAATAAATAAATAGAGACTAGATAATTTCTAATAGAGTATTCCTATAAAAAGGTATAAATATTGCAGCAAAATGAGGGTGTTTCACACCAACACTTGATACAGTAGATATTGAATATATTTCGCGCAATATCACTAATACTTGATATGTGCAAATCTGTGTAAACATAGACAAAATTAAGACTTTGGATAGTGGTTGCTACAGCTGTAGTTGCTAGGATCAACGATCTCTATGTTTGCAACATATAGCAATTCCCACTATCTATTAGTAAAGTGATGGTGCTAAAATAACATAGTGCCAATAGTAAAAATCTATTATAATATTGTGACACAAATGTCGTGAATGGGGTAAATCCATGAATAAATTAGCATAATAAATTCTTAAGGGTGAAATATTTTTCTAAAGTGGCTGCTTGAACGCATCAGACCTTGGCGCTGAGGACTAAAAAATTGTCTAAAGGCATCAGTCAGCCGGCCACCTTCTCCACCGCTCTTCCTCTGACTGACCGAAGCCTCCAAGAAATTGTCCAGCACCAGGAAATTGTAACCTCCCAGGGTCTGGAAACGCATTGCACAAACCTTTCTTCATGGCCTTCTGAACATGTTTCATCCTCTGCTCCCTCTGCAAAGGCAGGATGAATTCTGCAACCTTATCCTTATAACGTTGTTTAAGAAGGGTTGCCAACCAGTAATGATCCCTCTCCTTGATACTATGAATTCTAGGGTCCTTTCGCAGACTTTGCAGAATCAAGGAGGCCATGCAGCGTAAGTTTGCAGACGCATTCGATTGTGAGTCCTCTGGGTCACTGAGGATGACGTTGTCAGAAACTACCCTCTCCCAACCACGTACAACTCCTTGGGTTTCTGGGGACTGAAAACCATCCCTTAAAGACTGCTGCTGAGTGTTATACTCTACATCCATGCTAACACAATCCTCCTCCTCCTCTTCTTCCTGTGTGTTTGGCAGGCCCACAGGAATGCTATCTGGATAAAGGGGGCCTTGAGAGGTAAGGAAGTTCTCCTCTTCCTCCTGCTGTTCTGCCTTAGGTGCCCTGTCCATTATTCCACGAAGTGTGTGCTCCAACAGGAAGACAAGAGGGACAGTATCACTGATGCATGCATTGTCGCTGCTCACCATCCTCGTGGCCTCCTCAAATGGTGACAGGACAGTGCATGCATCCTTGATTAGTAGCCACTGGCGTGGCGAAAAAAAGCCAAGCTCCCCTGACCCTGTCCTGGTGCCATACTCACACAGGTACTCATTGATGGCCCTCTGCTGCGAGTGCAGCCGCTGCAGCATTGTCAACGTTGAGTTCCACCTGGTGGGCATGTCACAAATGAGGCGGTTGGTGGGCAGGTTGCATTCCCTTTGAATGTTAGCCAGCCGAGCACTGGCATTGTATGACCGGCGGAAATGACCACAGACTTTTCTGGCCTGCCTCAGGAGATCCTGTAAGCCTGGATACCTGCTCAAGAACCACTGCACCAAATTCAGGACGTGTGCCAAACATGGGACATGGGTCAAGTCTCCCTATCGGAGGGCGGAGAGAAGGTTGGTGCCATTGACGCATACAACCATTCCTGGCTGAAGCTAGCATGGCATCAACCACCTCTGAGCCTGCCCCTGCAGAGCTGACAGAATCTCTGCCCCAGTGTGGCTCCTGTCCCCTAAGCAAACCAACTCAAGCCCCGCATGGCATCTTTTTGCCTGCGTGCTTGCGTAGGCCCTTGACCGCTTATGGAGCACCGCTGGTTCAGAGGAGAAATCAGAAGAGGCCATAGAGGAAGAAGAAGAGGAAGGAGTGGAGGAGAGAGCTATGGCAGAATGACCACTAGCATTTTGGAGGCGTGGTGGCGGAACAAGCTCCAACAATACTGAACCCTGTCCTGCATCCTTCCCAGCTGCCAGCAGAGTTATCCAGTGCACCGTGAAGGAAAGGTAACGTCCCTGCCCATGCCTGCTGGACCATGAGTCAGCGGTAATATGCACCTTACTGCTGACCATCCTGTCCAACAAGGCCAAAACATCGCCTTCCAAATGCCGGTAGAGAGCCGGAATGGCCTTTCGTGAAAAGAAATGACGTTTTGGAACTTCCCACTAAGGTACAGCACATTCCACAAATTCACGGAAGGGGGCAGAGTCTACCAGCTGAAAAGGCAGCAATTGCAGTGCTAGCAATTTGGCCAAGTTAACATTCAGACGCTGATCATGTGGATGGCTGGGACCGAATTTCTTTTTGCGGTTTAGCAACTAGGGTAGGGAAATTTGCCTGCTAAAATCAGATGGAAATGTACTGATAGCAGATTGGCTGCAAGTACTTGGGACACCTATTGCTATACCTTCATTCCTCTCAGTGCAGGTGCCAAAGGGCTGCATGGGAGGTCGTCATATGTCTGGACAAGCATGTGGTGCCCAATCGGCTGCTGTTCTGGCCACGCTTTATCCGCTTCAGACAAATGTTGCAAACAGCAATGGTGGGATCTGCACACGTGTCAAAAAAGGCCCACTCCAAGGAACTTTTCAAAATCAGCGGGGAGTCAGCAGCGCCCTACACTTGAGGAGCTCTGCGGTGTGATGCAGTAGGGTGGCTGTCCTTAAGCTGTCCCCTAGAGGACATCCTGCCTCATTGGAGTTGTGCCTCCTCCTCCTCCTCTCTTCTATCAGGCACCCAAGTAGAGTCAGTGACCTCATCATCCCCTCCCTCCTTGTCACTGGAGCAAACCTGGCAGTATGCTGTGGCTGGGGGAACATGGCTGCCAGTTTCTAGTCCTTGTTGGGCACCCCCCTCTCTCTAGGCTCACGTTACTCCTTTCCTCAACCTGGGAACCAACATCGAAGCCTTCTAGTCCCTGCGCATCCTCCATCTGCATGTACCAGACACTGTGGTCAAATAGTTCGGGGGACTCCTCCGTGCATGATGGTGGGGCTACGGAAGGAGTGACTGTATAAGGAGCCAGTGGAATAGGCCACTTTGGCAGCTGCATTGGAAGGCAAACTACTCTGAGCCTGGGTGACAGAGAATGAGGAGGATGAGGACAGCTTTGTTATCCACTCCCCCAACTCTTCTGCATGTTCTGGCTCATTAAGGCGGCCAGCAGCAGGAAAAAAGGACAAGCGTGCCCCACGGCCACCTGCAAAGGATGCACCATGTCCATGACCAGCACTGTTGACTGTAGACACAGAGCCTGCTTGCCCTCTTTTAGTGACCTGTGAGCGTCTGCCTCTCTTTGGTGGCCTTCCGGACATGATGTATATTTTGTTTGGCAACACCACACTGCACTGTATTGTGTGCGGTGTACACCACCAGAAAAGTAGGAGCAACTGCACTACAGCTGCAGTGTATTAAGTAATGCGTACACCACCAGAAAAGAAGTAGCAACTGCACTACGGTTGCACTGTTTTGTGTGCTGTGTACACCACCAGAAAAGTAGTAGCAACTGCACTACGATTGCACTGTTTTGTGTGCTGTGTACACCACCAGAAAAGTAGGAGCAACTGCACTACGGCTGCAGTGTATTAAGTAATGTGTACACAAGAAAAGTAGTAGCAACTGCACTACGGTTGCACTATTTTGTGTGCTGTGTACACCACCAGAAAAGTTGTAGAAACAGTACACCACGGAATGCACTGTAGATATACGCTACACTGGATGCTGTAGAGTGTATATATGTATATACATATACACACACACACACTAGACTGTATATATCAAATATACCACATCAAGTAGATTAGAAATAGTACCCTACATAATGCACTGTAGAATGTAGATCTCTAGGCCACACTGACTGGATGCTGTAGAGTATATACACTAGACTGACTGTATATATATATATATATATATATATATATATATATATATATCTCAAATACACTGCCTGAAGTAGATTAGAAATAGTACCCCACGGAATGCACTGCGATCTCGCAGTGCATTATGGGGCATTTCGCGGGCGCTCGAATTTCCCACGAATGCTCCATATTGTTTAATATTCGGCGAACAGGCGAACACCCGAACACCCGATGTTCGAGTCAAACTCATGTTCGACCCAAACATCAAGCTCATCCCTACTCCCTAGCAGTCGGTATCCTGTGGCGACCGGATCCGAACCTGCGTTACGGAGATCTATGGCCTAGTCATGAGCTACGGGAAGGAAACATTTAAGTGAAGAGCATGCATGAGGTCCATGCTAGGTGTTTGGCAGGACCCCATTCTGTCACTGGGAGTGAGGTAACAGCGGTACACTGGACTGGTGGAGAGGGTGCAGGCTCAGAACGTCCCTCCTAATGCAACATACAAGTTACAGTGTGTAGTGACTTGGAACAAGTCGCTTTTCAGAGGAACTCTATATTTTTATTGCTGCACACAGTGAAGCTCATATCCAAGTCAGGGAACTGCCTTAATGTTAGCGGTTTCCCATGACCGCAGTCCCCGCCTGGATTCTAACCGTTCCTGAGTTCACAGCAGCCTTTCCTTACAGTATGACAGAACTATTTGGTTAGACATGGGATGAGGTTGCATTCAAACTTTTAAGAGTATTTGGCCATAATGTGTCATAATTTGTCAATCCGAATTTACCTTTTTGCTTTCTGGCCTCACCAAGTGCCTAGAAAGGAAAGGGTTACTCATACATTAACACATTAATGACAATTGAGGAACATATCAAGGAAGATTCCAATTAGGGATGAGCGAACACCCCCCCCCCCCCTTCGGTTCGCACCAGAACCTGCGAACGGCCAGAAAATTTGCGCAAACTTTAGAACCCCATTGAAGTCTATGGAACGCGAACGTTTTGAAATCAAAAGTGCTAAACTAAAAGGCTAATTTGCATGGTATTGTCCTAAAAAGGGTTTGGGGACCCGAGTCCTGCCCCAGGGGACATGCATCAATGCAAAAAAAAGTTTTAAAAACGGCCGTTTTTTCGGGAGCAGTGATTTTAATGATGCTTAAAGTAAAAAAAAAAAGAAGTGAAATATTTCTGTAAATATCGTACCTGGGGGGTGTCTGTAGTATGTCTGTAAAGTGGCGCGTGTTTCCCTTGCTTAGAACAGTCCCTGCACAAAATGACATTTTTAAAGGAATAAAAGTCTTTTAAAAACTGCTTGCGGCTTCAATGTAATGCCGGGTCCCGGCAATATGGATGAAAATCAGTGAAACAAACGGCATGGGTACCCCCCCCCCAGTCCATTACCAGGCCCTTTGGGTCTTGTATGGATATTAAGGGGAACCCCATACCCAAATTAAAAAAAGGAATGGCGTGGGGCCCCCAGGCCTTATTTACTCTAAACAGCAGTATACAGGCGGTGCAAACAAGGCAGGGACTGTAGGTTTGTTGTTAAGTAGAATCTGTTTGTAATTTTGAACTGGTACATTTTTAAAGTGTAGCTCCAGCCAAAAAAAAATATTTTTAAGCTTTTTGGAAAACATAGGGAAGGGTTATCACCCCTGTGACATTTGTTTTGCTGTCTGTGCACCTCTTCAGAAGATTTCACCTCACTTTCTGTCCCAATGACAAATGTTTGTTGACAATTTGGGGTTTTTAGTGAAACAAGGATTGTTGATAAAGCATCAGTGGAGAGGAGACACGTTTTTTTCCCATATTAACTCTTACAGGAGAGAATTTCCCTTCCTAGGGGTAGATTTCATCTCACTTCCTGTTGTCTCCTTCCGTTTTCAAGTTGGAGTCGTTTGTAAGTTGGATATTTGAAAGTAGGGGCCTGCCCTATATATTCTGCAGAAATTGCGGCCTTAGGTGTTGTTGTCTCAACACTGTAAGCCCTCACAGTTACTCTTGGTGGGTGCAGGAACGGGCTCTGCTGTGAAATATTAGATCAAGAATTGTAATTAAATGCCCCTGTTGAACAGGGTCAGAAAAATTGCGCCTTTGGTGGTGGTGGTGCCGGTGCCACAACACTAAGTACTCACAGTTACTCTTGGTGGGTGCAGAAACGGGCCCTGCTGTGAAATATTAGCTCAAGAATTGTAATTACATGTCCCTGTTGAACAGGGGCAGAAAATTTGGGCCTTAGGCACTGGTACCACAACACTGCAACCCCTCACAAATACTCTAGTTGAGCGCAGCAACTAACCCACCTTGCAAAATATTGCATCAAAAATTGTAATTACACGCCCCTGTTAAACAGGGGCTGAAAAATTGGGCCTTAGCCACTGGTGGCGGCGCCCAGAACCAAAAATATTCTTACAAGCTATCAGCATGATCATTGAGGAGGAAGAGGATAGTCACTCAGCATAACAGGATAGTCACTCAGCATCAGCATAGGCAGCCTTGAAGGGATCTGACATTTCAAAAAAAATTATTCGGTTACATCAGCATCAGGTGCTTGGTAGCTGGTGGTGATCCAAGACTGATTCATTTTTATGAAGGTCAGTCGATCGACCGAGTCGGTGGACAGGCTCACCCTGTGATCGGTTACAAAGCCTTCAGTAGCACTGAATGTGCGTTCCAAAAGAACACTGGATGCAGGACAGGCCAGTAGCTCAATTGCATACTGGGCAAGCTCTGGCCAGTGATCCATCCTCAAGACCCAGTAACCCAGAGGATTTTCAGTGGGAAAGGTGTCCAAGTCAGATCTTGCCCCTAGGTATTCCTGCACCATGTAAAACAGACGCTGGCGATGGTTGCTGGAACTGATCATACTTTGGGGCTGCGGACCAAAAAATTGTCTGAACGCATCGGACAGAAGGCCACCTTCTCCACAGCTCCTTCTTTGACTGACCGAAGCCTCAGCAACACATTGTCCAGGAACAGGAGTTTGTAACCTCCCAGTCTCTGGGAACGCGTTGCACAGACCTTTCTGCAAGGCCTCCCGAAGATGTTTCATCCTCTGCTCCCTCTGCGACGGCAAGATAAGGTCCGCAACTTTGCCCTTGTAACGTGGATCATGGAGGGTTGCCAGCCAGTATTGATCCCTCTCCTTGATACCACAAATATGAGGATCCTTCCGCAGGCTTTGCAGGATCAGGGAGGCCATGCAGCATAGGTTTGCTGAGGCATTCGGTCCGGAGTCCTTTGGGTCACTAAGGACGACATGATCCACAGCCACCTCCTTCCAGCCACGTACAAGTCCATGGGTTTCTTGGGACTGTAAATGATCCCTTAAAGACTGCTGCTGATGCTGAGTGCCAGGCTCCACCTCCATGCTGACACAATCCTCTTCCTCCTCATCCTCTTCCTGTGTGATCGGCAGGCACGCAGGAACACTGTCTGGATAAAGGGGGCCTTGAGAGCGAAGGAAGTCCTCCTCTTCCTGCCTTATTCCACGCAGCGTGTACTCCAACAGGTGGACAAGGGGGACAGTGCCACTGATGCATGCACTGTCACTGCTCACCATCCTCGTGGCTTCCTCAAATGGTGACAGGACAGTGCATACATCCCTGATCATGGCCCACTGGCGTGGCGAACAAAAAACAAGTTCCCCTGACCCTGTCTTGGTGCCATAGTCGCACAGGTACTCATTGATGGCCCTCTGCTGCATGTGCAACCACTGCAGCATGGCCAACGTTGAGTTCCACCTGGTGGGCATGTCACAGATTAGGCGGTTCTTGGGCAGGTTAAATACTTTTTGGAGGTCAGCTAGCCGAGCACTGGCATTATATGACTTGCGGAAATGTACACAGACTTTCCTGGCCTGCCTCAGGACATCCTGTAAGCCCGGGTACCGCTGCACCACCAAGTTAAGCACGTGAGCCAAACAGGGCACATGGGTCAGTTGTCCCTTTCGGAGGGCGGAAAGGAGGTTGGTGCCATTGTCAAAAATCACCATACCTGCCTTAAACTGGCGTGGCGTCAACTACCTCGGAGCCTGCCCCTGCAGAGCTGACAGAATATCTGCCCGAGTGTGGCTCCTGTCCCCCAAGCACACCAGCTCAAGCACCGCATGGCATCTTTTGGCCTGCGTGCTTGCGTAGCCCCTTGAACGCCTACAGAGCACCGCTGGTTCCGAAGACAAATCAGCACAGGAAGAGGTCATGGAGGAAGAAGAAGAGGAGGGGTGGAGGAGAGAGCTATGGCAGAATCACCACTAGTAGTATTTTGGAGGCGTGGTGGCGGAACAACCTCTAACACTACTGCACCCTGTCCTGCATCCTTCCCAGCTACCAGAAGAGTCACCCAGTGCGCGGTGAAAGATAGGCAACGTCCATGTCCGTGCCTGCTGGACCATGAGTCAGCGGTAATATGCACCTTACCGCTGACCGTCCTGTCCAGCGAGGCCAAGACATTGCCTTCCACATGCCAGTAGAGAGCTGGAATCACCTTCCGTGAGAAAAAGTGGAGTTTGGGAACCTGCCACTTAGAAACCGCTTATTCCACAAACTCATGGAAGGGGGCAGAGTCTACCAACTGAAAAGGCAGCAGTTGAAGTGCTAGCAATTTAGCCAAGCTAGCATTTAACCGCTGGGCATGTGGATGGCTGGGAGTGAACTTCTTTCGGCGGTGCAGCAGCTGGGGCAGGAAAATTTGCCTGGTACAATCTGACGATGGTGTACAGATAGCAGATTGCCCCCAAGTACTTGGCTGTGACACACCTAATTCTACACCTTCATCCCTCTCAGTGCAGGTCTCAGAGATGACTGAAGGTATGGTGGGGTTGGAGATCCCAGCTGATGAAGAGCAAGGAGAGGTCCTCTTAGTTCTTTGGTGTGGGTCTTTTAAGTATGCTTGCCAACAAACTGCATGGTAGGTCAACATATGTCTGGTCAAGCATGTGGTGCCCAAGTGGGAGATGTTTTGGCCACACGAGATACGCTTGAGACATATGTTGCAAATAGCAGCGGTGCGATCTGATGCACTCGTCTCAAAAAAGGCCCACACCAAAGAACTTTTGTAATAATGCACAGAGACAGCAGCGCCCTGCACATGCGGAAGCTCTGCGGTGTGATTCAGTCGGTGTGCTGCCCTTAACCTGGCCCCTGGAGGGCATCCTGCCTCGTTGTTGATGTGCCTCCTCCTCCTCTCTCCTATCAGGCACCCACGTGGAGTCAGTGACCTCATCACCCCCTCCCTCCTCATCACTGGAGCAAAGCTGACAGTATGCTGCAGCTGGGGGAACATAACTGCCAGATTGCTGTCCTTCTTGGGCACCCCCTCTCTCTGGGCTCATGTTACTGCCTTCCTAAAGCTGGGTACCATCATCGGAGCCTTCAAAACGCTGGGCATCCTCCTGGAGCATGTACCCAACACTGTGGTCAAATAGTTCCGGGGACTCCTCAGGAGGACATGGTGGCACTAGGGAAGGAGTGACTGATGCCATTGAGCTGAGGGAAGAGGCCACATTGGCAGCTGCTTTGCCAGTACCCTGAGCCTGGGTGAGAGAGGATGAGGAGGACGGCTTGGTCATCCACTCTACCAAGTCTTCCACATGTTGCAGCTCAACACGGCCAGCTGCCAAAAAAAAGGACAAGCGTGTCCCACGGCCACGTGCTGATGAGGATGCACCGTCTCCACGACCAGCACTGTTGCCTCTAGACACAGAGCCTGCTTGCCCTCTTTTATTGGCTTGTGACTGTCTGCCTCTCCTTGTTGGCCTTCCAGACATACTAATGGCCTGCAGTGAGATTTAGCTGAACAAAGCTGGAATGTATATATATACACAGATACTGCAGCTAGCAGAATCAACTGCCTGCCTGTAGTATTATAAGTATAAGAACACCAGCAATTGTCTTCACAGGTAGCTTTAGGTGCACATTGTGCAGAGGACACAGTACACTAACTGTAAATACTGTAGCTGCCTGCCTGTGGTATTAATAGGAGCAGAACAGCAGCAATTGTCTCCAGGTAGCTTTAGGTGCACACTGTGCAGAGGACGCACTACACTAACTGTAAATACTGCAGCTGCCTGCGGTACTATACTAATAGGATCAGAAGAACACCACTAATTTTCTTCAGGTAGCTTTAGGTGCACACTGTGCAGAGGACGCACTACACTAACTGTAACTAATAGGTTCAGAAGAACACCAGCAATTTTCTTCAGGTAGCTGTAAATACTGTAAAAACACCTGACCAATATCCCCAGGGAAAAGTTAATATGGATTATATGGGGAGATATGAAGATCCTTTATTTAAGAGACCATATTGGAATGAGCAGCAGGGGGAAACATGGAATTCCCCCATTCCGCCCTGGAGGTATGAGGTCCCGGTAGAAAATCGGTACTACCCTCTTCGAGAGCGGTAGGATAGTAACAGAGAAGAGGAGTACCCCAGAAGTAATTATGGAGGATATGGAAACTCCAATCCAGAACCCTATGGGGGGCCCCCCAATGTGGCCCCACTTAGAAACAAACCGGAGAGTTTTTTAGGGAAAAATCTAAACAAAAAAGGAAAACAAAAAGAGGATGCAGGGGAGGAAAACAGATCACCCAAAAAAAGAAAGAGATAGAAGGTGGGGGAATTTTTAATTTAAGTGGAATAGAATTAATTGAAACTGAATGTAAAACTCTGAACTTGGGTTTGAAATTTGCTCCCAAGCAGAGTATTAGTAAATTTCAAATGTTTATAGACCTCCAAAAATATGTGAGGAAATTAAACATAAAACGGCACTTCCTATCTAATCCCATTTTAAGAAATTCAGGATCACAGACGAATAGGATATCTAGAGGAACAGGACTCAGAAATGCGTCCCTCTTTAATCCCCCTGAAAAACAAGCTCCCAGTATAGCGGTTTTCAAAAACCTAGTAATGCAAGATTTACAAAAAGGTACGTTTTAAGAATTGCAATAATAATAAACAGAAGGAAATTCATAAAGGTATAGAAACTCTATGTGAGAAAAAAGAACTAATAATACGTCCTGCGGATAAGGGGGGAGGAATTGTCCTTCTCAAGAAACAGGATTATTTGGAGGAAATTAATCATTTATTATCTGACAGGAACACATACACCATTTTGAGGCGGGATCCCACGGTGGGATATAGGAAGCAACTTAATATGATAATTCAGGATGGTTTCAAAAAAGGTGTCATCAACAAAAAAGAAATGGAGTTTCTGATACCTTTGGCACCTAAAATGGCGATTATCTATTATCTACCAAAAATACATAAGAACCCAGTACGGCCACCAGGTAGACCGATAGTAAGTGGCATAGACTCCCTCACTTCTAGGGTGGGTAAGTTTGTAGATTTTTTTCTACAACCGCTGGTAACTAAGACTCCAGCTTTCTTAAAGAATTCATCACAGATTATCAATGAAATTTCACAGATGAAAGTGGATGATGATGTCCTACTAGTAACAGTGGACGTTTCCGCATTATATACGAATATACGACATGATTTAGGTTACTCAGCTGCCAGATACTATATGAGTAGAGATAATTCCATCAAGCAGTCAACGAGAGAGTTTGTTCTGAAATTATTAAAATTTGCAATGGAACATAATTTTTTTCTTCTATAATGATCAGTATTTCTTACAGTGTACTGGCGTGGCAATGGGGGCAAAGTTTGCCCCCAGCCTCGCCAATTTATTTATGGCACTGTGGGAAAATGACCATATCTTTGCATGGGACTGTCCCCGCCTACTTTTTTGGCAAAGGTTCATTGATGACGCCTTCTTTCTGTGGAAAGGGGATGTAGAATCATTGAAGTCGTTTATGGATAAGGTTAATTCCAATAAATGGGGCATAAGTTTCACATATGAATATAGTTAAACGTCAGTCAACATTCTGGACCTCACAATCACCAAGAGTGAGGGACAATTGTTCACGAAAACGTTTTTTAAAACAACTGATAGAAATGGCTACATACCTATTGGAAGCTGCCATCATCCGGATTGGCTTAAAGCTATACCTAAAGGCCAATTCCAGCGAGTAAGGAGGAACTGTTCTCATATGGAGAACTACAGGGCTCAGGCTGAAGTCCTAAAAAAACGTTTTGCAGATAAAGGATATAGATCTGAAATATCGGAAGTAGAACTTGAAAAAATAGCCAATATAGAAAGGGAACAACTCCTGAAACCCAGAATTAAAAATTTATATGAAAGTAAAAAGAAGAATTTTGAGTGGGCCTTTATCACCACCTTCTCATCACAGCATTGGTGGGTAAACAGAATTATGAAGAAGTATTGGAATATTCTGAGGGGGGATGAGATCTTGGGACCGGTTCTCCCTTTTAGACCTAGCATCATTTTTAGAAAAAAAAAAATCAGACATTGAAGGAGAAATTGGCACCAAGTGCCATTGAATGTCCCCCTAAGATTAGTATGTTTGGGAATCTTAAAGGGTTCTACCCATGCAGGAGGTGTAAGGTATGCAAGACCTCTCAGACGGTAAGAACCACGACTTTCACCTCCAATGTTACCAATAAAACATATGATATTAAGGACTTCATTACATGCAGCACTGTGGGGGTGGTCTACCTGCTTATTTGTCCTTGCGGGTTACAATACGTGGGGAGGACCACCCGTGCTCCAAATATTAGAATAGGGGAACATTTGGGGAATATTAGGAGAGGTTTCATAGGACATAGTGTGTCAAGACACTTTAGAACCCACCATAATAGGAATACTGCTTTATTGAAGGTGATAGCGATAGAAAAATATACCCCACATTGGAGAGGAAGTAATATGAGAAGGTCCATCTCTCGTCGTGAAACCAGATGGATATACAACCTCCAAAGTTACACGCCCCTGGGACTCAATGTAGAATGGGATATTAACTGCTACATTGATAACAGATAGAAGTCTTCCGAACAGTTTTTAAGAATTTAGATTGTTTTCCCCTTTAAAGTGTTGCAATTGTTGATAATTTTATATATCAATGTATTAAGGGAGTAGAGTCCTCTTTTTGGTTAGACTGCTGCATAACCTTAGGACAAAAACCCCTATGAAAAATGTAATAAATACATATGTATATATGTAATAAGTTGAAACGCAAATCAAGAACGCCAATATACCTAGATATGCGTATATATATATATATATATATGTGTGTGTGTGTGTAAAAGTCTATTTGTGGTAATCCCTTTTAAAAAAAAGAGTATATAAAAAAAGTTTTTAAAAAATTAGATTTTTTACAGAAAAAGTGTTTGAGGAAAAATATTTTTTCTTTTTTTCTAATACTAACTTCCAGTCTCATCTTCCCTTTTTTCCTCATATGGGATGATGAAGTATAATAATTTTTTAGTTTTTAAAGTAAATCCGGAAATAAAATGACCACATATTAAGTGACAAGAAGAAGGAAGTGTGGAAATGTTACTTCCTGTGTCTCTCCTGCCTTGTGAGTATATAAACGTGATGTGTCAATATCCAGCCATGTCTCCGTTCCCAGTGGAAGCCTGTTTAGGGGAAACATGTCGGGTGGAGCTAGAGGCTGTGATGCCATCACGTTTTTTTTGTGTTTTTTTTTCCCCATGCAGTCAGTCGGTTTGCTCCCTTGCTGCATGTCTGCTAAAATTTGCAGTTGAACTTTTTAGCTGTTTTTTAGCTGTTTTTTATCTGGTTTCCATTTGCTGTGCACTTTTGAAGTTGTTGATTTGCGGTTCCTAGAGTGCTGTGTGTCATTGCTGTGATTAACTGCAGTGGAATTTGTTGAAGTGACTGTGAAAAAGTTTTTAAAATAAATTTTTTTGAAATACACATCTGCACTATGGAGTTTCTCCCGCTTTGTTCCCACTGAGGTGTTTGGCTATACTATGGATAATTCAAAGACTTAAAATCATTCTGGAGTTGTGAAATCCTGTATACCAAAAACAGAGGATACCTGTTCTGTGGATTGGGTAAAGTGGATGAAGATCCTACAACTGACATCCAGGTGATAATCAGGGAAGCCGGCAGGCTAATGCAACAAGCTTGTTTGATCTCCCTAACCAGAGATCCATCTGATCCGGTAAGCGGCCTCTTCTACTATATTTTCTGAATAGGAAGATCATCGCTGTAGTCCAGTAGAAGATTTATTTCATCATCAGCATAATATATATTTCTATGAGGACTGAGTCTGAATACATATTTTTTATTGTTTAAATCCTTACACAGGATATTCAGGGGGAAGAAGTTCTCACTCACAGACAATTTTTTTTCTAGCACTATTTTTGAGGTGTGGAGTGAATACTACATTGTTGCTGACCAAAGAGTCTTTTTGCAACATTGTGGCTGGTGTCACTATACCACTATATTTCACCATATGATGTTCACAATATTATTTTGAGTAATGAGTGGATGCTACATTGTTGCTGACCAAAAGTTTTTTTAGCAACATTGTGGCTGGTGTCACTATACCAACATTTTTTACTATATTGTTTTCACAATATTGTTTGGAGCATGGGAATTCAATATTTAGCGGAACTATAACAAACTCTTCAATAAGTTTTTTTCACATAAAATATTTTGGATATTTATTATTCAATATCACACCTATAGGGTTCAAAACGCTAAGGATTACACACACTGTATAATACACACTGTGTCAGGATGCGCGCTTGTCACTATATATGTATTGTATTAGGGTCTTGTGTATTTTTTTGACTAACACTAGCAGCTGCACCTAATATTTTATTTTATTTGTCTGGTTAGCGCAAAAGTTCTTTTTTCTTTATAAAAACACCTGCCTGCCTGTCAGTAGTAGGAAGAGAATAACAGGAACGGATCTAGCTAAACTGAATACAGTGTGTGTGTATATATATATATATATATATATATATATATATATATATATATATATATATATATATATATATATATATATATATATATATATATATATATATATATATATATAGTGTGTGTATATGTAGCAATAACTCTCGGTAGAGCTGCTGGTTTAAGCGGGCTTGTTACCTTCACTCTCAATACCTCTGTTTCACCGGGTCTAGGGTTCCGTTGAGTTTACCTCTGGACGATATAAGCACCAAACACTTGAGTAGGTTTTCCAATGCTTTAATAAAACGTACAAGGGAAGTAGCAGGAAAGAGGTAGTAGGAAAGCTGCAGGGGAGCTCAAATACCTTTCTGTTGTATTTCACATTCTTTGTAATTGAACACTTGCAATTGAATAGTCCCCCTTTCGTAGGATTCAATCTTTGCCTGCCTGGATAGACATCTCTCACTTGCCTAGCAGCCAGCACGTAGCCCGAACAAAAGTCTCTGCCACAGACTTATCTGGAATAAAACCCATACGATCCTCTGCCACAGGATGTATTGGTTTGTGATGAATGTCAGATACAGTACTTGAACCTTTAAGCCAACCCGGCAGTACTATACTGTAAGATTACTTCGGAATGCGTCCTCCAACCAAGTCACCAGGCCCCTCTCCAGACCAGCACTCTGCAGGATCCTTCCATGACGGGTTCTCCCCTGGGATCTTCTCGGTTGTCCAGCTTCTTCACTCAGGATAGACAGCTCAGCACCATTCCTCTGCTGCTGTGGTAGGCCCCAGACAGGCTTCTGGGCCCACCCACACGCTACAGCGACGCGGGCCTCCGGAACGGAGGACCACGAGGTGGTATTCCTAGTGCATACCTGTCGGCCAGGAGGGCCAGCAGGTGGCTGAAAACGAACCCTAAAACATGGCGTCTGTCCCATAAATACCCTCTCCCAGAATGCAACTCGGAGGACCAGCTCTACGAGTTATCTCCGGGACAGAGGAGCACTCATTCGCTTCAACACGTTGCTTTTCCAACACCTGCCGATGGCGACAACAACACCCACCGGCACAATGTGGAACTGCATGCAACGCCAGCCAAGCTGGAACAGAGGCAAATCTAACTTCCTATAACAAGAGACCCACTAAATTTACCTATCAGCGGTAGATAAAAATCTACCAGCGCTATATATATATATATATATATATATATATATATATATATATATATATATATATATATATATATATATATATATATATATATATATATATATATAAATAACATACATATATATATATATATATATATATATAACATACACATATATATATATATATATATATATAACATACATACACACAGTGTGGGGCGTGTACTAAACCCCCTGAGCCATAATTGGCCGAAGCCACCCTGGCTTTGGCCAATTACGGCTCTCTGTACAGACGGCACTGTGATTGGCCAAGCATGCGGGTCATAGTGCATGCTTGGCCAATCATCAGCCAGCAATGCACTGCGATGCCGCAGTGAATTATGGGCCATGACGTGCCACTCGAATTTGGCGCGAACGGCCCATATCGTTCGTAATTCGGCGAACGGCCGAACACATGATGTTCGAGTCGAACATGGGTTTGACTCGAACACGAAGCTCATCCCTAATTCCAATCTTCTCGCACCCTGTGGGGCTGCCAGTGCTGGAGCACCTACAGCAACCTGAGCCAATATCCTTTCACTTTTTGTCACACTCTTCAATCCCCATTCTATTTTTCATTTTTTCTAAAAAATCAAGCTAACTTCACTGCCCTGTTGTGCAGCACATACACCTTCCCCATTCCATCACTCCACTGGATTTCATTATCAACCTCTTTATTCACCCCCTCGCTCACATCCTGCATTGTTTAATTTCCAATACAATCATTGCAGGGTCTGCACTGCCAACCCCTTTTTTTGTTTCCTCTGTACTTATTGTGCTAACACAACACTTTTACCATTTGTAATGTTTTAAAAAAACTTTCAATCAACTTCTACATTTATTTACTTATTTTATGACCTAGCTCTCTAAACTATACTCTACTTGTTTTATAGTTCCATGATGTCATGAAATTTCTCTTGATGTACAGACCGTGGCTCCAGTCTCTGCAATCTTCATTCTACGGCAACTTGTTAAAAAACGCATACAAAAACGCATAAAAACAAAACAAAAACTTTTGATTAACTTTTTATTTAGTTCAAACTCAATGTGGGTGCCTTAGACACACTGTTTCTCCTTGGCCTCCTGATGCATCGAGACTCCCCGGCACACAGGGGCCCCCTAATGCTTTACATACATTTCCGGGACAATATTTTTGGGCTACAGCGCACCTCCGCCTGCCCAATGATGGCCCATGTGCCATCCTGGGCATGTGTGCTTGTCTCCTTCTACCAGACTAGCACTGATTACCCATCTGTTGTGTTGGCGGTTCTGTCGGCGTCTGGCGTGATCGCGCCTTATGACGTGGTCACGCCAGACGTCGCTTAAGCCGAGAGATCGCCCATGTGATACCTCTCTGACAGGAATAGGTGATCGTCTGGCCTCATTTTTTTGTAATGGGTACGATGATCACCGCCCTAAACACTCCCATCTATTGATCTATACACTTGGCTTGTATGGGTGGATACCTTTACACAACTCCTTATAAACAGGGTCAGTCCAAACACTCCTTAGCTATACAGTCAGGCTCACATAAAAGTACTGCACCAGCTACTCTAGAGGTGAGTGCTTTTGGGTTTGTCTGCAGACGATTAATTTTCAGCTTAGCAGCTTTTATTTATTTATATATATATATATATATATATATATATATATACACACACACACACAATATTCGTTATTCCTAGGTAGTTGTGCATTCATTCTTCACCCATGATCTGATATCATGTTTATATATTTATATTTTTTTGTTAGATTCATGATCTTATGGCGATCCCTGCGATTTTTGGTGCGTTTTCCGGCTAGGGTGAAGTTGCAAGGCTACTTAGCATGCACTTTTTTACACACAAAAGCCTCTTAGGAATTCCATCACCCTTGGTAAATGTGAGACACATTATTGCAGACTCACTCTTGGTTTCCAGAGTCCCTCATGCAACTGAGCGAATGCAGAGATGCAAGCCCCTCCTATTTGAACTCCTGATGTGTATTATATTTCTAAGGACATGATCCTCTGTGAGTATGATATATTCCCATATCCCATGAATAGATATCTTGCTGTTTACCTGCTGTATCTATATACATTTATATCTTCTCTAGCACTTATGTTTTCTTTATGTACACTTTTTTCAATAGAACAAACAGCCTGTAAAAAAACAGCCTGTAAAAAAAAAACCCTGAAGAAGGAATTGACTACTTACGCCTCCCATCTCCAAAACATGTTGGGATCATCTGTGACCACACATCCACTGTAACCTCTATTTTTGAGGCTAGTGTGTTCCAGTATTCAGTTGCTGTTCTATTCGACCATGTTTAAATGCATTGTTTTTAGGTGTACCTACTTGTGCATTTTTAATATATATGTACAGTATATTGAATAAATTTTTTTTTACAATATTACTCCTTGTCATTCTAGCTTACCTTCCTTGCCCATAAAATCCCTGGAGCACCGCATTTTTAAAGTTTCTCTTCATTTGGGATGTGGCAAGGATTGCCAGTTATATACTCCCGATTGGTTTCTCTTCGTAGTTTTTTTTTTCTCCGCCTGGTCCTGACAGGCGCATGGCCAAGGAGTTTTTTTAAAGAGGGTAGGCGGAGCCTGATGGGGAATTGAGACTTAATTTCCTCATCATGTCTGCTTCACTTTTAACTGTTGCTTTTTGGCTGGGGAATCTCCTGACAGCTAAATGGGGTCGGGATACATACACGACACCTTCCCAGCCTAGGCACCACCCACTTTGAGTACTGGTGTGATTCCATTTGCCAGCTCGGAGTTGGTCGTAATTAGCGCCAATTTCCTAATCTGAGAAATGGAGGTAATTCTTTAAGAATGTGTTGTTTACAAAGCAACAGATTTTTAAAGTGGCGGTAGTAAAAACTATCTGAACTGTAATGTTACTGAACGCTTGCCTGAATTAGGCACAGGTAGTTCTTAAAGCAGAGTTCCACCCAAAAATGGAACTTCGCTTTAAGTGTTGGTGACCTCCTGACTTGCCACATTTGGCAGGTCATATTTTTTTTTTTGGGGGGGGGGGGCGGATATCCTCTTTTTAGAGGTATCCAGCTCCCACTTCCTCCCGGGGCTCCGCGGTACCAGAAGGAAAATCACCTCTCCCCCCTCCCTCCCTGCAATCTTCTGAGACACGTCACAGGTCCCAGAAGATTTCAGGCACTGTGGAGAGGAGCGGGGCTTCGTACACCCACATCGCTGGACCGTGGGACAGGTGAGTGTCCGATTATTAAAAGTCAGCAGCTACACTTTTTGTAGCTGCTGACTTATTTTTTTTTCACTGGAACACCGCTTTAAATTGGTCCTTCAGTCATTTTTTCATCGTTCCATCTATTAAATCTTTTGCCCTTGTTGTTTTAACTTTGGATAGTAAAACATTTTTTTTTTTTTTGCCAGTAAATACCTTATACAGCCCACTTCCTCTTTCTTGTCTGGTAATTAGCCTAGGCTAATGACATCATGCACAGCTCTCTCTCTCTCATTCTTGTGAGAGTTTTCCAGCAGATGGGGGGGGGGGGGGGGGCAAGAGCGTAGGAGGGATAAGTCATAGGAGAGCCAAGGAAAACTGCAGAGCTTGAGGGGGCTGGATGAGGGCGGAGATAACAGGAGACTGCAGAGATCCATGTATATTCAACGAGAAAGGAGAAATGTGCAGGCAAGCAGCCGTCTGAGTGTGACTGTCTATATATGTGTGTGTCTGTGTGCCTTTATATATCCAGGAAGTGAACAGGCAGCAACTTCAGCTGCCCACAGTTAAAATGGCTGCAGCCAAACTTAGTGGAGGGAGATTTCTGCAGCATGCACATGCAAAGCTTCAGAATGGCAAAGAGGTTTTTATTACAAATTATGTGAGCAGACTGCAGTTCCTCTTTAACCACTTGACATCCGGAGGCCGTCATATGACGGCCTCGACTTTCAGGGCTTATATCTGAATGATGTCTGAGGTCTGAGGCTACAGACATCATTCAGATACCGGCATTTTCAGCCGGCGATTCCGTACACCATAAGAACAATCATAGCGGCTGTTCCGCCGCTTGATCGTTCTTATGGGCGGCGGAAGGGGACGTTCCCCCCCCTCCCGCCGGTGCTTCTACCGACTCACCTCAGCGATCGGTGAGTCGGATAGCGGATCCGCCAGCGCCGGATGTTCACCATAGAGATTTCCGGCGGACCAGATGGTCGCCGGAGTCTCCATGATCGTTCGGAGGCCGGGCGCGATGTTATGACGTCACGCCCGGCCTCTGCATTAAAAAAAACGGCGCCGCTTCGGCTGTGAAGCGGCGATCGTTTTATTTTTTTGTTTTTATTTTAGGCTTCCCAGCCTAGAGGTGAGATGTGGGGTCTTATTGACCCCATATCTCACTGTAAAGAGGACTGATCGTGTCATATTCCTATTACAAGGGATGTCTACATTCCTTGTAATAGGAATAAAAGTGATCAAAAAAAAAAAATTTTTTTTTAAAGTGTCAAAATAAAAATGTTTAAGTAAAATTAACAATAAAAAAAAATAAAAAATTTTTTAAAGCGCCCCTGTCCCCGTGAGCTCGCACGCAGAAGCGAACGCATACGTAAGTTCCGCCCACATATGAAAACGGTGTTCAAACCACACATGTGAGGTATTGCCGCGAACGTTAGAGCAATAATTTTGGCCCCAGACCTCCTCTGTAACTCAAAACATGTAACCAGTAAAAAAATTTAAAGCGTCACCTATGGGGATTTTTAAGTACCAAAGTTTGGCGCCATTCCACGAGCGTGTGCAATTTTGAAGTGTGACATGTTAGGTATCTATTTACTCGGCGTAACTTCATCTTTCACACAATGCAAAAATAATTTGGCTAACTTTGCGGTTTTGTTTTTTTTTTTAAAGCATGAAACTGTTTTTTTTCCAAAAAAACGCGTTTGAAAAATTGCTGCGCAAATACCGTGCAAGATAAAAAGTTGCAATGACCGCCATTGTATTCTCTAGGGTCTCTGCTAAAAAAACATATATAATGTTTGGGGGTTCTATGTAATTTTATAGCAAAAAAAATGATGATTTTTGACATGTAGGAGCGAAGTGTCAGAAATGGCCCGGATGCGAAGTGGTTAAGGTAATTACAGCCAGAAAAGTGCCTTTAGGGCTCTTTTGAATTCCCCTATACAGTATGTGTTCTGTTACAGTCCTGGAGTCATAACAAGGTGGAGAGGCACTGTGGTAACGTCATGCTGTCCACCTCATCCAATCCAAATGTACATTTTACCAGAAAAATTCTCATGCATGTGACTTACAGAAGTTATGGCATACTTTTTTATATATCAGAAATTGTAGGGAATTAAGGCTCGGTTCACACCTACTGGTACAACAAAACGCATTTGTGTTTCCATGCAGTTTTTGTGCATTCCCATGCATCATGTGTAGAACAGCCCAGTCATTTCAATGGGCTACCCTATGCGCGACAAATGCAGAAAAGGAGTTCCAGACTCTTTTCCAAAAATGCACTGCACGGTGTCATGCAAAAACGGACCACGTTTGTAGATGCATGGGGTGCCATTCCATTTACAATTAATGTCACCACTGCACGTCTACTAAATGACTGTTTCTCTGCATGTCAGAAAAGCGTGCAATTTTGTGCGCATTCCCAACATGCAAAGGTCTACACCTAGGCTAAATCTTCAGTCAGCTGAAAAAGCTAAGAAACTTATGTCATCTCACTCCCCCATCCAAAAAAAAAAAAGAAGAAAAAATGCATGGTTTATAGCTCGTTTGCGTGGTTTTTTTTTTAGGGTATAATGAATAAGGTTAAAATAACTACCCTTTCCCACACACTTCCTACAACCAGTCCTATGGAGCCTCTCCTCTTTGCCTTTTGACTGACCACAGCTTCTCTAATGGTCCTGCATTGTATGTGAGGGAATCAAAGGCCCCATACCATGAGCGTCAGAGTGTGAATAGGAGCTGCCAAGGCAAGCAAGGAAAGTATTTTACCTTATTCATTACCCCTAGGCAAAATGAGCTATTAACCACTTGATGTCCGCGCTACAGCCGAAAGACGGCTACAGCGTGGGCTTAAATTGGCGGGTGAGCGTACATGGATGTCATGCTGTGCTCCAGTTGCCCTTGCACGCCCTCTGCGCTATGTGATCACTGAGTTCTTGGGATTCGGCTGACACACAGATCAGAGTAAAGGGCCGGGATCCACGTGATCAGCCCCCCCCCCCCCCCCCTTACGCTGACAGCGTCAGGAGAAAAAAAAAAAAAAAAAAAAAAAAAAGCAGATTACCGGCTTGTGTAAATAGGACATTGGTCCCACACAGTGACAGCCAATGCTGGTAAGCAGTGCCATCTACCATTGCCCATCACTACTGCTAAGCAGTGCCCACTGCTATCAGTGCCACCTATCAGTGCAGCCTTATCAGTGCTTCCTGATCAGTGCCCACCAGTGCCGCCTCATCAGTACAGCCTATCAGTGCAGTCTCATCAGCACACATCAATGAAGGAGAAAAAATTACCTGTGTACAAAAATTTATAACAAACTATGAAAACTTTTTTTAAAAAACATTTTGGTCTTTTTTTGTTTAGCAAAAAATAAAAAACCCAGTAGTGATTACCACCAAAAGAAATCTCTATTTGTGTGAAAAAAAAAAAAAAAAAAATTCATTATGGGTACAGTGTAGCATGACCGCTCGTTTGTCATTCAAAGTGCGACAGCGCTGAAAGCTGAAAACTGGCCTGGGCAGGAAGGGGGTATAAGTGCCCAGTAAGCAAGTGGTTAACCATTGCAGTGCTTGGGGGACACTAACTTCTTAACTTTTTTCTGCTGACTGCAGTGTAGCTTTAAAGTGTTTGTAAACCTAAAGAAAAATGGCATTACTGCCTCTTTAAAGGAAAACCATATGCTTTGTGATGTTGCTATTTTATTTGGTGCTGTCTGTGCTGTGTAATACCAGGTTGATCCTGCCTGTGTCCCTCTTATGGAAAATAAACCGGCAGCCATGCTAACATGGTCAGTTTATGTTTTGTGTCATCTACCTCTGTATACAGGCACGCTTTACCTTCCGTGGTCAGTACAAAGCTGTGCCACCCCCACCCCGCCCATCTATCCTGGCTTGTGGATTTTCATTCAGCCTTCAGCTGCTCCTCCCCTCCAGCAGCTCCTCCCCTCCTGTGTAGCTGCTGGGTATGCTTGCGCTTTACTTCCTTGGATACTTTGGTACCTGGCAGCCAACATAATTTCCTAGATGCCCCAGAGCATACACGCCCACTAGCAGGTCCGTGAATCGCTCGGGAACATACAGGGATCACGTGATCTGCACTTAAGAGAGAACACACATTACAGGCAAGTTTAAAAAAAAAAAAACTTGCAAGGCATAGTGCATACAAAGAGAAGGCAAATTTATTAAAATACTTTCTTCAGCTCTGTGTATACCAAAGAGCATGGGGGAGCTCATGTCCATAATGGGGGTAGTAGTGACACAGCCCCGAATGATCCACAATGGCTCAAAAGTGATATGGTCCAGAATTATTTAGTCAGAATAAAGGTGTATAAAGCACCTGGACCTGATGGCATCCACCCACGGATCCTAAAAGAATTGAGCTCTGTAATTTCAAAGCCATTGTATCTAATTTTTAGGGACTCATTAATGACGGGAATAGTACCACTGGATTGGCGCAGGGCGATTGTGGTGCCTATATTTAAAAAGGGATCAAAGTCTTTACCAAGTAACTATAGACCTGTTAGTTTAACTTCTATTGTCGGGAAGATACTGGAGTGTTTAATAAAAGACCACATAGACGAGTTCTTGCTGGGAAAAAAACACTTTAAGCAACAGACAGCATGGATTTATGAAAGACAGAAGTTGTCAGACAAACCTGATTTCTTTTTATGAAGAGGTAAGTAAAACCTTGGACAGAGGGGTGGCTGTGGACATGGTATACTTGGATTTGCAAAAGCGTTTGACACAGTTCCCCACACGCGGCACATGTGTAAGGTAAAATCTACAGGCTTGGAAATATCAGTTTGTAAATGGAGAGAAAACTGGCTGAAAGACAGAATTCAGAGAGTAGTGGTTATGATTCTTACTCTGAATGGCCTAAGGTTATCAGTGGTGTACCCCAAGGTTCAGTGCTGGGACCCTTACTTTTTTAATATCTTTATAAATGATATTGGGTCTGCGATCAAAAGTAACATTTCTGTCTTTGCAGATGACACCAAGCTATGCAGTGGAATAACGTCCTTACAGGATGTCTCCAATTTACAAGCCGACCTCAATGCACTGTCTCATTGGGTGACTATGTGGCAGATGAGGTTTAATGTTGAGAAATGTAAAGTTATGCACTTGGGGGCTAAGAATATGCATGCATCATACATGCTAGGGGGAGTACAACTGTGGGAATCCGTGGTGGAGAAGGATCTGGGGGTTTTGGCAGATCATAAGCTCAATAATAGCATGCAATGCCAAGCTGCGGTTTCCAAAGCGAGCAAAGTCCTTTCTTGTATTAAGAGCGGTATGAGAGAGAGAGAGAGAGAGAGAGAGAGAGAGAAGAGGAAAGAGAGAGAGAGAGAGAGAGAGAGAGAGAGAGAGAGAGAGAGAGAGAGAGAGAGAGAGAGAGAGAGAGAGAGAATTTTGCCCCTGTTCAAATCATTAGTAAGACCTCATCTGGAATATGCAGTTCAGTTTTGGGCACCAGTTCTCAAAAAGGAGAAAGTGCAGAGAAGGGCAGCCAAACTGATAAGAGGCATGGAGGAGCTCAGCTATGAGGAAAGATTAGAGGAACTGAATTTATTCACTCTTTAGAAGAGGAGAATAAGGGAGGATATTTTCAATATGTTCAAATATATAGGGGGTCCATATAGTGAACTTGGTGTTATTCTCTTTACGGTCAACCCAGAGGACACGGGGGCACTCTTTACGTCTAGATGAAAAGAGATTTAATCTCCAAATATGCAAAGGTTTCTTCACAGTAAGCTGTGAAAATGTGGAACAGACTCCTGTCAGAGGTGGTTCTGGCCAGCTCAGTAGATTGCTTTAAGAAAGGCCTGGATACTTTCCTAAATTTACATAATATAACTGGGTACTAACATTTATAGGTAAAGTTGATCCAGGGAAAATCAGATTGCCTCTTGGGGGATCAGGAAGGAATTTTTTCCCCTGCTGTAGCAAATTGGAGCATGCTCTGCTAGGGTTTTTTGCCTTCTTCTAGATCAGTGGTTCTCAACCTTGCTAGTGCCGTGACCCCTTGATAAAATTTCCCAAGTTGTGGGGACCCCTAACAGTAAAATTATTTTCGTAGCATGGGTTGTCAGCACCCAAGGCAAGACAAGTATTTTGCACCCCTAACCCATGGACATTTAGCACTCCCTGAGTCCCTTCCACTCGTGCAGTAATAAAACCCCTTATGCCGTGTACACATGGGTGGACTTTTTGACCGGACTGGTCCGACAGACTTTCCGGCGGACTTTCGACAGACTTTTGACGGACTTCCCGACGGACTTTTTAACGAACGGACTTGCCTACACACGATCACACCAAAGTCCGACGGATTCGTACGTGATGACGTACACCGGATTAAAATAAGGAAGTTGATAGCCAGTAGCCAATAGCTGCCCTAGTGTCGGTTTTTGTCCGTCGGACTAGCATACAGACGAGCGGAATTCTGGGTCCGGCGGAGTTACGATGTAAAGATTTGAAGCATGTTCCAAATCTACAGTCCGTCAGATTTTTGACTGGAAAAGTCAGCTGAAGGTCCGATGAAGCCCACACACGATCGGATTGTCCGCCGGACTCGGTGCGTCGTACCAGTCCGGTCGAAAAGTCCGATCGTGTGTACGTTGCATCATGGTACATTTTAGAATGTACCACTCTCTCTCTTTGTTCTACTTTCTTTCCCTTTTATCTCTCTCTATACTATTTTATTGTGTCCCCCCTCCCCCCATCCCTCTCTCTAGCCGTCTTGCTTGTTCTTTCTCTTATTCTTTCTCTCCCTTTTTCTTTGTTCCTCCCCCTCTTTTCCTCTCCCTTCCATATATTCTCTATTTTTATTCCTTCGATTGCTCCTTGCTGGGGAGGAATGAGATGGGTGGCAGTTCTGGCGGGGAGTTGGGATTGGCTCTGATGAGCCAACTTAGGTGCTCTTGATCCAGGTCATCTGATCTGAGAACTGTAGTGGGGACTTTTAATGGCAACTATAATTACTGGTAGTGTTACTCACTGTGTCTCCGACTTCACTGTGTCTCCCACTTTGTGGTGTCTCGTAGCAGTGACACCTATGCCAAAATCAGGAGAGAAGGTCTCCTCCAGCCCCTCCCGCTTCACATTCCTCACCAGTCCACTGACCTCTAGTCTCTGCCCCCCACCCATGCTGTGAACTGAATGGGCGGCTGCGAAGAGGCTGAGTGGGCGGCCACGGGCTCCAAGGACAAACCTGCCGGGCGGACTCAAAAAGGCTGGGAGAGCGGTGCGGGCTTCAGGAACAGCCCAGGGTTCGGTGACCCCTGGCAAATTATCATTTGACCCCCGAGGGGGTCCCGACCCCCAGGTTGAGAACCACTGCTCTAGATCAACTGAGGGTATAAAATTGGGTATATTGGATTGTATGACATTTTATTTATTGTTTTTAAGGTTGAACTGGATGGACTTGTGTTTTTTTTCAACCTGACTATGTAACTATGTAACTATACTAGCACATTATGTGCAACTTACCCTAAAACAAAGCCCTCCAGAGTCAAGCTGTCACCGCTGACAGGGCTTCCATCTTCACAATCAGATTCATCCTCTGCGCTTTGCGGATCATCGGATAACGCCTCTGATGATCTGCATTATCTGATGATCTGCACTATTCGATAGAACACCGGCAATGCTTGGTTTTTACATTCAGCTGTCGGCAGTGAAGCCCGCTGACAGCTAATGACTCATAGGTTGTTATGGACACGGTGGCTGGCTTTCCAGGCCCACTCCTTAACAACCAACTATACACAGTGTGTTATGGAGAGAAAAAAAAACAACTCAAACCGCAAAATGCATGTAAAAACGCATCAAAAGTGCAACACTTGCGTTTTTGGTGCGGGTTCATTGAAGTCTATTACATGCAAAATGCAATCTGCTGTGAGACAAAGTCACTGACCCTTTCCCAAAATGCATAGATGTGAGCGTGTACCACAGGAAACGTTAAATGGACTGTAGTGCATTTCTGAAGACTGCAAAATGCACTAAAAAAAAAAAAAAACGCATAAGTGTCAACCTAGGGTTAGAGTGTCTCCACTCTGGATGAAGGAGCAACAGACACCTTTGGACAGCAGCATTGTCCGTCTGCTCTAGAGGGAGGGTAGTGCTAGAGTAGCAGATTTAGCCCCGGTTCACATGTGCGGTGCGATTCCTGTCCAAATCACATGCTGTGTCCCGCACTGCACAAGCGTGAACCCAGGCTTAAAATGGACTTGACTAACAATTTGAATCCAATCTCCTATGAACACTTTGTAAGCAGCAACAGCAAACAGTTTTTTTTTTTTCCTGTTTAGATACAGGTTTTACGTAAATGAATAAAAGCTGATTATTGTGTAGCGCTACCCCAGAAGGAGCCGCTTGGTAATTTGGGGTTTTTTGTTCCATGCCTCGACTCCAAGAACAATCTCAGCCCCTCTGACACACCACCCGTGAGCACAAGTAACACCACAAATGTAAAATAGCCTTCACCTAGCTGTGAGGTTTTGCCAGTAAAAAAAAGAAAAGGGATAATTGACTTAATCTATTAATGCAGAGTAGCATAAATGGCCATTTCAACAGAATTAAACAACTGATCAGGCAAATTTAGACATAGGCTGCTAAACAGGGTAAAATAACTATACCCAAGTAGAAAATTGGGAAGGAGGAAAAAAAAAAAAAAAAATAAAAGGGGAAGAACAGCACACTTAAATATCATTAGCTAAAAGCAATGTATAATAACTCTAAATGCGTTCAGAATGGTAGCAGCTCTATACTAGTTCTGAGTGTACTCATATGAATAGACAGGGGCAGGACACCGCCTTAACTGGCCAGCAGATAGTGCTTCAAGGTAATTACAACTAGGGGCAGTCCTTAGTCCTATGTTTCGTTGGAGCTCGTTGGCTTGCGTTGCGGCCGTCAGTAAGGCCTGCAGGCAGTGTTAGAGCTATGGGGGTCACTGGTTAAGTAGCTCCTAGTGGCTTTATTCCCTAGCAGCGGTAGCAAGTAGTGGCTGCAAGGCTCCCTCACCAGTCCTGGTGACACTGTTAGTTGCCCCTCCGCTCAGGCGTTTACTCGCTTAGGTTGACTCTGGCAGGCAGCATGTTTTCCGGTCCCAGAACTGCTTTCCCGCACTGTAGTAGCTTTCAATGGCATGGCCTCCCTCCGTTCCTGACACCCCACACCTCGTCCTCTCACCACAATGGCTTCGATAAGTCTGCAGCGAGTTAGGAGATTCTCCCAATAGCTGGGGGTTTCTGTCGATTCAGGCTCTCCCTTTCTCTGACAACCTTGGGCGCGGTTGTTCTCACTTCACTCTGTCTCTGCACTGTCCTGTCAGAGCCCCTTTTTCTGGGCTCCTAGACTGACTCTCTCTCTCTCTCTCTCTCTCTCTTACTCTAAAATCACCTCAGCCCTTCCTAAAACCCCCCTTTTTACCAGTGTCCTCTCTGTCTCAGTTTTCTGGAAGGACAAGTCAACATCTCCCTTTCTCTATCTTGTGGCCAAAAGGAGAAATTGCATGACCAATAGTCTTTCATTGCTTCATGGCAAAAATGCTTGTTACACACTCCCCCCACCAAAGAACCTTTGGTCCCCAAAGGAGGGACAGAGTCCATCAACATATCATGTCCACAACCTGTTACATGCTTTCACAATACAACGGGAGGCAAAAACAGGTTAGTACATGTAAGAAAACATGGAATTGACATGCACGTATGAACCTGGCAAGGGAACATCCCACCATTTGTCTTAAGAGGGAAGGTTGTCTTGCCCACAAGTCACACATATTGGCATGGCCCACCTAGATGTGCCAGGGGTTGAGTCTGTAGTGGGAAGGGTCAGCGGGTTGTGAGTTATCTGAGATGTGAGGATAGCATCCTCAAAACTTTTGCCTAAAGTATTGTAAGTCAGCCTTTTTGGTGGGCAAATTGTTCGCTTTCCTCTCTGCCCTTTGGTTTCAGGTGTTTCAAGTATAGTAGCCTCTTCCTCTGATGCTACAGAAGGTGGAGAAGTTTCTTTGTTCTCTACAGTTAGGGAACTCAGAAGATCTTTGGCTTGCCAAAGATTGGCTTTGTGGAATGAACTCCGGAGCCTCAAGCCTGAGGGTTCCCATATCCGCTTCTCTGGAAGTAAGGGAAGTGGCAGGTTATGAAAGCGTAGACTGCCACAGCCAGTCCATGCCTAGTTCATCATTCTCACTATCCTCTACATCTGTGTTCAGTGGCACAGACTGAGACCTGGTTATTGGACATAATCTCTGAGGGGTAGTTCGAGTAGGCTGTGGATCTGGTTGTTGAGGTACACAAATTGCGTCTGATAGCATCAGTAGGCGATTACAGTGCCAGATCTTTAGTGGTCCTGTACTTCCTTTTGGGCGGATCTGGTATACTGGTAGTCCTGGCAGCTGCTTACAGATTATAAGGCTGTGACTTTCAGTGATCAGCCAGCTCGTGTTTCCCAGGGACACCCAAGTTCCTCAGTAACACCCTGTCACCAGGCTGCAGGTCATGTACCCTCACCTTCAAGTCAAAAATGTATTTTGTTTCGCTGCCCTCAGGCATCTAAGGCAGCCTGAGCTTTCTCATATGCTGCTTTTAGACTCTCTCAAAACGGTCCACATATTCTCTGTGGGACATCATTGAAGTATGGTCCATTGATGTGCCGAATGCCAAGTCAACTGGAAGTTTAGCTTCCCTTCCAAACATCAGCCTATAAAAGGTGAGTACCCTGTGGCATCATTTTCGGTGCTATTGTAGGCATGTACGATGGCTGCAATATGTCTACCTCAATGCTGCTTCTGCTCTGAATCAAGAGTCCCAAGCATATCTAAGAGGGTTCTATTAAACCTTTCTGGCTGAGGGTCCCCTTGAGAGTGGTAGGGAGTTGTTCTTGATTTCTGAATACCCAAAAAGGTCTAACAGTCTCTTGATGAGTCTACTCTCAAAGTCTCTCCTCTGGTCAGGGTGAATACGCTGAGGTAGGCCATAAAGGACAAAGAACTTCCCTACCAGAAATTTGGCCACTGTGGATGCTTGCTGGTCTTTAGTTGGGAATGGCTGGGCATACCGGGTAAAGTGGTTGGTTACCACCAGAACATTTCCCTGTCCACTCAAGTCAGGCTCCGGACACAGAAAATCAACGCACATCAATTCCATTGGTCCTTGACTTTGAAGATGGCCCATTGGGGCAGCTCTTTGAGGTAAAGTCTTCCTCTATATGCACTATTTACAGGAATGGCAGTATCCCTCAACTTCAGCCTGCATACAGGGCCAATAGAAACAAACATTCTTTCAGGCCCTAAGTGACCATGGTTGTTGTGTAAGGCAGTCAGTACAGTCTTACTATGCTTTCTAGGCAGGATCAACTGCCACTTATCTTCAGGAGGGGCTCCTTCGGTAGACCACCCCATTGCGTAACTGCAGTTGATCCCATTCCTTTTGTACCAGTCGTGCTTCTTTTGGAGAGTGTAAGCAGTAGATTTGGGTGTTGGCCCTCCAGGGCCTTGAGTGTTAAATTTCCATCTGGTCCTTTCTTAAGTCCCTGTCTGAAAGCTTGGGTAGGCCTGTCGTCCCTGACTTGGGAAAGATCACAGTAGTATTTGGGGACACCTGCCACTGAAACTCCGATGGCTTCAGCTCCGGTTGTTCCTTTAGCCTGATGTTCCACTCCCTGACACAAGGCTTGTATCTCTTCTGGTGTCAGTTGAGTCCACTCTTTAGGAGGAAGCGCCTGCATCATAGGGTCTCCTCAATAGGGCATCAGCATCCCGGTTCCCGACACCTGGGCGGTATTTTAAGCTGAAACGGAATCCTGATAGGGCGGCCAACCACCTGTGCCCAGTGTCCAGCTTGGCGGTGGTAAGAATATATGTGAGGGGTTGTTATCGGTCTTGACTATGAAGTCTGCACCATACAAGTAGTCTTTCAACTTGTCCACCACTGCCCACTTCAGAGCCAAGAATTCCAATTTGTGAGTAAGGTAGTTCTTCTCAGCAGGTGCAAGACTTCGGCTCACATAAAGCAACAGGCCACAGGTCTCCATCGTGTTCCTGATACATTACCCCGCCTAGCTCATCTCGGCTTTCATGAACATGTAGTTCATACGGTTTGGCTTGATCAGCATAGGCTAGGACAGGAGTAGTCATTAAACTCAACTTCAATTGACTGAAAGCTTGCTCACATGACTCAGTCCACTCATCTTGGATTGACTCTCGAGGCTTCCTGGTTCCTCTGATTTGTTCGGCAGGTTTTGTTGAATCGGGCTCATCATCCTCATTCCTCATCAACTCATTAAGGGGCCGAGCTATTTTAGCAAATCCTTCAACAAACCTTCTATAGTATGAGCAAAATCCCAGGAATGACCTAAGCTCAGTTACATTGGTAGGCCTTGGCCAAGAGGTGACAGTTTCCAGCTTCTGGGGGTCAGTAGCTATTCCTTCAGTGGAGACAACATGGCCAAGGTAATTAACTGTAGGCTGGTAAAACTTAAATTTTTCCAGGGAAAGCTTCAACCCCTCGTCATGGAGTCTCTTCAGGACTTTTTCCAGAAGTTCTTAATGCTCTTTGAGGGTTTTACCGAAGATGATGATATCGTCTAGGTATACCAGCACTTCGATCAGGTTCATGTCTCCTCATATCTTCTCCATCAGTCTCTGAAATGTTGCCGGAGTGCCAGACAGACCCTGAGGCATCCTGTCAAACTCGAAGAACCCTACTGGTGTGATAAATGCTGTCTTTTCTCTATCTTCAGGGTGCATGGGGATAGTACCCACTATTCAGGTCCAGCACTCTGAACCACTTTGCCCCCGATAGGCTCTGAAGTGCATCTTCTAGCCTTAGAGTGGTGTACTGATCAGGGATGGTCCTCCTATTGAGCATCCGATAATCGATGCACAGCTTCAGGGATCCATTATTCTTCCACACTACCACTATGGGGGAGTCATAAGGGCTCTTAGACCCCCTGATGATGCCTGATCTCTTCAATTCTTCTAATTGCTCACGTAAATCTTCTAGGTCCCTCAAAGGAATCCGTCTGACTCTCTCTGAATGGCTTGTCTTCCTGAAGGCAAATCCCATGCTGGGCACTTTTCACACACCCAACTCATTTTTCGAAAACTTATCCTGCCATCTCAGGAGCTGGGCTTTGATATTTCCTTTCCACTAAGGTGATAGTGGGGTGTTTTTTTTTTTTTTTTTTTTGTTTTGTTTTTTACGTAAAACTGTTATATGGAGATTCTGTCCTTCCCTCCCTTCCCCAAATCAGATGGTGACACTGGGGTGGCTGGATTCATTTGTCCTAACAGCATTCGGGCAGCAGTTTCAATGGCGAGGCCAAGGCATCCTGGACGCCGATAGGGATCTTCCCATGACTCTGTTGCAGTGCCCTAGTTGATATCACTTTGGGGATTACCTCTATTCCCATGTCCTCTCCCTGGCAGTCAGCTTCAAGGACAACAAAGGAGTCCGGTTGTTCCCAACTGAGTTTGACTGAAGCTTGTAGACACGCAACCTCTCCAGGCTGTAGTATCTTCTCACTTCTGTCTAATTGCAAAATCTTTCCTACTCCTTCAGCTTGGGCTCTATGTTCTTGAACTAGATGCTGACACACTTGTCTCAGCATAGGGTGTATGCCCTTGGTTGGGGTGTCAGGCTTTGATACAAGAATAGTGAGCCTTTTGATGAGGTCAGTATTTCTATTATCAGAGAACTCTTGTTGGCTCCTGATGGGCGAGGACATACAACAGCTAGGGTATCAAATGTTTTTGTTTGTCCGGCCACAGAGGGATCAAAAGTAAACTTGACCGTTAGGAATCCATCATATGGGAATTTCTGGGTTCCAATACCCTATATCTCTAGTTCTTCAAATTTCTGCAGGGGTATACGTTTGAGGTGGCTGTTGTAAAATTCTCACTATAGCGGGGTCACTTGCGCCATGGTGTCCAGAAGGGCCTTTGTATAGATGCCTTATAATTGGATTGACACAATGTGAGAAGGTCCCACTAGTTTAAGGGAATTTACCAGGAGTAGCGGGGCTAGTCTGTCCTGTTGTCTGTATTCATGCCCCTTTCTTGATGCTCTTCTGGTTTTGTTTGTGTCTCAGTGGGGCCCCGGAGGGCTGGTGTGCACTGACCTTCTGAAGTCGGTCACCCAAGGTCCATGGTAGCGGGTTGTCTGGTTGCTCAGAAACTGTAATGGGAGCCCTCTGAAAAGGTTTGAGCTTCCACTGTGGTTTCTTTACGTCTAACTTTGGAGCTAACTGCTGAGGATGGGCACCCTTTTGGCTCCTTTACAGGAGGCTCTCTGAAGTTTCCTGCTGGTTTCTGGCATTGGCTTTCAGACTTGGGTGGACTTGAACAATTACGTTGGTAATGTCCCATTCCTCCGCATTTGAAACAAACACCTCAATTCACTGGTTTTGTGGTAGAGGCAATGGTAGGAGTTGGCGATTGACTGGACCCAGAGTGCTTTCACTGGACAATGTGGTGATTTTGACTACTAACATATTCCACATTTCCATCATCTGTGACATCTGGGGTTTCAGAGTGGCTATCTCCGAATTGGGCTCTGCTGCCCCCACTGACCCAACATCAGCTAGAGACACTGATGCTGGCTTGTTTGCAGTTTTCTTGACCTAAAACATGGCCTTTTCCTCCCTCACTACCCTAATGAGTTCAGGATACTTTAATGACATGACATCAGCTGAAGTCTTTAGCTAGACCCAGACCGGATCGGAGCGTAGAACACCTCTCAGGATTTGCTGCATTCTAGCTTGATCTATGGCTGAAGGTTCCATTCCCTTCTTTAATACAATTTTTGGTTTAGCATTTTGTTTAATCACTGGATATACTCAGGCACTCACCTTGGCATTGGAGAGCATGCTCAAAATTGGTAAATCAAGTCTGCAGCCTTCTCCGTTAGTCCAAACTCCTCCTGCAACATGGTGAGGTAGTCATAGGTTGTGCAGTATGTTTGACTGAACTTGGGATTTCTGATAGCTTATGCAGCAGCTCCTATCAAGCTCTTACTAATGCGCTGTTGCTTTTGGGCTTCTGGCACATCTCCTTCTACCAGAGCCTGCATGGCTTGCTCCATCCAGGTTTCATACTCCTCTTCCCCAGTGGGCACTGGCTGTTTACCCGAAAATGTTCTCAGCTTCTGATACCCGCTCCCAATGTATGTTGGGATGTCCTTCTGACATTTTGTCACAAAATATCCCAAGGCCGAAATGAACTCAAGCCCAATCATGGTACAGGTGTTGGTAAGGTGGCTTCCTCTGCTAGGGCTACTTGGCTTGAGCTTTCTGGACTCATGTCAGGCACATTCAGCTGGATTAGATGAGCTTCGACATCGCTGGTCAACCATAACCTCTCCCTTTGGAAACAAGTGGGGATCCCTTTCCTCCACTTAGAGCATAAGTGTGGGAGTTCTCTTGATGTGTATCACCCACACCTTCTGATCTGGGACTAGTGTCTTCACAGCTTGCCTGATCTTTTCCACGGTCCAGGCCACCCCAAGGATGTCGATTACAACACTTAACTTCCATTAGCCATTTTCCTCCTCACACCACTGGGTTGCAACGGCCTGGTCCATCTTGACTCTCTCTGGGGCGTTATCTTGGAGGTTTGTGTCTGGAAAATCTCCTGGTCACCTTAGACCAATCAAGACTCCCAGTCCAAAGTGAAGAAGAAGCTTTATTCATAAGTATCGATACATATGGGTGATATCAGTACATGCATAGATTCAAGCAAGGAGTCACACCCGGTGACCACGGGCTCAACCTTTAATAGTAGTGAAAAGAGGAAGTTACAGGAGTCATAAGTCTCTAGGTGTATGCTGGCAGCTCATTGGACTTAACTTTATTGTCTGCGTCGGCAAAGCTTAAAATCTTAGAATATTACCATTTTATAGTTATAAGAAAGAAAAACAACGCTTGGGTGTGTGCAGGATAGAATCGCCATCTTGCAATACTTCTTAAGTGTCCTTAATTAAGCCTATAAGGTGGAGAACAGGCACAAACAGTTCTTGTTAATTCCAACATTTCCCTCCTCATTGTGGCTGTTCTTCATCTGCGGTGGTTTTCAAACACAGTGCCTGTGTTGGACACACTTTCAGCCTGGTTATCATCAATCGCAGTTTCAGCTCCAACATCATCATAAGTCTCATCTGAGGCAGGGACTGTCTGATACATAGTTCTGGTCATTGCTGTCTCAATCAGTTTTTGTGATAGTCCATTAATGCAAGGGATGCAACAGCATCCACAGGTTACCAGTACGGCCAACACTATGGCGAAGGAGATCAGTGCTGATGTGATCAATCCGGTCCATTTTCTGAACCATCCTTCCAACTCGGATGAAAATGGGTCATTTATTCCGGATTTCTCGGCCAGTTCATTCGATAATGCGGTGAGGCTCTTGATTGCCCTGTTACAATTCCACCTGGAGCTGTATTATTGGGAATGAAAGTACAGCACAGGCTTCCAAACATTTTACAAACTCCTCCTCTTTCTGCTAACACCATGTCTAGTGCCATTCTGTTTTGCCAAGCTATAAGTGATATGGGAGATAGTTGTTCAGCTAGACCTTTAACTGCATCTCTAGTATAATTTACAAATCTCTGCTGATTGTAATAAATGTAATTTATCCACGCAGCATTCTTATTTATCATACGCCACCAGAAGAACAGAGACTCAAACCCTGCTGCCACTTGGTTCCTGGCCTTAAATTCATTCGAATGGGTGAAACCTTGTGAGCTGCCAAAACTCTAAGCTACCGTAGACTAAAAACTGAGAACAGCTGCCTGCACTTCCCACATTTCCCCACAATGTGAAAAAAAAAGTATAGTGTATATATACTGTGCCACGCTACTAATACTCATCCATTATTAAAACCTGTGCTATAAAACAATGTAGATATAATGCGTAACATATAAAAGTGTCTTGCAATAAAAGTTAAATAGCACTTTATAGTATATTTAACTTTTATTGCAAGACACTTTATGTTATGCATTATTATATCTATATTGTTTTATAGCACAGGTTTTATTAAATTGATGAGTATTAGTAGCGCGGCACAGTATATATACTTAAATTCATTTGGCACTCCCCGCGGGACCTGTATCTCATCAATATAGACCTGGGAATCAAAAGACCCTTTTGGAGCGGAGTCTCTCCTCTCTCTTGGGTGACTTTGCTTCTACGGGGATTATGAAAGGAGGTGTATGGGCATAGCTAGCTTGACAAAAGCGCAATCCCCCTTGAGCATTGGCTGGGATCCTGGCTCTCAGCTTCCTGTCACCACACAACCACCAAACATCAGCCCTCTGGGTATTGTGTTCAACCCAGCCACCTTCTTTTGTGACCACTCTATTCCTACAGTAGTCATTGGGTAATTGTCCCAGTTCTGTTCCGCTCTAATTCCCCGGGAGTGCAAAACAAGAATAGTTACCAGGATACGCCATGTTTAGCTTGTAGCTTGTTATTACCTCCACCTTTTTCACCACAGAAAGTACAGTTGGCTAAAGCAGAAACCGTAAGATTAGTCATCTGATCAAAAATCACTCACATACACACATTGCGCACGCACACACACAAAAAGAGGAAGTGCACTTAGATGTCCGGACAATTCCAATACAGCTCTGACTCACAATATCTCTTCTCTTGTGACAAAACTGTCTTTTTCTACCTAGGCAGAGGACTCCGTTCTAGTTACCTTGGCCCCGGTCCAGATGGCCCTGTCTTCAGCACCTTAGTAGAAAGAGAGGTTCCCGGACGAGTTCCCCCATGTGTAGCACTATCCCTGAACGAGCCGCTTGGTAATTTTGGGTTTCTTGTTCCATGCCTCGACTACAATAACAATCTCAGCCTCTCTGACACACCTTCTGCGAGCACAAGTAACACCACAAATAAATGGCAATTTCAACAGAATTAAAACAGATCAGGCAAATTCAGACCCAGGCTCCTAAACCGGGTAAAATAACTTAACCCAAGTAGAAAATTGAGAAGGAGGGAAAAAAAAAAAATGGGGGAAGGAGTACACTTCTATATCATTAGCTAAAAGCAATATAGAACAACTCTAAATGCAATATATAACAACTCTAAATGCATTCAGGATAATAGCAGCTCTATACTAGTTCTGAGTGCACTACTATGATCAGACAGGGGCAAAACACCTCTTTAACTGGCAAGCAGGCTTAACTGGCCTCCCTCTGTCTGACACCCCACACCTCATCCTCTCACCACAAAATCTCTCTCCCCTCCCAGAACTAGCTGGCCGCGCTGTAGCCACCATCTGGCTATAGCGCGTTTTGCAAGTGGTTAAAGGGGTTGTAAAACCTTCAGTAGTGCAGCAGCCCCCTTTTACTTACCTGTACCAGTTTGTTACAGTGACAGGGATGAGCACAGCAGCTCCAGCCACTGTCTTGGGTCCTCATTGGATAGATTGAGCCAATGGACGCAGCAGCAGGACTTGGGAGTGCACCCGCATGAGTGCCCCCATGGAATGCGGCTCTCCGTGGGGGCACTCGAGAAAAGGAGTAGCCCGGAGCGCCACGGGGGACCCCAGAAGAGGAGGATCAGGGCCACTGTGTGCAAAACCCTTGCACAGAGGAGGCAAGTATGACAAAAAAAAAAAAAAAAAAAAAAAAAGGAACCTTTCCAACCCCTTTAATACCACGTCAACAGGCACTGTTTTTATTCCACTCATTTAACTTATCAGTACATAAACCAATAAATAACCGCGCATATTCAGACCTTTTTCCTAATGAATGCTATTATGATGACTATGGTCTAAAAGGCCTAATAAGCCAGCTTCATTAAATCTTGTGCTGAACATAAAAGATCACAGACAATAGTTGCTGGGGATACATATGAAAATGAATGTCAGATGTCTACCATGGAAAGAGGCATGCAATAAGTATTTCTGTTATCAACAGACGTTAATGAATATTAGTGTCAGCTAACAAGCCAATGGTGACGGAAATACACAGAGCTGAATGTTACACAGAAAGAGATCTGCCATGGATGTAGAAACAGAAAGAGTGCACTAAACAAACACAGAATGCAGACAAATGACAGGCTGCAGAGTTTCCATAGCTACTTCAGTCTGAAATGATGAGCTATAACATTAATGAATGTCACAAGTCACTGCCTACGAAGAAGAGAGGAATAAATTGGGATTTTGGTGTGAGCTGCCTGCACAAGATTTAAATAAATTGCACAGGCAAAGATTGTAAACTGCTTTGGATTTAGATTTTATATTTTTTAGCTGCGAACAACAGATTGGTTTCAGATAACCATCTCTCCACCCTAGCTTGGGATGCTGCCTAGGAACTATATAAAGATAGCCATACACTATACCAGAGGCGTAACTAGTACCCTCAGGGCCCCGGTGCAAGAAAACTTGATGGGCCCCCGACCCCCCCCCCTTCCTCTTTTTCATCTGAGCCCCGGGTTTCCAATTTTGGGAGGGCGTCCATGGACATCCTCCCAGAACTCTGCCTCCCACGTGTCCCCTGGGATGTGCATCCAGCGCAATCACATGTAAACTGACTTGCTGATTATCGGCAGCTCTTTCCTCCCATGCTGTGTCTGTGTGAGGAAAGGAGAGGCAACAATGTCAGTAAATTGTTTACACTGATAATTAGTGCCCTGATCATCAGTGCAACCTATTAGTGCCACCTAACATTGCCCATCAATGCTGCCCATCAGTGCTCATTAATGCCACCCATCAGTGCCCATCAATTCCGCTTACCAGTGCCACCTATCATTGCTTATTAATGCTGCCTATCAGTGCCCATCAATGCCGCCTATCAGTGCAACCTCAATGGTGTCCATCAGTGCTGCCTATCACTGCTCAATGCCCATCAGAGCCGCCTATCAGTGTTCATCAGTGCCTCCTATCAGTACCTCCTGTCAGTGTTCATCAATACCGCCTATCAGTACTTCATATCAGTGATCATCAATGCCGCCTATCAGTACTCATCAATGCCGCCTATCAGTGCCTCCTCATCAGTGGCCATCAATGCTGCCTATCAGTGCTCAATGCCCATCAGTGCTCATCAATGCCACCTATCAGGGCCACCTTTCATTGCCGCCTACCAGTGCAGCTTATCAGTGCTGTCTATTAGGGATGAGCCAACCTCCCCCCCCCCCCCCCCCCGGTTCGGTTCACAGCAGAACATGCAAAAAATTTGTGCAAATAAACATTAAAGTCTATGGGACATGAACATGAAAAATCAAGAGTGCTAATTTTTAAAGGCTTATATGCAAGGTATTGCCGTAAAAAGTGTTTGGGGACCCGGGTCCTGCCCCAGGGGACATCAATGCAAGAAAAAGTTTTAAACGTCAGTTTTTTCAGGAGCAGGGATTTTTAAAAAGCTTTAAGTGAAACAATAAAAATGAAATATTCCTTTAAATATCATGCCTGGGGCATCTCCTTAGTCTGCCCGTAAAGTACTGCATCTTTTCTATGTTTATAACAGTACCACTGCAAAATTACTTTTCTAAAGGGAAAAAAATTTAATTTAATTTAAAACTGCTCGCGGCTGTAATGTATTGTCTGATCCTGGCAATATAGATAAATCATTGAAAAAAATGGCGTGGGGTCCCCCCCAGTCCAAAAAAAACAAACAAAAAGGAAGGGCGTGGATGTCTTCACCAAAATCCATACCAGGCCCTGCAGGTCTGGTATGGATATTACGGGGAACCCCGCTCCAAAATTAATAAAATGGCGTGGGGGTCCCCCAGGCCCTATATACTCTGAACCGCAGCATATATACACTATACGGTCTGCCCTATATACTCTGCAGAAAAATTGGGCCTGGGTTTTGGTGGCGCCAGAACACTATAAGCCCTCACAGTAAAGGCCCGTACACACGATCAGACTTTGACGGGAAATGTTGGATGTCAGGCTGTTGGCAGACAATCCGACCGTGTGTATGCTCCATCGGACAATTGTCAGACTTTCTGCCAGCAAATGTTGGCTAGCATGTTTTCAAATTTTCCGCCAACAAATGTGTGTTGTCGTACTTTCCGATCGTGTGTACACAAGTCCGTCAGACAAAAGTCCCAAAGTACAAACACGCAGAAGCGGTTGGTCTTGTAAACTAGCGCTTGTAATGAAGAATTAACATTTGTGACGTGGCAAATTATGAAATCTCAAAATGCAGCGCACGATTCTCTTCTTCTTTAACCACTTCAGCCCCGAAAGGATTTACCCCCTTCCTGACCAAAGCACTTTTTTCAATTTGGCACTGAGTCGCTTTAACTGCTAATTGCGCGGTCATGCAATGCTGTACCCAAACTAAATTTGCATCCTTTTCTTCCCACAAATAGAGCTTTCTTTTGATGGTATTTGATCACCTCTGCGTTTTTTATTTTTTGCGCTATAAACGGAAAAAGACCGAAATTTTTGAAAAAAAAAAAAAATGATATTTTCTACTTTTTGTTATAAAAAAAAAAAAATCCAATAAACTCAATTTTAGTCATACATTTAGGCCAAAATGCAATCCAAAATTTATTGGTTTGCGCAAAAGTTATAGCGTCTACAAACTAGGGTACATTTTTCTGGAATTTACACAGCTTTTAGTTTATGACTGCCTATGTCATTTCTTGAGGTGCTAAAATGGCAGGGCAGTACAATCCCCCCCCCCCCCTAATGACCCCATTTTGGAAAGTAGACACCCCAAGGAAATTGCTGAGAGGCATGTTGAGCCCATTGAATATTTTATATTTTGACAAAAGTTGCAGGAAAGTGACAAATTTTATTTATTTTTTTTGCACAAAGTTGTCACTAAATGATATATTGCTCACACAGGCCATGGGCATATGTGGAATTGCACCCCAAAATACATTTAGCTGCTTCTCCTGAGTATGGTGATACCACATGTGTGGGACTTTTTGGGAGCCTAGCTGCGTACGGGGCCCCGAAATCCAATCACCGCCTTCAGGATTTCTAAGGGCGTAAATTTTTGATTCACTCCTCACTACCTATCACAGTTTTGAAGGCCATAAAATGCCAAGATGGCACAAAACCCCCCCAAATGACCCCATTTTGGAAAGTAGACAACCCAAGCTATTTGCTGAGAGGTGTGGTGAGTATTTTGAAGCTCTCATTTGTTTTTGAAATTGAAGAAAGTCAAGAAAAAAAATTTTTTTTTTTCAATTTTCAAAAACTTTGTGACAAAAAGTGAGGTCTGCAAAATACTCACTATACCTCTCAGCAAATAGCTTGGGGTGTCTACTTTCCAAAATAGGGTCATTTGGGGGGGTTTTGAACTGTCCTGGCATTTTATGCACAACATTTAGAAGCTTATATCACACATCACCCACTCTAACCACTTGAAGACAAAAAATTTTTTTGCAAGAAAATTACTTTGAACCCCCAAACATTATATATATTTTTTTAAAGCAAATGACCTACAGATTAAAATGGTGGGCGTTTCATTTTTTTATTTTTTTTTCACACAGTATTTGCGCAGCGATTTTTCAAACACTTTTTTTGGGAAAAAACACTTTTTAATTTTAATGCACTAAAACACACTATATTGCCCAAATGTTTGATGAAATAAAAAAAAAGATGATCTTAGGCCGAGTACATGGATACCAAACATGACATGCTTTAAAATTGCGCACAAACGTGCAGTGGCGACAAACTAAATACATTTTTAAAAGCCTTTAAAAGCCTTTACAGGTTACCACTTTAGATTTACAGGTCTACTGCTAAAATTACTGCCCTCGATCTGACCTTAACTGTGATACCTCACATGCATGGTGCAATTGCTGTTTACATTTGACGCCAGACCGCCGCTTGCGTTCGCCTTTGCGCGAGAGCAGGGGGGGGGGGACAGGGGTGCTTTTTTTTTTTTTTATATCTTATTTTTAAGCTGTTCCTTTCATTTTTTTTAATCATTTTTATTGTTATCTCAGGGAATATAAATATCCCCTATGATAGCAATAGGTAGTGACAGGTACTCTTTTTTGAAAAAAAAATGGGGTCTATTAGACCCTAGATCTCTCCTCTGCCCTCAAAGCATCTGACCACACCAAGATCAGTGTGATAAAATGCTTTCCCAATGGCGCTGTTTACATCCGGCGAAATCTAAGTCATGAAATGCTCGTAGCTTCCAGATTCTTAGGCCATAGAGATGTTTGGAGCCACTCTTGTCTCTGATCAGCTCTATGGTCAGCTGGCTGAATCACCGGCTGCATTCTCAGGTTCCCTATTGGGACAGAAGAGCCAGAGAAAAACATGGAAGACTGTGGGGGGGGGGGGGGCATTCTGGCTGAAAAGAATGATACCAAGATGATACCTAAACCTGCAGGCATCATTCTGGTATAACCACTCAAAGTCCAGCAACATACCAGTACGTTGCTGGTCCTTGTTGGGCATATATTGTAACTTTTTTTTTTTCATGCAGCCTGTGGGCTGAACGAAAAAAAGATTGATCGGTGGGTATGCCCACCATTAGAATACCTCCCTTCATCCACCCACTTCTAATGATGGGCATACATGCACCATTTATATATGCCAAAGCATGGGGGCATCTGCCCCAAAAGTTAGGAGCAAATCGCTCCTCCGCCCCCATGCTTCGGCATATATCATCACCTCTGATGGAGTCACGGCTTTATATATCGTGGGAGCAAACGCTCTGCAGCTGTATGCGTACCTGAAGACAAAAAAAAAAAAAAAGAGAAAAGAGAGACGACAACAATTTTTTTATAGAATATATATATATATATATATATATATATATTTATTACATACACACACTTTTTTTGTAACTCTAACTTTTATAACTGTAACCGGTTCTAGGTTCGGGTCTCAAAATGCGATGGCATCTTGGGAGACCCTGTGAAAGTGTGTCCTAGTCTGTGCAGTGCTGTACGCTACGCTAATACTCAACTAGTGTATGGTAGCGTTCAAAACATTCACCAATGCAAAGACCAGGATTGTCAGGACAGGAGGGACAATAATAGCGGGTGTCACGCCTATATCCGCGCTTGCTGCAGACACGACATCTTTTTTTTGGGGGGGGGGGGGGGGTTCGTTGGGTAGGGGTACTCGTGAGGACATAAAGAAAATGCCTCTCATGCAGCCAACTGCATTTGGTTGGGGGTGTGAATGGGGGGAAGTACGGGTGCTGCAGAAGTGGTGGGTTCCCAATTAGGATTGGCGAATGCAGCAGGAAGGGCATTATGGGCATGACGGGCCTGTGTTGGTCTTCTTCTTGGTGGCAGCGGGACACTACTTGTGCTTGCCACCTCACCAGCTTGAACTGCACTTATGGGACTCGCCACGTCACCATGTGTTACTGCAGTGCTGGTTTGACTACGACCGGGTTGTACTAGGCCACTGGTGCTTGCCAGTTCACCAAAACGCTACCAAAAAAAGTTAGCGATCGCAGGGATCAGGCCTGACTCTGCGAACGCTGCAGTTATGCGTTTAGTAAGTGACAGTGATCGATCGATACTGCACTTGGGTGGGCTGGGCGGAGGGGCAAAACGCAGGTGCTAACAGGTATCTGGGCTGATCCCGCTAACACTGCGTTTTTGGGAACCCTAAACTGCTGGGGACGCTAGTATAGATCGGATCAGATATTGATCCGTTCAGATACTATACCACTAAGGGAGGTGTATGCTGCGTGCGTAGGTGTTAGTGGTACTGGCGCTAACCTGACGCTGCCTGGGGCGACGCAGACCCTATCTGACCCTAAAACCTAACTTGTATCACCACCGGGCGATCAGGGGGCTAAACCTTTATTAGGTAATAACCGGCGGGTGCCCTGACACTATAAAAAATAAACTAACTATAGGGGTCCCTGACACTATAAAACGCTGATGGCGAACCTATATATTTACCTCATTAACTAGCGTCAACAGTGACACTAATACAGCGATCAGAGAAACGATCGCTTAGTGACACTGGCGACGGGGGGTGATCAAGGGGTTAAAACTTTATTAGGGGGGGTTAGAGGGGTATCCTAGACCTAAAAGGGGGCTACCACTAACTGCCCTACCACACTGTCACAAACTGACACCAATGCAGTAATCAGAAAAAAAAACAAAAAAAACTGCTTGGTGTCATTGTGACAGGGGGGGGGGGGTGATTAGAGGGTGGTCAGGGGGTGATGGGGGGTGTAAAGTGTGCCTGGTGTGTTTTACTGTGTGTAGTGTTTGTGCACTCACATCGATGTCCTCTCCTCGGCGCCGGAACGGAAAAGCGATGACATCACTTCCTCTGCCGCTGTTTACTATACAGCAGCAGAAAAAGAACCTCATTGGCTGGGAGCGATCGCGACGGGGTGGCCACGAATGGATGACCTCCCCCTCACCTCTGATCGCTCCGAGACAGAAGCCGACCGCCTCGGGCGGGAGGCAAGTAACGTACCCATACGTTACTTTGCCTGCCCGTGCCATTCTGCCGCAGTACTGTATATCTGAGTGAGGCGGTCGGTAAGTGATTAATGGGATAATAATGAAGCTGCTTTTCTGGTGATACTGATGGGAGTTATTGCAAACAAAAATTTCAAAGGCTTTTTTTTCCTAGTAATATCAATATTATTTTATTTATTTATTTTTTTTTCTCTATTTCTGCCACAACACCATTATCCCCTAGTTTTTAAGAACAAAGATACAACTATGTTGGTGTCCCTATTTTACATTCTATTTTTTAAAATGTAACTGCCTACTCTCAAACTGTCATTTGAAGTAAAACACATAGCCAAGTATTATTCTCCACAATTTTTTTATTGTGCATTAAAAAAAATAAAATTAGACATGCTATCTGCCAATAGAACTTAACCAAAAAGTGCATTCTATGCATCCAAAATTATATAAAATATACCAAATCAAATCATTATTCAACCAAAAAAATGTCAAAGCAATAACTCCCAGGCCAATAATAAATAACACGTTATCTCCTCTGATTAAACAACATGTCTGGTTGACGAACGGCTGTTCAGAAATTAACTGAAAAGCACGAAATGAAAAACACGAAAAGAAAAGCGCAAATCTACACTCGCCAAACTTCTACTAACACGAAATTAGCAGAAGGAGCCCAAAAGGGTGGCGCTAAAGAGCTGAAAAACCACGTAGTACATCACTACGTTTAGAATTGTTGGCCAACATTTGTGTGACGTGTGTATGCAAGACAAGTTTGAGCCAACAACCGGACAAAATTCCACGGTTTTGTTGGCGGAAAGTCCGATCGTGTGTACGAGGCATTACTCGTTGGAACGGGCCCTGCTGTGAAATATTTATTTTATAAAAAAAATTGTAATTACATGCCCCTGTTAAACAGGGGCAGAAAAATTGGGCCTTTGGTTTTGGTGGCGCCAGAACAGCTGTGAAATATAAAAAAAACTGTAATTACATGCCCCTGTTAAACAGGGGCAGAAAAATTGGGCCTTGGGTGGTGGTGGTGGTGCCCTAAACCAAAAATATTGTTGGAAGCTAGCATCATCAAGATTGAGGAGGTATAGGATAGTCAGCATAGGCAGTATATAAGGGATCCCAGATCCATAGCAAATTCAATCAGTTACATCAGCATCAGGTGCTTAACCTCCCTGGCGGTTTTCCCGAGTGTGGCTCGGGGTTAAAATTTCAGTCCCATTAGCGGTAACCCCGAGCCACACTCGGGATTACGTTGCAGGATCCTGGTGTGGCTTTACTTACCTTGTCTCCAGGATCCTGCGATGTCCCCCGCAGTGTCTGCGGGCTCCGTCCTCCTCCGAAGCCTCTCCTTGCCAGGCTCCGTTCCCTGCGAGCGTCGCGACGCACAGGGGCGGAGCCTGGCGGCAAATTAAAAAAAAACTAAAAATCATAACACATACAGTACTGTAATCTTACAGATTACAGTACTGTATGAAATGATTTCACATCCCTTTTGTCCACAGTGCTTTGGCCCATGCCCTGCATGCAGTTTTATGTGATATATACTGTTCTTTCTGCCTGGAAACTGGAGATTGTCCATAGCAACCAAAAAGTGTCCCTTTATGTCAAAAGTGGCTTTAGACCAGCTAGAAAACAGCGATAGTAAATTAGAACACTTGCAGAATTGAGTGATAGTGAATCGCGGGGAAATTTATTACTATTTTTTTTTATTATTTTTTTTTATATTATAATTTATGTTTTTGTGTTTCAAACTTTATCATACCCGGGATATCTACTAGACTCTAGTTTGGACAGATTTAAGTGTGTTATTGTTAAGAATTACAGACCTACAATATAAAACGCCAAATTTCCATGCAAAATAATTGTACCGCTTTCAGCACCTAAAATCCGAAATAATCATACCGCCAGGGAGGTTAATAGCTGCCAAACCAAGACTTATTCATTTTCATGAATGTGAGCCTATCACCGGAGTCGGTGGACATGCGCTCTTTTTGATCCATTACAAACCCTCCAGCAGCACTGAATGTGCGTTCAGAAAGCATGCTGAATGCAGGAAAGGCCAGTAGTTCGATTGCTTATTGAGCAAGTTCTGGCCAGTGGTGCATCCTCAAGACTAGGGATGAGCTTCGTGTTCGAGTCGAACCCATGTTCGACTCGAACATCGTCTGTTCGCCGAATTGCGAACGATATGGGCCGTTCGCGCCAAATTCGTGTGGCGCGTCACGGCCCATAATTCACTGCGGCATCGCAGTGCATTGCTGGCTGATGATTGGCCAAGCATGCACTATGACCAGCATGCTTGGCCAATCACAGCGCCATCTGAACAGAGAGCCGTAATTGGCCAAAGCCAAGGAGGCTTTGGCCAATTATGGCTCAGGGGATTTAGTACACGCCCCACACTATATAAGGCTGCCTGCACGGCGGCCCTGTGTAGTGTGTGTTCCGGCGTTGAAAGAGATAGACAGAGAGACAGTGTCATTTGATTTGAGCTGGATAGATTAGGCAGAACAGTCAGAGTTAGCTGCACTTACAGTGCATTATATATATATATATATATATATATATATATATATATATATATATATATATATGCAACACCTGGGATGTGTGTATGTATGTATACACACACACACACACACACACACACACACTGTATTCAGTTTAGCTAGATCTGTTCCTGTTATCTTCCTACTGAAAGGCAGGCTTGTCTTGTTACAGTATTTACAGCTACCTGAAGAAAATTGCTGGTGTTCTTTTGATCCTATTAGTACCACAGTCAGGCAGCTAGACTATTTACAGTTAGTGCAGTGTGTCCTGCTCAGTGTTCTGCTAAACCTACAAGTTAGTGGGGTGCGTCCTGCTCACAGTGTTCAGCTAAACCTACAAGTTAGTGGGGTGCGTCCTGCTCACAGTGTTTAGCTAAACTTACAAGTTGGTGTAGTGAGACCTCTGCACAGTGTTCATCTAAAGCTACAAGTTAGTGCAGTGCGTCCTGCTCACAGTGTTCAGCTAAACCTACAAGTAGGGATGAGCCGAACACCCCCCGGTTCGGTTCGCACTAGAACCCGCGAACGGACCGAAAGTTCGCACGAACGTTAGAACCCCATTGACGTCTATGGGACTCGAACGTTCGAAATCAAAAGTGCTCATTTTAAAGGCTAATTTGCATGGTATTGTCCGAAAAAGGGTTTGGGGACCCGGGTCCTACCCCACGGGACATGTATCAATGCAAAAAAAAAAAAAAACTTTTAAAAACGGCCGTTTTTTCGGGAGCAGTGATTTTAATGATGCTTAAAGTAAAAAAAAAAGTGAAATATTCCTTTTAAATATCGTACCTGGGGGGTGTCTATAGTATGCCTGTAAAGTGACGCGTGTTTCCCATGTTTAGAACAGTCCCTGCACCAAATGTCATTTTTAAAAGGAAAAAATCTCATTTAAAACTGCTTGCGGGTTTAATGTCATGTCGGGTCATGGCAATATGGATGAAAATCAGTGAGACAAACGGCATGGGTACCCCCCCAGTCCATTACCAGGCCCTTTGGGTCCTGTATGGATATTAAGGGGAACCCCGCACCCAAATTAAAATAAGGAAAGGCCCTATATACTCTGAACAGCAGTATACAGGCGGTGCAAACAAGACAGGGACTGTAGGTTTGTTGTTAAGTAGAACCTCTTTGTAATTTTGAATGGGTACATTTTTAACGTGTTTAGCTCCAGCCAAAAAATCTTTTTTAAGCTTTTTGGAAAACATAGGGAAGGGTTATCACCCCTGTGACATTTGTTTTGCTGTCTTTCCTCCTCTTCAGAAGATTTCACCTCACTTTTTTGTCCCAATGAAAAATGTTTTTTGAAAATTTGGGGTTTTTTGTGGAAGGATTGGAAAGCATCAGTGGAAAGGAGAAATTGTTTTCCCATATTAACTCTTACAGGAGAGAATTTCCCTTCCTAGGGGTAGATTTCATCTCACTTCCTGTTGTCTCCTTCCGTTTGCAAGTAGGAGTCGTTTGTAAGTTAGATGTTTGAAAGTAGGGTCCTGCCCTATATACTCAGCAGAAATTTGGGCCTTAGGTGTTGCTGTGGCCACAACACTGTAAGCCCTCACAGGGCCCTGCTGTGAAATATTAGATCAAGAATTGTAATTACATGCCCCTATTGAACAGGAGCTGAAAAATTAGGCCTTAGGCACTGGTGCCACAACACTGCAACCCCTCACAGACAGACACTCTAGTTGGAACGCAGGAACGAGCCCTGCTGCAAAGTATTGCATCAAAAATTGTAATTACACGCCCCTGTTAGACAGGGGCAGAAAAATTGGGCCTTAGGCACTGGTGGTGGCGCCCAGAACCAAAAATGTTCTTACAAGCTATCAGCGTGATGATTGAGGAGGAAGAGGATAATTACTCAGGGATAGTCACTCAGCATCAGCATAGGCAGTCTTTGAAGGGATCTGAGATTTCAAAAAAAATCGGTTACATCAGCATCAGGTGCTTGGTAGCTGGTGGTGATCCAAGACTGATTCATTTTTATGAAGGTCAGCCGATCGACCGAGTCGGTGGACAGACGCACCCTGTGATCGGTTACCACGCCTCCAGCAGCACTGAATGTGCGTTCCGAAAAAACGCTGGATGCAGGACAGGCAAGTAGCTCAATTGCATACTGTGCAAGCTCTGGCCAGTGATCCATCCTCAAGACCCAGTAACCCAGAGGATTTTTGGTGGGAAAGGTGTCAAAGTCTGATTTTGCCCCTAGGTATTCCTGCACCATGGAAAACAGACGCTGGCGATGGTTGCTGGAACCGATCATATCTTGGGGCTGCGGACCAAAAAATTGTCTGAACGCATCGGTCAGACGGCCACCTTCTCCACCGCTCCTTCTTTGACTGACCGAAGCCTCAGCAACACGTTGTCCAGAAACAGGAGTTTGTAACCTCCCAGTCTCTGGGAACGCGTTGCACAGACCTTTCTGCAAGGCCTCCCGAAGATGTTTCATCCTCTGCTCCCTCTGCGATGGCAAGATAAGGTCCGCAACCTTACCCTTGTAACCTGGATCAAGGAGGGTTGCCAGCCAGTATTGGTCCTTCTCCTTGATACCACGAATACGAGGATCCTTACGCAGGCTTTGCAGGATCAGGGAGGCCATGCAGCGTAGGTTTGCTGAGGCATTCGGTCCGGAGTCCTCTGGGTCACTAAGGATGACAACGTCCGCAGCCACCTCCTCCCAGCCACGTACAAGTCCATGTGTTCCTTGGGACTGATCCCTTAAAGACTGCTGCTGATGCTGAGTGCCAGGCTCCACCTCCATACTGACACAATCTTCCTCCTCCTCCTCCTCGTCCTCTTCCTGTGTGATCGGCGGGCACGCAGGAACACTGTCTGGATAAAGGGGGCCTTGAGAGCTAAGGAAGTCCTCCTCTTCCTGCCTCTGTTCTGCCTCAAGTGCCCTGTCCATTATTCCACGCAGCGTGTGCTCCAACAGGTGGACAAGGGGGACAGTGTCACTGATGCATGCACTGTCAGTGCTCACCATCCTCGTGGCCTCCTCGAATGGTGACAGGACAGTGCATGCATCCCTGATCATGGCCCACTGGCGTGGGGAAAAAAAAACCAAGCTCCCCTGACCCTGTCCTGGTGCCATAGTCGCACAGGTACTCATTGATGGCCCTCTGCTGCGTGTGCAGCTGCTGCAGCATGGCCAACGTTGAGTTCCACCTGGTGGGCATGTCACAGATTAGGCGGTTCTTGGGCAGGTTAAACTCCTTTTGGAGGTCCGTCAGCCGAGCACTGGCATTATATGACCGGCGGAAAGGCACACAGACTTTCCTGGCCTGCCTCAGGACATCCTGTAAGCCCGGGCACCTGCCCAAGAACCGCTGCACCACCAAGTTAAGGACGTGAGCCAAACAGGGCACATGGGTCAGTTGTCCCTGGCGGAGGGCAGAGAGGAGGTTGGTGCCATTGTCGCAAACCACCATTCCTGCCTTAAGTTGGCGTGGCGTCAACCACCTCTGAACCTGCCCCTGCAGAGCTGACAGAACCTCTGCCCCAGTGTGGCTCCTGTCCCCCAAGCACACCAGCTCAAGCACCGCATGGCATCTTTTGGCCTGCGTACTTGCGTAGCCCCTTGAACGCCTACGGAGCACCGCTGGTTCCGAGGAAGAGGCCATGGAGGAAGAAGAAGAGGAGGGGGTGGAGGAGAGAGGTGTGTCACAATCAGCATTTTGGAGGCGTGGTGGCGGAACAACCTCCAACACTACTGCACCTTGTCCTGCATCCTTCCCAGCTGCCAGCAGAGTCACCCAATGCGCCGTGAAACTTAGGTAACGTCCCTGTCCATGCCTGCTGGACCATAAGTCAGCGGTAATATGCACCTTACCGCTGACCGCCCTGTCCAGCGAGGCATGGACATTGCCTTCCACATGCCGGTAGAGAGCCGGAATCGCCTTCCATGAGAAAAAGTGGCGTTTGGGTACCTGCCACTGAGGAACCGCACATTCCACAAGCTCACGGAAGGGGGCAGAGTCTACCAACTGAAAAGGCAGCAGTTGAAGTGCTAGCAATTTTGCCAAGCTAGCATTCAACCGCTGGGCATGTGGATGGCTGGGAGCAAACTTCTTTCGGCGGTGCAGCAGCTGGGGCAGGGAAATTTGCCTGGTACAATCTGACGTCGGTGTACCAAAAGCAGATTGCCCACAAGTACTTGGCTGTGACACACCTAATTCTACACCTTCATTCCTCTCACTGCAGGTCTCAGAGAGGACTGAAGGTCTAGTGGGGTTGGAAATCTCAGCTGATGAGCAAGGAGAGATCCTCTTTGTTCTTTGGTGTGGGTCTTTTAGATACGCTTGCCAACGAACTGCATGGCAGGTCAACATATGTCTGGTCAAGCATGTGGTACCCAAGCGGGAGATGTTTTGGCCACGCGAGATACGCTTGAGACATATGTTGCCAATAGCAGCGGTGCGATCTGATGCACTCGTCTCAAAAAAGGCCCACACCAAAGAACTTTTTGAATAACGCGCAGAGACTGCAGCGCCCTGCACATGTGGAGCTTTGGGGTGTGATGCAGTCAATGTGCTGCCCTTAGGCTGGCCCCTGGAGGGCATTCTGCCTCGTTGGTGATGTGCCGCCTCCTCCTCCTCCTCTCTCCTATCAGGCACCCACGTTGAGTCAGTGACCTCATCATCCCCTCCCTCCTCATCACTGGAGCAAACCTGGCAGTATGCTGCAGCAGGGGGAGCATGACTGCCAGATTGATTGTATGAATGAGTGGTGCAGCGCTAATCCTAAGTAAAGAGACTCAGATGGTTTATAATGGGGTCAAAATTAACATAGCGGAGTGTATAGAAATAATAGTGAGCAATAAATAAAAGTATAAGAACAGATGAATATATATCACTAACCAGTGAATGCAATAAGCTAATAAATAGTGTGTTTAAAATCTTGAATCTCTGAAGTAAAAAAACTAGTAAAACGTGGATAACAGAGACCAGTGTATATAAATAATATATAAATGTAATACAGCTTGATTTCAATGCATATAAAATACAAAAAGTGACAATGTGCAGTGTGTAAACACTGTGCGTGTTAGACTTGGCTACACCTCAAAGTCCATGCAGTGTTTGGTAATCAAACCTATATAAAGTGCAGAAAATGTGCCAAAAAACACTCTATGGTGCATGAGATGATATCCCAAAAAAATAAAGTCTATAAATATAAACGATAATTAACACGAAAAGGAATGTCCTTTTGAATAAAGTGAACTCTGTGACAATGATGTGCTGGCATGCGCATGTAGCAGTTAAAGTGCCAAGTGACTTGAAAACTCGTGCTTCTTCGTGTGCAAACACTTCAGTGGGTAATGGCCCCTTACCTCACAGCAATGGGGCAACAGCATATGACCAGAGGGCTTTTTAACTCGTCCTCCTAGGGGCTCCTGACCGTCCTCACAGTAATGGGGCAACAGCATATGACCAAGGGCTCTTTGACTCATCCACCTATGAGTTCCTGCACATCCCTCACTGTCCTAGGATTAGGTTCCCTCAGGTGCGGTGCAGGAATGTATAAAAGATAATGAAGTGGAGAAAGAGCCCAATAGTGTAATTCCGTTTCAACAATAGAATTTTATTAGGCAAAAAAACGGGTACTCACATTTAGTAATTAGGAAAAAACAATTGTATCCGACGAGCGGCGAACTCGTCTGCTTCTCACTGTGTGTACAGCCTATCCCGTCCCGGACAGTGAGGGATGTGCAGGAACTCATAGGTGGATGAGTTAAAGAGCCCTTGGTCATATGCTGTTGCCCCATTACTGTGAGGACGGTCAGGAGCCCCTAGGAGGACGAGTTAAAAAGCCCTCTGGTCATATGCTGTTGCCCCATTGCTGTGAGGTAAGGGGCCATTACCCACTGAAGTGTTTGCACACGAAGAAGCACGAGTTTTCAAGTCACTTGGCACTTTAACTGCTACATGCGCATGCCAGCACATCATTGTCACAGAGTTCACTTTATTCAAAAGGACATTCCTTTTCGTGTTAATTATCGTTTATATTTATAGACTTTATTTTTTTGGGATATCATCTCATGCACCATAGAGTGTTTTTTGGCACATTTTCTGCACTTTATATAGGTTTGATTACCAAACACTGCGTGGACTTTGAGGTGTAGCCAAGTCTAACACGCACAGTGTTTACACACTGCACATTGTCACTTTTTGTATTTTATATGCATTGAAATCAAGCTGTATTACATTTATATATTATTTATATACACTGGTCTCTGTTATCCACGTTTTACTAGTTTTTTTACTTCAGAGATTCAAGATTTTAAACACACTATTTATTAGCTTATTGCATTCACTGGTTAGTGATATATATTCATCTGTTCTTATACTTTTATTTATTGCTCACTATTATTTCTATACACTCCGCTATGTTAATTTTGACCCCATTATAAACCATCTGAGTCTCTTTACTTAGGATTAGCGCTGCACCACTCATTCATACAATCAATTTTAAGGTCAGGTGTTTACCCGAATAGGTGCATGCAGCTGTTCCACCTCTAGCCGTTTTCCATACTTGATAGCGCAGGAATATCTCTGACAATCTATGACTGCCAGATTGCTGTCCTTCTTGGGCACCCCCTCTGTCCGTGCTCATGTTACTGCCTTCATCTAGCTCAGTATCATCATCAGAGCCTTCCAAACGCTGGGCATCCTCCTGGAGCATGTACCCAACACTGTGGTCAAACAGTTCGAGGGAATCCTCAGGAGGACATGGTGGAGCTAGGGAAGGAGTCACTGATGACATTGAGCTGAGGGAAGAGGCCGCTGCTTTGCCAGACAAAGCACCCTGGGCATGGGTGAGAGAGGATGGGGAGGATGAGGACGGCTTGGTCATCCACTCGACCAAGTCTTCCGCATGTTGCGGCTCAACACGGCCAGCTGCCGAAAAAAAGGCCAAGCGTGTCCCATGGCCACGTGCTGATGAGGATGCACCGTCTCCACGACCAGCACTAGACACAGAGCCTGCTTGCCCTCTCTTATTGGCTTGTGACTGTCTGCCTCTCCTTCTTGGCCTTCCAGACATACTATATCATCCTCCTCATCCTCTCTCACCCATGCCCAGGGTACTTTGGCAAAGCAGCGGCCTCTTCCCTCGGCTCAATGTCATCAGTGACTCCTTCCCTAGCCCCACCATGTCCTCCTGAGGAGTCCCTCGAACTGTTTGACCACAGTGTTGGGTACATGCTCCAGGAGGATGCCCAGCATTTGGAAGGCTCTGATGATGATACTGAGCTCGATGAAGGCAGTAACATGAGCACGGACAGAGGGGGTGCCCAAGAAGGACAGCAATCTGGCAGTCATGCTCCCCCTGCTGCAGCATACTGCCAGGTTTGCTCCAGTGATGAGGAGGGAGGGGATGATGAGGTCACTGATTCAACGTGGGTGCCTGATAGGAGAGAGGAAGAGGAGGAGGCGGCACATCACCAACGAGGCAGGATGCCCTCCAGGGGCCAGCCTAAGGGCAGCACATTGACTGCATCACACCCCAAAGCTCCACATGTGCAGGGCGCTGCAGTCTCTGTGCGTTATTCAAAAAGTTTTTTTGGTGTGGGCCTTTTTTGAGACTAGTGCATCAGATCGCACCACTGCTATTTGCAACATATGTCTCAAGCGTATCTCGCGTGGCCAAAACATCTCCCGCTTGGGTACCACATGCTTGACCAGACATATGTTGACCTGCCATGCAGTTCGTTGGCAAGTGTATCTGAAAGACCCACACCAAAGAACAAAGAGGACCTCTCCTTGCTCCTCATCAGCTGAGATCTCCAACCCCACTATACCTTCAGTCCTCTCTGAGACCTGCACTGAGAGGAATGAAGGTGTAGAATTAGGTGTGTCACAGCCAAGTACTTGTGGTACACCGACGTCAGATTGTACCAGGCAAATTTCCCTGCCCCAGCTGCTGCACCGCCGAAAGAAGTTTGCTCCCAGCCATCCACATGCGCAGCGGTTGAATGCTAGCTTGGCAAAATTGCTAGCACTTCAACTGCTGCCTTTTCAGTTGGTAGACTCTGCCCCCTTCAATGAGTTTGTGGAATGTGCGGTTCCTCAGTGGCAGGTACCCAAATGCCACTTTTTCTCACGGAAGGCGATTCCAGCTCTCTACCGGCATGTGGAAGGCAATGTCCATGCCTCGCTGGACAGGGCGGTCAGCGGTAAGGTGCATATTACCGCTGATTCATGGTCCAGCAGGCATGGACAGGGACGTTACCCAAGTTTCACGGCGCATTGGGTGACTCTGCTGGCAGCTGGGAAGGATGCAGGACAAGGTGCGGTAGTGTTGGAGGTTGTTCCGCCACCACGCCTCCAAAATGCTAATGATTGTGACACACCTCTCTCCTCCACCCCCTCCTCCATGGCCTCTTCCTGTGCTTTGTCCTCGGAACCAGCGGTGCTCCATAGCTGTTCAAGGGGCTACGCAAGTACGCAGGCCAAAAGATGCCATGCGGTGCTTGAGCTGGTGTGCTTGGGCGACAGGAGTCACACTGGGGCAGAGGTTCTGTCAGCTCTGCAGGGGCAGGTTCAGAGGTGGTTGACGCCACACCAACTTAAGGCAGGAATGGTGGTTTGCGACAATGGCACCAACCTCCTCTCTGCCCTCCGACAGGGACAAATGACCCATGTGCCCTGTTTGGCTCACATCCTTAACTTGGTGGTGCAGCGGTTCTTTGGCAGGTACCTGGGCTTACAGGATGTCCTGAGGCAGGCCAGGAAAGTCTGTGTGCATTTCCGCCGGTCATATAATGCCAGTGCTCGGCTGACGGACCTCCAAAAAAAAGGAGTTTAACCTGCCCAAGAACCGCCTAATCTGTGACATGCCCACCAGGTGGAACTCAACGTTGGCCATGCTGCAGCAGATGCACACGCTGCAGAGGGCCATCAATGAGTACCTGTGCGACTACGGCACCAGGACAGGGTCAGGGGAGCTTGGTTTTTTCTCCCCACGCCAGTGGGCCATGATCAGGGATGCATGCACTGTCCTGTCACCATTTGAGGAGGCCACAAGGATGGTGAGCAGGGACAGTGCATGCATCAGGGACACTGTCCCCCTTGTCCACCTGTTGGAGCACACACTGCGTGGAATAATGGACAGGGCACTTGAGGCAGAACAGAGGCAGGAAGAGGAGGAGGACTTCCTTAGCTCTCAAGGCCCCCTTTATCCAGACAGTATTCCTGCGTGCCCGCCGATCACACAGGAAGAGGAGGAGGAGGACGAGGACGAGGAGGAAGATTGTGTCAGTATGGAGGTGGAGCCTGGCACTCAGCATCAGCAGCAGTCTTTAAGGGATCAGTCTGTGGACCATGTCGTCCTTAGTGACCCAGAGGACTCCTGACCGAATGCCTCAGCAAACCTACGCTGCATGGTCTCCCTGATCCTGCAAAGCCTGCATAAGGATCCTCGTATTCATGGTATCAAGGAGAAGGACCAATACTGGCTGGCAACCCTCCTTGATCCACGTTACAAGGGTAAGGTTGCGGACCTCATCTTGCCATCGCAGAGGGAGCAGAGGATGAAACATCTTCGGGAGGCCTTGCAGAAAGGTCTGTGCATCGCGTTCCCAGAGACTGGGAGGTTACAAACTCCTGTTTCTGGACAACGTGTTGCTGAGGCTTCGGTCAGTCAAAGAAGGAGCGGTGGAGAAGGTGGCCGTCTGTTTTTTTTGGTCTGCAGCCCCAAGGTATGATCGGTTCCAGCAACCATCGCCAGCGTCTGTTTTACATGGTGCAGGAATACCTAGGGGCAAGATCTGACTTGGACACCTTTCCCACCGAAAATCCTCTGGGTTACTGGGTCTTGGAGGATGGATCACTGGCCAGAGCTTGCACAGTATGCAATTGAGCTACTGGCCTGTCCTGCATCCAGCGTTCTTTTGGAACGCACATTCAGTGCTGCTGGAGGCTTTGTAACCGATCACAGGGTGCGTCTGTCCACCGACTCTGTCGATCGACTGACCTTTATAAAAATGAATCAGTCTTGGATCACCACCAGCTACCAAGCACCTGATGCTGATGTAACTGAATAATTTTTTTTGAAATCTCAGATCCCTTCAAAAGACTGCCTATACTGATGCTGAGTGACTATCCCTCAGAAATTATCCTCTTCCTCCTCAATCATCACGCTGATAGCTTGTAAGAACATTTTTGGTTCTGGGCGCCACCACCAGTGCCTAAGGCACAATTTTTCAGCCCCATGTTTAACAGGGGGGTGTAATTACAATTTTTGATGCAATACTTTGCAGCAGGGCTCGTTCCTGCGTTCCAACTAGAGTGTCTGTGAGGGGTTGCAGTGTTGTGGCACCATCACCAGTGCCTAAGGCCTAATTTTTCAGCCCCTGTTCAACAGGGGCATGTAATTACAATTCTTGATCTAAAATTTCACAGCAGGGCCCATTTCTGCACCCACCAAAAGTGAGTGAGGACTTACAGTGTTGTGGCACCAGCACCGCCACCACCAAAGGCCCAATTTTTCTGCCCCTGTTCAACAGGGGCATGTAATTACAATTCTTGATCTAATATTTCACAGCAGGACCCTGTGAGGGCTTACAGTGTTGTGGCCACAACAACACCTAAGGCCCAAATTTCTGCTGAGTATATAGGGCAGGCCCCTACTTTCAAACATCTAACTTACAAACGACTCCTACTTGCAAACGGAAGGAGACAACAGGAAGTGAGATGAAATCTACCCCTAGGAAGGGAAATTCTCTCCTGTAAGAGTTAATATGGGAAAAACATTTCTCCTTTCCAATCCTTGTTCCACAAAAAAATCCAAATTTTCAAAAAACATTTGTCATTGGGACAAAAAGTGAGGTGAAATCTTCTGAAGAGGAGGAAAGACAGCAAAACAAATGTCACAGGGGTGATAACCCTTCCCTATGGTTTTCCAAAAAGCTTAAAAAAGATTTTTTGGCTGGAGCTAAACACGTTAAAAATGTACCTATTCAAAATTACAAACAGATTCTACTTAACAACAAACCTACAGTCCGTCTTGTTTGCACCGCCTTTATACTGCTGTTCAGAGTATATAGGGCCTGGTGGCCCCACACCTTTCCTTATTTTAATTTGGGTGCGGGGTTCCCCTTAATATCCATACAAGACCCAAAGGGCCTGGTAATGGACTGGGGGGTACCCATGCCGTTTGTCTCACTGATTTTCATCCATATTGCCAGGACCCGACGTTACATTAAACCCGCAAGCAGTTTTAAATGAGATTTTTTCCTTTAAAAATGACATTTGGTGCAGGGACTGTTCTAAACACGCGCCACTTTACAGGCATACTATAGACACCCCCCAGGTACGATATTTAAAGGAATATTTCACTTTTTTTTTTTTTTTTTTTTTTTACTTTAAGCATCATTAAAATCACTGCTCCTGAAAAAACGGCAGTTTTTAAACGTTTTTTTGCATTGATACATGTCCCCTGGGGTAGGACCCGGGTCCCCAAACCCTTTTTAGGACAATACCATGCAAATTAGCCTTTAAAATGAGCACTTTTGATTTTGAACGTTCGCGTCCCATAGACGTCAATGGGGTTCTAACGTTTGTGCGAATTTTCGGTCCGTTCGCGGGTTCTGGTGCGAACCGAACCGGGGGGTGTTCGGCTCATCCCTACTCAAGACCCAGTGGATGCTCTGTTGGAAAGGTTTCCAAGTCTGCTCTTGCCCCTAGATATTCCTGCACCATATAATTCAGACGCTGGCAATCTTTGCTTGAACAGATCAGACCTTTGCGCTGAGGACTGAAAAATTGTTTAAAGACATCGGTCAGCCTGCCACCTTCTCCACCGCTCTTCCTCTGACTGAATGACGCCTCCGCAACACGTTGTCCAGCACCAGGAAATTGTAACCTCCCAGGGTATGGAAATGCGTTACATAAACCTTTCTTCAGATGATGTGTTATCCTCTGCTCCCTCTGCGAATGCAGAATGAGTTCTGCAACTTTACCCTTGTAACCTGGATTAAGAAGGGTTGCCAGCCAGTAATGATCCCTCTCCTTGATACCACAAATCCTAGGGTCCTTTTGCAGGCTTTGCAGAATCAGGGAGGCCATGCAGTGCAAGTTTGCAGAGGCATTCGATTCTGAGTCCTCTGGGTCACTAAGGATCACATTATCCGTAACTACTGCCTCCCAGCCACGTACAACTCCTTGGGTTTCTGGGGACTGAAAACCATCCCTTGAAAACTGCTGCTGAGTGTTATCCTCTACATCCATGCTGACAATCCTGCTCCTCCTCCTCCTCTTCTTCTTCCTCTGTGTTTGGTGGGCCCGCAGGAATGCTATCTGGATAAAGGGGGCCTTGAGAGGAAAGGAAGTACTCCTCTTTCTCCCGCTGTTCTGCCTCAAGTGCCCTGTCCATGATTCCACGAAACGTGTGCTCCAGCACGAAGACTAGAGGGACAGTGTCACTGATGCATGCATTGTCACTGCTCACCATCCTTGTGGCCTCCTCAAATGGTGACAGGAAAGTGCATGCATCCTTGATCAGTAGCCACTGGCATGGCAAAGAGAAGCCAAGCTCCCCTGACCCTGTCCTGGTGCCATACTCACACAGGTACTAATTGATGGCCCTCTGCTGTGTGTGCAGCCACTGCAGCATTGGTAACGTTGAGTTCCACCTGGTGGACATGTCACAAATGAGGCGGTTGGTGGGCAGGTTGCATTCCCTTTGAATGTCAGCCAGCCGAGCACTGCCATTGTATAACCGGCGGAAATGACCACAGACTTTTCTGGCCTGGGGAGATCTTGTAAGCCTGGGTACCTGGTCAAGAACCGCTGCACCACCAAATTCAGGATGTGTGCCAAACATGGAACATGGGTCAAGTGTGCCAAACATGGAACATGGGTCAAGTGTGCCTGTCGGAGCGCGGAGAGAAGGTTGATGCCATTGTCGCATACAACCATTCCTGGCTGAAGCTGGCGTGGCGTCAACCACCTCTGAGCCTGCCCCTGCAGAGCTGGCAGAATCTCTGCCCCAGTGTGGCTCCTGTCCCCTAGGCAGACCAACTCAAGCACCGCATGGCATCTTTTAGCCTGACTGCTTACGTAGCCCCTTTAACGCTTACGGAGCACTGCTGGTTCAGAGGACGAATCAGCAGAAGAGACCATAGAGGAAGAAAAGGAGGGGTGGAGGAGAGAGTGGAACAAGCTCCAACACTGAACCCCTGTCCTACATCCTTCCCAGCTGCCAGCAGAGTTACCCAGTGCGCTATGAAGGAAAGGGGACGTCCCTGCCCATGCCTGCTGGACCATGAATCAGCAGTAATATGAACCTTACTGCTGACCGCCCTGTCCAACAAGGCCAAAACATTGCCTTCCACATGCCGGTAGAGAGCCGGAATGGCCTTCCGTGAAAAGAAATGGCATTTTGGAACCTGCCACTGAGGTACAGCACATTCCACAAATTCATGAAAGGGGGCAGAGTCTACCAGCTAAAAAGGCAGCAGTTGCAGTGCTAGCCAGTTTGGACAAGCTAGCATTTAGACGCTAAGCATGTGGATGGCTGGGACCGAATTTCTTTTTATGGTTCAGCAACTGGGGTAGGGAAATTTGCCTGTTTAAAAATCAAGTGGTGTTGTACTGCTAGCAGATTGGCTGCAAGTACTTTAGACACCTATTGCTATACCTTCATTCCTCTCAGTGCAGGTTTTTGAGAGGACTGGAGGTATAGTGGGGTTGGAAAACCCAGATGAGGAGCAAGAAGTCCGCCTTTTTTCTATGATGTGGGTCTTTCAAGTGCTGTTGCCAATGGACTGCATGGCAGGTTGTCATATGTCTGGTCAAGCATGTGGTGCCCAAGCGGCTGCTGTTCTGACCACGCTTTATCCGCTTCAGACATAGGTTGCAAACAGCAAAGGTGCGATTTGCTGCACACGTGTTGAAAAAAGCCCACACCAAGGAACCTTTAAAAGTCAGCGGGTAGTCAGCAGAGCTCTGCACCTGTGGAGCTGTGCAGTCTGATGCAATAGGGTGGCTGCCCTTAAGCTGCCCCCTAGAGGACATCCTGCCCCATTGGAGTTGTGCCTCCTCCTCCCTTTCCTCCGCTCTTCTCTCAGGCACCCAAGTACAGTCAGTGACCTCATCACCCCCTCCCTCCTCGTCACTGGAGCAAACTTGGCAGTATGCTGCAGCTAGGGGAACATGACTGCCAGTTTCTTGTCCTTCTGTAGCACCTCTAGGCTCACGTTACTCCCTTCCTCAACCTGTGAGCCAACATCGGAGCCTTCAAATCGCTGCGCATTCTCCAGCAGCATGTAACCGACACTGTGGTCCACCAGCGCTCATAAATCCCACCTATCAGTGCCCATTAGAGCTGCCTTTCAGTGCCCATAAGTGCTACCTACCCTGTTTCCCCAAAAATAAGACCTAGAGTGATTGTCAGTGATGGCTGCAATATAAGCCCTACCCCCCAAATAAGCCCTAGTTAAAGTCCTTGTAGGTCATATTTTCACTGTAGGGCTTATTTTCGGGGAAACAGGATAGGGCTTATTTGGGGGGTAGGGCTTATATTGCAGCCATCACTGACAATCACGCTAGGTCTTATTTTCGGGGAAACAGGGTATCAGTGCTCATCAATCTGACCTACAGTGCCCATCAGTGCTGCCTATAAGTGCCTCCTATACAATAGGTGCCACCTCACAATAGGCCTGTTGAGGATCTGCAGTCAGGAAAGGAGCCAGCACATCCGCCCAGTCTTTCTCAGGGAGACCTGAAGAAAGTGAAAATAGCAATCACGGGTTTTTTCAACCACATGGAGCCTCAGATATGTGGGACCACCACCGACAGTAAGAGCCTGGCCGCTTACCAGAACCCCATGACCCCCCGTTACAGAGGGTCTAAAGGGCTTTTGAGATCCTAGTAATCCGAACTATCCAGGAACAGGGATGGAGATGGAAACTGGAAGGAGCATCAGGTGCTGGAGTGAAGATGGATGGGTCCACAGGAAGGGGGCTCAGCCCTCAGCAAGGCATTATTATCATAGGAAAGAAGAAAGGGAGGGCTCCCATAGTGTAAAATCCGGTTGCAATTTATTATAAAAAAAAGTATATAAACACTCACATGTAAAATGAGATAATCAGTATCATCAGACAATCAGCATCATCAGATGGAAGAACAGACTGTGGCACCGGCCGGATGACCACAGATAGCTCGTCCTGTTAGATGTACAGCAGCAATGGGAGGTGGCGCGATGATACCGCTCAGCCCTACGCTGCGTTTCGCAAAAAAATGCGTCTTCCAGGGGCACGAGCTGCTCATCGCATCACCTCCCTTAAATAACAAATGATAAATGGTAAGCCTCACCTTGGAATCCCCCATGCCGGACTTCCGCATTAGCCTCGAGCGCAGGTATTGCTAGTGCGCATGCGCGTAATGGGGTCTGCACTTCCCTATGAGCCTAAAACGTTCATGGCCTCAGCGCTACCGCGCATGTGCGACCTCGGGCTACGTGGGCGTCATTCAGTCTCGCGAGAGACGAGATCCGCCCACTCAAGGGAAGAATTTGTCAAGTTCACAATGCGTGCGTACCCCCTAGTGTCAATCAGCAAGTGTAATAGGCGAACAGGCAGCCTCGGGCTACCACGCATGTGCGACCTCGGATTACACAGGCGTCATTCAATCTCGCTCCAGGGGATGAGAACCGCCCTCTCAAGAGAAAGATATGTCAGGTCTACAATGCGTGCGCATCCCCCTAATGTCGATCAACAGATGTGATAGACAAACAGGCAGCCTTACGTGGGGCACGGGTAAAAATTAAGTGAGAAAAGAACAAGAAAATTTGTTTAAAAAAAAAAAAAAAAAAAAAAAAAAGTAAAAAATAAGTAAACATGCCGACTAATAAAATGTGTATGAGGCATCTAAAGCCACATCCTCAGGTTACTACCCGATCGAATCACTACCCAACAGATCGCACACAGCAATCTGTAATGTTGGCGTGTAGTTTGACTGGGAAAATGTGAATATGCAAACCAAAAAAAGTATTTGTTTTTTTGAATGTGTCAAGGCTATATAAATACACCTACTTGGTGCTAATAGCAAATATTTAAACAAGTTTAGGCGTTAATGGTGACACACGCCAACAAAAATCAAGAAATGTGTCCCAAGGGGACATAAATAAAATACAAAAGATGACCCCTAGTGGTCAAAGTAAAAAAGCACACCCTCAAAGCCAGTTTCCTAGTGTATTGAACAGTCAGACAGCTATGCGGGTGAACACAAAATTTAAATAGATGCAGAAAAAAATGCATAACAATGTAAATAAATTATATTTAAATTAATGCAAGCTGTAAGACAACACCCATATCTCGTACAGGTTGTCAAAAGGTGGCCGTGTCCAAAAATGGTCACCCGTGACAACCCACAGTACTGGTACATGGTATATGTTCACATTGAGGGATGCATATCTCAAAAGTTCGCATGGTAACCAATTGGGTAGGACAGATAAAGCACACACCCCAACTGTAAATTTAATCATTAAAAATTAAAAATGAGGGGCCTGAATGGTGACACATACGGGCCCGACCTAAATAGGTCATAAGGGGACATAAAATTGTGAAAACATGACATACCGAACCCTAGTGGTCATCATGAAATCTCATATGTCTGTGAAATTAAATACCTATTAATAGTGAAGATTACAAAGAGCAATCTAGGGGTCTCCTCAAAACTCTAGAAAAGGAGGATAAGAATCAGAAAACCAAGAAAAAAAAGAAATACATTAGGGACAAACAAGATTACCAGTCAGGCCTTATCTTCATTTGGCAAAAGAAATTAGCCACACAGATTGAAGAAGAGAGGAGAATGGATACTCAACCTCAGGGAGCTGGCTCAGCCAGTAGGGAATCCGTCTCTCTTCCAACTAAACAGGGGACTCATGCCCCGTCTAAGAGGGATGTGCGCCCCAAAAACAACAAATCGAGGCCCCCAAGAGTTGGCCCTAGTCATACCCCTAGGGGTGATCCATCTGGATTCCCTGGGCAAGACTATTACCAATCTCCACGTCCCAATTATTTCCAACGGTCCTATGATACCCCTCCCCCTGCAACATGGGAAAACCCACCATGGAAACGTAACTCTCAGGGTTATAATGGGGGTCTGATTCAACACTACCATCCATTTGATGATCCTAGAAACACAGTTCCCACAAATAATAGGTTTTATCCTCTGTCGGATTTCAACAGCCCTCAACAACGAAGGGCTAACCCAGAAGGATATGGCCATGATTATTTTGAGAGGAACCAGAGCGTTCAGTTCTCTAGGGACCCACAGAGGGATTACAACCATCCCGGGCCTCCTCAATCTTTTGACCCCCCAAGGGGGAACAATAATTCCAATTGGGGTTTTCCCAAGGACACCCGAGCACCCAAACACTCGGGAGAACGAAAAGAGGAACCAGAGGGGGGAGGCGAATTCAGACATCCAAAAAAAAGAAAGATCTAGGTTCAGGCATTTTTAACTTGTCCAAACAAACGCTCACTGATGCTGAAAAAAGGCTTTTGGACAAAGGTTTGAAGTTTGCTCCACCTAGGAGTCTGAGCAAATTTCAAACCTATATGGATGTGCATAAATTTACACGCAAATTAAACATTAAACGGTATATGCTGTCTAATCCCATCAATAGGGTGAACAATGTTAGCAGCCAATACCAACACACAAATTTGGCAAACGCCTCTCTCTTTAACCCCCCAGGCTCTTTGGCCCCGGCCATCCGTGTTTTTAGAGATGTGGTCCTACGTGACCTGGAGCAGATTAGGGTCAAGAAGGCCAGACTACATAGAGATCTACAGACTGGACTGGATTCTCTCTGTAAGAATAAATCTTTGGTCATAAGACCAGCTGATAAAGGTGGGGGAATCGTGGTATTAGATCGCCACGATTACCAAACCGAGATGCATCGCATTGTCGGCGATACTGACACCTACACCATATTGAACAGGGACCCTCTTATTAAGTATAAGAGGGAATTGGAATCTATTGTTGATAGAGGACTTCGGGGGGGTATTCTAAATGACAAAGAGGGACGTTTTTTGGTTCCAGCAGCCCCTAGAACCCCAGTCATTTACTACCTCCCGAAGATCCATAAAGATCTGGTTTGCCCCCCGGGACGTCCCATTGTAAGTGGAAGCGATTCCATCACGTCCCGGGTGGGCAAATACATTGATCATTTCTTACAACCGTTAGTGGTGAAGATCCCATCCTATATTAAGGACACTAAGCAGGTTATCAACACACTCTCTAACATCACTCCTAGGGAGGGTCTTTGGATGGTGACCGCGGATGTTTCATCCCTCTATACCATCATCCCCCACCATTTAGGTTTACAGGCGGTGGAATTGTTTCTCAATCGAGACTCTAACTTACCTCCTGCACAAATTCTATTCATTATGGAACTCTTGCAATATGCTGCGAGCCACAGTTACTTCTGGTTCGAACAGCAGTTTTATCGACAGGATCGCGGCGTGGCCATGGGAGCCAAATACGCCCCGAGTTTGGCCAATATTTTTATGGCCAAATGGGAGGAGGACGTCATCGACGCCCCCAGGAGACCGGAGGTGCTCCTGTGGGCTAGATATATCGATGACGTCCTCCTCCTATGGGATGGGGGGGGGGGGGTTGGGGACTGAGCTTCATAACTTTATGGATATCCTTAATACCAACGACCGAGGCATCAGACTAAATTTTGAGGCCAGTCAGGAAACCATCCACTTCCTCGACCTGAAGATTCAGATCTTGGAAGGACAGTTCGTGACATCTACACACTTCAAGGCAACTGACAGAAACTCTTACATTTCTGTAGACAGTTGCCACCACGAATCGTGGCTGAAAGCTATTCCATATGGACAATTTTTGCGCCTCAGACGCAATTGTTCAGACACAGCCACCTTCGACCATCAGGCATCTATTCTGACTGAAAGATTCCTGGAGAAGGGATATGAACGTTCTTCCCTCTCACAGGCTGCGAAATCGGCAAGGGATAAGGATAGAACAACTCTGTTAGCTGAGGTTCCTAGACCTAGGAACGAGGTTTTAGAGACTGTACCATTCATCACTACCTATTCGGTTCAACACCGTGCCATTAAGCAACTGATACAAAAACATTGGCACGTCCTAGGTAGTGACTCTTAAGCCATTTTACCACCAAGACCTAGGGTGATCTTAAAGCCATTTTACCACCAAGACCTAGGGTGATTTTTAAGGGCGCAGCCTCCTTGGGAAATAAGATTGCGCCCACAGTTCAGGACCCCCCACGGGAAAATAGATCTTTCCTGCAAAACCTAACAGGGTTCTATAGGTGTGGGAGATGCCAAGTGTGTTCTTTAAACACTAATAGATCAAGACGTATCACGTCATTTGTATCCACCAGCACTGGAGTTTCACATGACATCGAACCATTCATCACCTGTAGTTCTGAAGGGGTGGTATATCTGTTACAATGCCCGTGTGGTCTCCAATATATAGGGAGGACCAAAAGGGCCCTACGGGTTCGCTTAAACGAGCACATAGGAAATATTAGAAGAGGGTATGACAAACACCCCGTTTCCAGGCATTATGACCAATTCCATGCTAGGGACCCCTCCAAAACTTTATTCGTGGGCATAGACAAATACAAACCCCATTGGCGGGGCAGCTCACTTATTAGGGAGATTTCCAAGTCAGAGATGTCCTGGATATATAAGGTTAAAAGTTATGTACCACATGGTATGAATGTGGACACTGATATTAATGCTTTTATCAACAATGCCTGAAATACGGAATGTGGTGAAATATAGCTTTCTTCTTTCTTGTTGTATTTTAATGTTTATAATGTTTTGGAGGTCACTTTTGATTTGGATCCCCATGTCCGGACCACCGGATATGCCCTGCGATTAGTGTTTAGACTATCATTGCAGCATCCATTGAGTTTACCTTAAACCTTTTACATACCGATATAGGTATTTAATTTCACAGACACATGAGATTTCATGATGACCACTAGGGGTCGGTATGTCATGTTTTCACAATTTTATGTCCCCTTATGACCTATTTAGGTCGGGCCCGTATGGGTCACCATTCAGGCCCCTCATTTTTAATTTTTAATGATTAAATTTACAGTTGGGGTGTCTGCTTTATCTGTCATACCCAATTGGTTACCATGCGAACTTTTGAGATATGCATCCCTCAATGTGAACATATACCAGTACTGTGGGTTGTCACGGGTGACCGTTTTTGGACACGGCCACCTTTTGACAACCTGTACGAGATATGGGTGTTGTCTTACAGCTTGCATTAATTTAAATATAATTTATTTATGTTGTTATGCATTTTTTTCTGCATCTATTTAAATTTTGTGTTCACCCACATAGCTGTCTGACTGTTCAATACACTAGGAAACTGGCTTTGAGGGTGTGCTTTTTTACTTTGACCACTAGGGGTCATCTTTTGTATTTTATTTATGTCCCCTTGGGACACATTTCTTGATTTTTGTTGGCGCGTGTCACCATTAACGCCTAAACTTGTTTAAAAATATTTGCTATTAGCACCAAGTAGGTGTATTTATATAGCCTTGACACATTCAAAAAAACAAATACGTTTTTTTGGTTTGCATATTCACATTTTCCCAGTCAAACTACACGCCAACATTACAGATTGCTGTGTGCGATCTGTTGGGTAGTGATTCGATCGGGTAGTAACCTGAGGATGTGGCTTTAGATGCCTCATACACATTTTATTAGTCGGCATGTTTACTTATTTTTTAAACAAATTTTCTTGTTGTTCTTTTCTCACTTAATTTTTACCCGTGCCCCACGTAAGGCTGCCTGTTTGTCTATCACATCTGTTGATCGACATTAGGGGGGTGCGCACGCATTGTAGACCTGACATATCTTTCTCTTGAGAGGGCGGTTCTCATCTCCTGGAGCGAGATTGAATGACGCCTGTGTAATCCGAGGTCGCACATGCGCGGTAGCCCGAGGCTGCCTGTTCGCCTATTACACTTGCTGATTGACACTAGGGGGTGCGCACGCATTGTGAACTTGACAAATTCTTCCCTTGAGTGGGCGGATCTCGTCTCTCGCGAGACTGAATGACGCCCACGTAGCCCGAGGTCACACATGCGCGGTAGCGCTGAGGCCATGAACGTTTTAGGCTCATAGGGAAGTGCAGACCCCGTTACGCGCATGCGCACTAGCAATACCTGCGCTCGAGGCTAATGCGGAAGTCCGGCATGGGGGATTCCAAGGTGAGGCTTACCATTTATCATTTGTTATTTAAGGGAGGTGATGCGATGAGCAGCTCGTGCCCCTGGAAGACGCATTTTTTTGCGAAACGCAGCGTAGGGCTGAGCGGTATCATCGCGCCACCTCCCATTGCTGCTGTACATCTAACAGGACGAGCTATCTGTGGTCATCCGGCCGGTGCCACAGTCTGTTCTTCCATCTGATGATGCTGATTGTCTGATGATACTGATTATCTCATTTTACATGTGAGTGTTTATATACTTTTTTTATAATAAATTGCAACCGGATTTTACACTATGGGAGCCCTCCCTTTCTTCTTTCCTATGATAATAATGCCTTGCTGAGGGCTGAGCCCCCTTCCTGTGGACCCATCCATCTTCACTCCAGCACCTGATGCTCCTTCCAGTTTCCATCTCCATCCCTGTTCCTGGATAGTTCGGATTACTAGGATCTCAAAAGCCCTTTAGACCCTCTGTAACGGGGGGTCATGGGGTTCTGGTAAGCGGCCAGGCTCTTACGGTCGGTGGTGGTCCCACATATCTGAGGCTCCATGTGGTTGAAAAAACCCGTGATTGCTATTTTCACTTTCTTTGGGTTCTTCTCATGGACTATTTTTTATAAATTTTTTTCATTCACAAATGACTTAATACGTTTATTTTTGTTTGGACTTTATTTTCCACATTTGTTTGTATTGATTAAGATACACTATTGCACGTATGGTTATGTATTTATTTACACAGGTTGCATTTAGCGTTTTTTGGTGTGACTAAACAGCCACACATTTACCAATTTATATAGCGCGAATCATTCCATCTTTCCTACTTATGTTATGTGTTTGTGTCACATTTAGATTTCGCTGCTCCTTTTCACATTTTAGATATTTTGAAGCGCAATTATTTTTTTCTCTCAGGGAGACCTTCCCTTGTTGCAATCCTTTCAAACATTGCCATATAAGATTCCACATTATCTGTGGCTATCATCTTTTGCATAGTCCGCTGCACTGCCTTCAGGGGGTCACTCTTTACAGCAGGATCACCTTTCATCATTTCAACCTGCTGGGTCAAAGCCTTTTGCAGTCCTGCTAGCTGTTCAACCAGTAAGCGATTTGTTTCCTGTTGCACAGCGACTGCCTGGGCATTAGCCATTGCTAATTGTTTAATTAGCTCCTCCATGGCTCGTTTTGAAGATTTCACAGCCTGTGCAGCTTTCACCCAGGACATGGGGTTGGCCTGTACCCCCCTCAAACTGCCCAATGCATAGGTCATCCTGTAAGGGATCAGGGGGCGACAAGTCGGCTCAGACAGTTCAGTCAACTTAAAAGGCTTTATTCAGCAAAAAGCAACAGAAAATTGACAAGCTTTGTCTTTATGGGCAGTTCAAACAACACAAAACTCTTCTTGGCAGAATAAGACAGTCCTTTTAAATATTTCTTAGCATCCCAGCCATAGCATATAACATAGCAAAGTCCCAGTTCAGGCAAACTCACCCAGCAGGATCAAGCCATAGGTAACAGGGGTCCTTCCAGCTTCAAGCTCCTCTCAGCTTTGATAGCTCAACCACCATCTTTCTCCAAACACACTTCTCCTCTGACATTTTCAACTCAGCTGGCAATAAGCAGGTCTGAAGGTGTCTGCCCTCTTCAATTAACCCCGTCTTAACCCTGCCCCAGGCTGACTCTCCACAATATATATATATATATATATATATATATATATATATATATATATATATATATATATATATATATATATATACTAGGCTGTGTGTATATTATATATAAAATCTCAAATACACTGCCACTAACTGAATAACATGCCTGCTTAATCTAACTCAAGCTATCTCTCTGTCCACGCCAACAACACTACACATGGCCTCTATGTAAGCAGCCTTACATAGTGTGGGGCATGGACTTAGTCCCCCTGAGCCACAATTGGCCAAAGGCACCCTGCCTTTGGCCAATTATGGCTCTCTCAACAGAATGCGCTGCGATTGGCCAAAGCATGCTGTGGTGACTTGCATTCTTCCAGTGTGGTAAAATGCAGGTCACTGCAGTATGTGTGAACAGGGCTTGTTTATGATTGACAAAGCATTTTTCAAAATACCATTATTACAACCACTAGCAAGACTGTAACAATATATTTTCAGAGTTGGGCTATTAAGGCCCCTTTTTACATTAGTGGAGTCCGCCAGCGGATCCGCCTGCTTAGCAGGGGATCTCTCCACTGATCCCCGTTGAGCAGGAAGATGACAGGTCTGTGTCTCCTCCTGTTCTCAATGGGGCTGTCGGATGGAAACAGACCGCCTGTCCATTTGCATCTGACTGTCATCTGATCCGCCATCCGTCTGTTTCTAGTGGACAGGATTGGATCAGATGTTGGCGGGTGTCAGTGGACACATGTCTGTTGACATCCATGGCTCTATATAAGGGCAATGAATAGTCCAATCAGGTCCGCCTGAAAAACTGACAGGCGAACCCGATCGGTTCGTCAGTGGGAAAGGGGCCTAAAACAGTTTTGAATAGTTTTTTCATTCCAAACCCAGTGTACTGAGAGTTGTTCACAGTGCCCTAGACAGCTGCCGCACACCAAAGCACAGCCGGTGTTCCATCAAAATCGGCGACCCATCAGATTAGGTAATGGAAGTGACGTTTCGTCAGCTGCGCATGCGTCCACCTGCTACCAGGTTTGCTAATCTGACAGAACACCTGCAGTCAGAAGAAGGCAGTGGACATCTTACTACACCCAGCTATGTCTTGAATTTCACAGTAATTTTAGCAATAAAGTGAGCGTATATAAATAAATATAGTATGTTGACATCTGTGATGGTGTTTGGCATTTTAAAAGAAGCTGGACGTCAGCAGTAGAAAGGTGGCGGAGGCCATGTTGGTACACCCCGCACTGTGTGCTAAACCTTTATGCCGCGGACAAACGGCCGGACTTGCGGACGATCCAGACTCCGTCATTTCTGACGGAGAGATTTAGAACATGTTCTATATCTGAGTCCGTCGGAAATGCCGACAGAAAAAGTCAGATGGGGCATACACACGGTCGGAATGTCCGACCGAAAGCTCCCATTGGACTTTTTCTGTCGGGAAGTCGGGCCGTGTGTACGCGGCATTAGGCTTTCAAAATGAAACATCCAAACAGCATCAGAGATATCAATATACTATATTTATATACATATAATTTATTTATCACTTTATTGCTAAAATTACTGTGAAATTCAAGACATAGCTGGGTGTACTAAGATATTCGCTGCCTTCTTCTGACTGCAGGTGTTCTGTCAGATGAGAAAACCTGGTAGCTGTTGGAACGTCACTTCCGTTACCTAATCTGACGGGTCACCCATTCTGACTGAACACCGGGTCTGGCTGCAGTGAGCCAGTAGTAGTGGGAATAAGACACAACAATTGTGTGCCCTAACGCTGACCTGCATTCATCCGGTGTGGTAAAATGCAGGTCATCACACTATGGGGTTTATTAACTAAAACTGGAGTGTGCAAAATCTGGTACAGCTCTGCATGGCAGCCAAATTGCTTCTAACTTCAGCTTGCGATTTAAGATTAAGATTTGATAGAAAAAAAAACTGGAAGCTGATTGGCTTCCATGCAAAGCTGCACCAGATTTTGCCACAATGGAAGAACACAGGTCACCATTAGGACACACAATTGTGTCCTAGTCACACTTCAACACACCCCAGAGGTGCCCCCTACTGCTGACTCACTGCAAAGTAAATCAACACTAGTACGCTAGTAAATCAACCCCTATATGTGAACAGGGTCTTAAAGCTATATGTATTTATGAAGATATGGAGTAGGGATGGTCCCGATTCTTGAATCGAACATAGGTTTGACTCGAAAATCGGGTGTTCATTTGTCCGCAGACGAACCAAACATATGGGGTGTTCGCAGCAAATTCGAGCTCCGCGGAACGCCCCATAATGCACTGCGAGATCACAGTGCATTGATGGCTGCTGATAGGCAAAACCATGCACCTGACCTGCATGCTTTGGCCAATCACAGCGAAATCTGCTGGGAGAGTTATGATTGGCCAAAGACAGGGTGCCTTTGGCCAATCATGGCTCAGGGGGCCAAGTCCACACCCCACACTATATAAGGCTGCTTACATGGAGGCTGTATGTAGTGTGATACGTGGAGGAGATTGAGAGAACTTGAGCTAGATTAGGCAGGTTAGTGGCGTGCAGTCTCAGTCACAGCTTACTGTGAAGAAACCTTTGCATATTTGGAGATTAAATCTCTTTTCATCTAGACGTAAAGAGTGCCCCCGTGTCCTCTGGGTTGACCGTAAAGAGAATAACAACACCAAGTTCACTATATGGACCCCCTATATATTTGAACATATTGAAAATATCCTCCCTTATTCTCCTCTTCTAAAGAGTGAATAAATTCAGTTCCTCTAATCTTTCCTCATAGCTGAGCTCCTCCATGCCTCTTATCAGTTTGGCTGCCCTTCTCTGCACTTTCTCCTTTTTGAGAACTGGTGCCCAAAACTGAACTGCATATTCCAGGTGAGGTCTTACTAATGATTTGAACAGGGGCAAAATTCTCTCTCTCTCTCTCTCTCTCTCTCTCTCTCTCTCTCTCTCTCTCTCTCTCTCTCTCTCTCTCTCTCTCTCTCTCTCTCTCTCTCTCTCTCTCTCTCTCTCTCTCTCTCTCTCTCTCTCTCTCTCTCTCTCTCTCTCTCTCTCTCTCTCTCTCTCTCTCTCTCTCTCTCTCTCTCTCTCTCTCTCCTCACAAAAGTGAGTACACCCCTCACATTTTTGTAAATAGTTTATTATATCTTTTCATGTGACAACACTGAAGAAATGACAATTTGCTACAATGTAAAGTAGTGAGTGTACATCATGTATAACAGTGTAAATTTGCTGTCCCCTCAATAACTCAACACACAACACAATGCCACCATTATTTTCCAGCACTGCCTTAACACTCTTGGGCATGGAGTTCACCAGAGCTTCACAGGGTGCCACTGGAGTCCTCTTCCGCTCCTCCATGATGACATCACAGAGCTGGTGGATGTTGGAGACCTTGAACTCCTCCACCTCCCATTTGAGGATGCCCCACAGATGCTCAATAGGGTTTAGGTCTGAAGACATGCTTGGCCAATCCATGATCTTTACCCTCAGCTTCTTTAGCAAGGCAGTGGTCGTCTTGGAGCCGTGTTTGGGGTCCTTATGTTGGAATACTGCCTTGCGGCCCAGTCTCCGAAGGGAGGGAATCATGCTCTGCTTCAGTATGTCACAGTACATGTTGGCATTCATGGTTCCCTCAATGAACTGTAGCTCCTCAGTGCCGGTGTTCTGCCGAGAAAGTTCCGCTCGGCGGATTAGTTCCCCCTCTACTGCGCATGCGCAGTAGAAGCCGGCGGAAATAGCCGAAGCGGAACAGCTGAAAATCAGCTGTACACGGCGCCTGTAAGAGGGCCCCTCGCGGGCTCGCTTCGCTCGCCACGCTTCGGGCACGGCCTCGCTGCGCTCGGCACTTTTAGATTCCCCCTCTAGGTCCACTTGGATAGAGGGGAAGGAACCTGGACCCAGAGCGCAGGCGCCGTGTACAGCTGATCGAAGCGTTTGAGCTTCGGCTATCTCCGGCGGCCGACAGTAGTACGTACTGCGCAGGCGCTGCGCCTGCGCAGTACAGGGGGGGAACCTATCCGCCGAAGGAACTTATTCGGCAAGACACCGGCAGCACTCATGCAGCCCCAGACCATGACACTCCCACCACCACGTTTGACTGTAGGCAAGACACACTTGTCTTTGTACTCCTCACCTGGTTGCCACCACACACGCTTGACACTATCTGAACCAAATAAGTTTATCTTGGTCTCATCAAATCACAGGTCATGGTACCAGTAATCCATGTCCTTAGTCTGCTTGTCTTCAGCAAACTGTTTGCAGGCTTTGTGCATCATTATTAGAAGAGGCTTCCTTCTGGGACGACAGCCATGCAGACCAATTTGATGCAGTGTGCGGCGTATGGTCTGAGCACTGACAGGCTGACCCCCCCACCCCTTCAACCTCTGCAGCAATGCTGGCAGCACTCATACGTCTATTTCCCAAAGACAACCTCTGGATATAACGTTAAGCACGTGCACTCAACTTCTTTGGTCAACCATGGCATGAGTGGAACCTGTCCTGTTAAACCTCTGTATGGTCTTGGCCACCGTGCTTCAGCTCAGTTTCAGGGTCTTGGCAATCTTCTTATAGCCTAGGCCATCTTAATGTAAAGCAACAATTCTTTTTTTCAGATCCTCAGAGTTCTTTGTCATGAGGTGCCATGTTGAACTTCCAGTGACCAGTAGGAGAGAGTGAGAGAGATAACACCAAATTTAACACACCTGCTCCTCATTCACACCTGAGACCTTGTAACACTAATGAGTCACATGACACCGGGAGGGAAAATGGCTAATTGGGCCCAATTTGGACATTTTCACTTAGGGGTATACTCACTTTTGTTGCCAGCGGTTTAGACATGGCTGTATGTTGAATTATCTTGAGGGGACAGCAAATTTACACTGTTATACAAGCTGTATACTCACTACTTCACATTGTAGCAAAGTGTCATTTCTTCAGTGTTGTCACATAAAAAGATACAGTGGGGACAGAAAGTTTTCAGACCTCCTAAATTTTTTCACTCTTTGTTATATTGCAGCCATTTGCTAAAATCATTTAAGTTCATTTTTTCCCTCATTAATGTACACACAACACCCCATATTGACAGAAAAACACAGGATTGTTGACATGTTTGCAGATTTATTAAAAAAGAAAAACTGAAATATCACATGGTACTAAGTATTCAGACCCTTTGCTGTAACACTCATATATGTAACTCAGGTGCTGTCCATTTCTTCTGATCATCCTTGAGATGGTTCTACACCTTAATTTGAGTCCAGCTGTGTTTGATTATACTGATTGGACTTGATTAGGAAAGCCATACACCTGTCTATATAAGACCTTACAGCTTACAGTGCATGTCAGAGCAAATGAGAATCATGAGGTCAAAGGAATTGCCTGAAGAGCTCAGGAGACAGAATTGTGGCAAGGCACAGATCTGGCCAAGGTTACAAAAAAATTTCTGCTGCACTTAACCACTTGACGACCGCCTCACGCCGATGTACGTCGGCAAAGTGGCACGGACAGGCAAAATCACGTACATGGTACGTGATTTGCCTTCCGCGGGTGGGGGGTCCAATCGGACCCCCCCCCTGGTGCCCGAGGCGGTCGTCGTTTGTCCAGCGGCGATCGGTGGTGAGGGGGAGACCATCCGTTCGTGGCCCCCCCCTCGCGATCGCCGCCGGCCAATCGAATCATTCCTTTGCTGCTGTATGCTAAACAGCAGCAAAGGAAATGTCATCTCTCCTCGGCTCGGTAATTTCCGTTCCGGCCCGAGGAGAGAAGACATCAATGTGAGTGCACCAACACACACACAACACAGTAGAACATGCCAGGCACACTAAACACCCCGATCCCCCCCCCCCCCGATCGCCCCCCGATCCCCCCCAATCACCCCCCCCCCCCCCCCCCCGTCACAAACTGACACCAGCAGTTTTTTTTTTTTTTTGTTTTTTTTCTGATTACTGCATAGTGTCAGTTTGTGACAGTTACAGTGTTGGGACAGTTACTGTTACCCCCCTGTAGGTCTAGGGTACCCCCCTAACCCCCCCTAATAAAGTTTTAACCCCTTGATCACCCCCTGTCACCAGTGTCACTAAGCGATCATTTTTCTGATCGCTGTATTAGTGTCGCTGGTGACGCTAGTTAGGGACATAAATATTTAGGTTCGCCATCAGCGTTTTATAGCGACAGGGACCCCCATATACTACCTAATAAATGTTTTAACCCCTTGATTGCCCCCTAGTTAACCCTTTCACCACTGATCACCGTATAACCGTTACGGTTGACGCTGGTTAGTTTGTTTATTTTTTATAGTGTCAGGGCACCCGCCGTTTATTACCGAATAAAGGTTTAGCCCCCTGATCGCCCGGCGGTGATATGCGTCGCCCCAGGCAGCGTCAGATTAGCGCCAGTACCGCTAACACCCACGCACGCAGCATACACCTCCCTTAGTGGTATAGTATCTGAACGCATCAATATCTGATCCGATCAGATCTATACTAGCGTCCCCAGCAGTTTAGGGTTCCCAAAAACGCAGTGTTAGCGGAATCAGCCCAGATACCTGCTAGCACCTGCGTTTTGCCCCTCCGCCCGGCCCAGCCCAGCCCACCCAAGTGCAGTATCGATCGATCACTGTCACTTACAAAAGACTAAACGCATAACTGCAGCGTTCGCAGAGTCAGGCCTGATCCCTGCGATCGCTAACAGTTTTTTTGGTAGTATTTTGGTGAACTGGCAAGCACCAGCCCCAGGCAGGGTCAGGTTAGCGCCAGTACCGCTAACACCCACGCACGCAGCATACACCCCCCTTAGTGGTATAGTATCTAAACGCATCAATATCTGATCCGATCAGATCTATACTAGCGTCCCCAGCAGTTTAGGGTTCCCAAAAACGCAGTGTTAGCGGAATCAGCCCAGATACCTGCTAGCACCTGCGTTTTGCCCCTCCGCCCGGCCCAGCCCACCCAAGTGCAGTATCGATCGATCACTGACACTTACAAAACACTAAATGCATAACTGCAGTGTTCGCAGAGTCAGGCCTGATCCCTGCGATCGCTAACAGTTTTTTTGGTAGTATTTTGGTGAACTGGCAAGCACCAGCCCCAGGCAGCGTCAGGTTAGCGCCAGTACCGCTAACACCCACGCACGCACTGTACACCACCCTTAGTGGTATAGTATCTGAACGGATCAATATCTGATCCGATCAGATCTATACTAGCATCCCCAGCAGTTTAGGGTTCTCACAAACGCAGTGTTAGCGGGATCAGCCCAGATACCTGCTAGCATCTGCGTTTTGCCCCTCCGCCCGGCCCAGCCCAGCCCACCCAAGTGCAGTATCGATCGATCACTGTCACTTACAAAAGACTAAACGCATAACTGCAGCGTTCGCAGAGTCAGGCCTGATCCCTGCGATCGCCAACAGATTTTTTGGTAGCGTTTTGGTGAACTGGCAAGCGCCAGCGGCCTAGTACACCCCGGTCGTAGTCAAACCAGCACTGCAGTAACACTTGGTGACGTGGCGAGTCCCATAAGTGCAGTTCAAGCTGGTGAGGTGGCAAGCACAAGTAGTGTCCCGCTGCCACCAAAAAGACAAACACAGGCCCGTCGTGCCCATAGTGCCCTTCCTACTGCATTCGCCAATCCTAATTGGGAACCCACCGCTTCTGCAGCGCCCGTACTTCCCCCATTCACATCCCCAACCAAATGCAGTCGGCTGCATGAGAGGCATTTTCTTTATGTCCTCCCGAGTACCCCTACCCAACGAACCCCCCCAAAAAAGATATTGTGTCTGCAGCTAGCGCGGATATAGGCGTGACACCCGCTATTATTGTCCCTCCTGTCCTGACAATCCTGGTCTTTGCATTGGTGAATGTTTTGAACGCTACCATGCACTAGTTGAGTATTAGCGTAGGGTACAGCATTGCACAGACTAGGCACACTTTCACAGGGTCTCCCAAGATGCCATCGCATTTTGAGAGACCCGAACCTGGAACCGGTTACAGTTATAAAAGTTAGTTACAAAAAAAGTGTAAAAAAAAAAAAAAAAAAAATATATATAAAATAAAAAAAAATAGTTGTCGTTTTATTGTTCTCTCTCTCTCTATTCTCTCTATTGTTCTGCTCTTTTTTACTGTATTCTATTCTGCAATGTTTTATTGTTATTATGTTTTATCATGTTTGCTTTTCAGGTATGCAATTTTTTATACTTTACCGTTTACTGTGCTTTATTGTTAACCATTTTTTTGTCTTCAGGTACGCCATTCACAACTTTGAGTGGTTATACCAGAATGATGCCTGCAGGTTTAGGTATCATCTTGGTATCATTCTTTTCAGCCAGCGGTCGGCGTTCATGTAAAAGCAATCCTAGCAGCTAATTAGCCTCTAGACTGCTTTTACAAGCCGTGGGAGGGAATGCCCCCCCCCCACCGTCTTCCGTGTTTTTCTCTGGCTCTCCTGTCTCAACAGGGAACCTGAAAATGCAGCCGGTGATTCAGCCAGCTGACCATAGAGCTGATCAGAGACCAGAGTGGCTCCAAACATCTCTATGGCCTAAGAAACCGGAAGCTACGAGCATTTTATGACTTAGATTTCGCTGGATGTAAATAGCGCCATTGGGAAATTGGGGAAGCATTTTATCACACAGATCTTGGTGTGGTCAGATGCTTTGAGGGCAGAGGAGAGATCTAGGGTCTAATAGACCCCAATTTTTTCAAAAAAGAGTACCTGTCACTACCTATTGCTATCATAGGGGATATTTACATTCCCCGAGATAACAATAAAAATGATTAAAAAAAAATAAAAATGAAAGGAACAGTTTAAAAATAAGATAAAAAAGCAAAAAAATAATAAAGAAAAAAAAAAAAAAAAAAAAAAGCACCCCTGTCGCCCCCTGCTCTCGCACTAAGGCGAACGCAAGCGGCGGTCTGTCGTCAAACGTAAACAGCAATTGCACCATGCATGTGAGGTATCACCGCGAAGGTTAGATCGAGGGCAGTAATTTTTGCAGTAGACCTCCTCTGTAAATCTAAAGTGGTAACCTGTAAAGGCTTTTAAAGGCTTTTAAAAATGTATTTATTTTGTTGCCACTGCACGTTTGTGCGCAATTGTAAAGCATGTCATGTTTGGTATCCATGTACTCGGCCTAAGATCATCTTTTTTATTTCATCAAACATTTGGGCAATATAGTGTGTTTTAGTGCATTAAAATTTAAAAAAGTGTGTTTATTCCCCAAAAAATGCGTTTGAAAAATCGCTGCGCAAATACTGTGTGAAAAAAAAAATGAAACACCCACCATTTTAATCTGTAGGGCATTTGCTTTAAAAAAATATATAATGTTTGGGGGTTCAAAGTAATTTTCTTGCAAAAAAAAAAACTTTTTCATGTAAACAATAAGTGTCAGAAAGGGCTTTGTCTTCAAGTGGTTAGAAGAGTGGGTGATGTGTGACATAAGCTTCTAAATGTTGTGCATAAAATGCCAGGACAGTTCAAAACCCCCCAAATGACCCCATTTTGGAAAGTAGACACCCCAAGCTATTTGCTGAGAGGCATGTCGAGTCCATGGAATATTTTATATTGCGACACAAGTTGCGGGAAAGAGACAATTTTTTTTTTTTGCACAAAATTGTCACTAAATGATATATTGCTCAAACATGCCATGGGAATATGTGAAATTACACCCCAAAATACATTCTGCTGCTTCTCCTGAGTACGGGGATACCACATGTGTGAGACTTTTTGGGAGCCTAGCCGCGTACGGAACCCCGAAAACCAAGCACCGCCTTCAGGCTTTCTAAGGGCGTGAATTTTTGATTTCTCTCTTGACTGCTTATCACAGTTTCGGAGACCATGGAATGCCCAGGTGGCACAAACCCCCCCCCCCCCAAATGACCCCATTTTGGAACGTAGACACCCCAAGCTATTTGATGAGAGGTATAGTGAGTATTTTGCAGACCTCACTTTTTGTCACAAAGTTTTGAAAATTGAAAAAAGAAAAAAAAAAAAGTTTTTTCTTGTCTTTCTTCATTTTCAAAAACAAATGAGAGCTGCAAAATACTCACCATGCCTCTCAGCAAATAGCTTGGGGTGTCTACTTTCCAAAATGGGGTCATTTGGGGGGGTTTTGTGCCACCTGGGCATTCCATGGCCTCCGAAACTGTGATAGGCAGTGAAGAGTGAAATCAAAAATTTTCACCCTTAGAAATCCTGAAGGCGGTGATTGGTTTTCGGGGTCCCGTACACGGCTACGCTCCCAAAAAGTCCCACACATGTGGTATCCCCGTACTCAGGAGAAGTAGCTAAATGTATTTTGGGGTGCAATTCCACATATGCCCATGGCCTGTGTGAGCAATATATCATTTAGTGACAACTTTGTGCAAAAAAAAAAAAAATGTGTCACTTTCCCGCAACTTGTGTCAAAATATAAAATATTCCATGGACTCAATATGCCTCTCTGGAAATAGCTTGGGGTGTCTACTTTCCAAAATGGGGTCATTTGGGGGGGTTTTGTGCCACCTGGGCATTCCATGGCCTCCGAAACTGTGATAGGCAGTAAAGAGTGAAATCCTAAATTTACGCCCTTAGAAATCCTGAAGGCGGTGATTGGATTTCGGGGCCCCGTACGCGGCTAGGCTCCCAAAAAGTCCCACACATGTGGTATCCCCATATTCAGGAGAAGCAGCAGAATGTATTTTGGGGTGCAATTCCACATAGGCCCATGGCCTGTGTGAGCAATATATCATTTAGTGACAACTTTTTGTAAATATTTTTTATTTTTTTTTGTCATTATTCAATCACTTGGGACAAAAAAAATAAATATTCAATGGGTTCAACATGCCTCTCAGCAATTTCCTTGGGGTGTCTACTTTCCAAAATGGGGTCATTTGGGGGGGGTTGTACTGCCCTGCCATTTTAGCACCTCAAGAAATGACATAGGCAGTCATAAACTAAAAGCTGTGTAAATTACAGAAAATGTACCCTAGTTTGTAGACGCTATAACTTTTGCGCAAACCAATAAATATACGCTTATTGACATTTTTTTTACCAAAAACATGTGGCCGAATACATTTTGGCCTAAATGTATGACTAAAGTTGAGTTTATTGGATTTTTTTTATAACAAAGTAGAAAATATCATTTTTTTTCAAAATTTTCGGTCTTTTTCCATTTATAGCGCAAAAAATAAAAACCGCAGAGGTGATCAAATACCATCAAAAGAAAGCTCTATTTGTGGGAAGAAAAGGACGCAAATTTCGTTTGGGTACAGCATTGCATGACCGCGCAATTAGCAGTTAAAGCGACGCAGTGCCAAATTGGAAAAAGACCTCTGGTCCTTAGGCAGCATAATGGTCCGGGGCTCAAGTGGTTAAGGTTCCTAAGAGCACAGTGGCCTCCAGGAACAACCCAAACCCTTCCTAGAGCTGGACGCCCGGCCAAACTGAGCTATCGGGGGAGAAAAGCCTTGGTGAGAGAGGTAAAGAAGAACCCAAATATCACTGTGGCTGAGCTCCAGAGATGCTGTCGGGAGATGGGAGAAAGTTGTAGAAAGTCAACCATCACTGCAGCTCTCCACCAGTCAGGGCTTTATGGCAGAGTGTCCCGACAGAAGCCTCTCCTCAGTGCAAGACACATGAAAGCCCGCATGGAGTTTGCTAAAAAATACCTGAAGGACTCCAAGATGGTGAGAAATAAGATTCTCTAGTCTGATGAGACCAAGATAGAACTTTTTGCCCTTAATTCTAAGCGGTATGTGTGGAGAAAACCAGGCACTGCTCATCACTAGAGATGAGCCGAACACCCCCCTGTTCGGTTCGCACCAGAACATGCGAACAGGAAAAAAGTTTGTTCGAACGCGCGAACACCGTTAAAGTCTATGGGACACGAACATGAATAATCAAAAGTGCTAATTTTAAAGGCTTATAGGCAAGTTATTGTCATAAAAAGTGTTTGGGGACCCGGGTCCTGCCCCAGGGGACATGGATCAATGCAAAAAAAGTTTTAAAAACGGCCGTTTTTTCAGGAGCAGTGATTTTAATAATGCTTAAAGTCAAACAATATAAGTGTAATATCCCTTTAAATTTCATAGCTGGGGGGTGCCTATAGTATGCTTGTAAAGGGGCGCATGTTTCCCGTGTTTAGAACAGTCTGACAGCAAAATGACATTTCGAAGGAAAAAACCCATTTAAAACTACCCGCAACTATTGCATTGCCGACAATACACATAGAAGTTCATTGATAAAAACGGCATGGGAATTCCCCACAGGGAAACCCCGAACCAAAATTAAAAAAAAAAAATGATGTGGGAGTCCCCCTAAATTCCATACCAGGCCCTTCAGGTCTGGTATGGATTTTAAGGGGAACCCCGCGCCTTTGGTCTCCCCAAAAATCCATACCAGACCCTTATCCGAGCACGCAACCTGGCAGGCCG